>JASCZW010005543.1:0-171867 GCA_034211315.2 Aedes japonicus
ACGGATACAAATCCATTTCTGTAGTCATGAATAAAAAATCACGAATCAAAACAAAAAGTAAGCTCATGAAATCATGACAATGATTCATGATTTCATGAAATGTACGTAAAATATCATGAACTATAGCAAGCGCTTGCCATGAACATTTCTTATGATCGCTTTTAGCGTTACCCGTGTGTTGGAATTTCAGTTTATTGAATTACATCGCCCGTAGTGGCCGGAGGTAAATTGTCTGCAAAATTTCATATGTCAGAATTCATCAAGTTAATTCATTTGATTACAGTGCAAATTGGTAGTTATAGTGCGTTCAAAGCTATTTGTTGAAGAGCGGATTCAAAGTTTGCGAGCTTGTTTTCGTTAAAATATATAATATCAGCAAAATTCGGTAAGTATAAAAAACTCCATTTTGCTTTACCAATGCGAAATCAAAACTAATAAACAGTGTTGTTAAGCATACATTTTTTGGAAATAGTTTCCTAAAATGAGTGTTGTGCTAAGTGTCGAGTGTTTCTTTCCCCTAATATTTTATTGATATAAATTCGGAATTGAGGAAAACTTACCATAGGAAACACATAACCTTACGTTCAGTAAGCAAACTAACCCTCAAAAACATTTGCATCAATCTTATTGTTTTTTATGCAGCCTGGATTGGAATTCTGTAATTCTGTTTTCAGAAAAATGGAATCGGAGGCACAGATCCAATATGTAACCCTGGACGAACCAATACTCCCTTCAGTGGCTGCGCAAATCACAGAAGAACAAAAAAGATACAATCCCCTTTTGGATCCGGAAGCACCTGAACTGCAGTTTGAAGTGTTGCTATTTCGGGCTGGTCTGCATAATTACGCCAACGTAATCATAAATGACCACGGGATAGCAAGTTTAAAGGATTTCATGGAGCTGCAGGAAGGAGACATCAAATTATTTTGCAGAGTTGCTCGTGATCGGGTACTATTCCGAAAATTGCTTTCCAATACGGTAAGAAATTGTTTAATATTACAATCATTTGTTGGGCGTATCTGTTTACAACGCGATGTTAATTCGGTTCATGCACAAGAACATCAGGGTATAAAATTATCCACAAGGCTTCTTCCACCTTCTAAACATGAAACATAATTTAACTCAAGATGAACAATACATTAGGACCTATGTAATATTTGAGAAATTTTAGCTACTTAACAGAAGAAATATTTTTTGCATTACTTTTTTCACGCGCGGGTCCAAATTATTCTTTGGGAGAACCCGCTCGTATTATCGCTTTCTATGTAAATGTTGAAATGACTGTAACAGAGCCATTTGTAGATCTGTTGATATGTTGATTGTTGCTATAGCGAGAGAAAATATAATCTGATTACAATTATAAAAGCAGACTTCATTTGCTGAACTAGACTGTACATATAATGATGAATAATTTTCTGCTTCAAGAAAATCTTATTCAATCATTCATGTGATTCGGAAGAAGTGGAAACGTCTCAACGTTCAACGCAAATTTATGATTATTTGACACCAAACCCGAAAAAGGTATATATCATAACATAAAATTCCACATAATAAAAAGTAAAAATTGTTGATTCTTTTGTAGTTCAAAAACTTCGCCGAATACCTGAACAACAGATCGGATGGCAAAGCCATAATCCAATACTACAACGAGCATGAAACTCTAACTAACTCGTTGAGGAACGATATGGTTAAGATGATTCTTATGGACGCAGCCGTAGGGGGCATTGAAATTAATTCAAAATTCAACGAACTTATAAGCCAGAAGATAACGGCCATATTTCCTAAAGAAAACCCTGTTAGTTTCAAATGTCATATCATATTGTACGTTTAATAGCAAACATAACGGTTGATCTTTCCAGAATACATATTACAAAAAAAGCCATGTAACAGCAGAAGGAATAAGAGTCGGCCCGACTGGAAAATTGATTAAAAGAAAGGGCAATGCGCTTCAAGCATTGGGTCTGAAAAAGACAAAAGAGAAGAAAACTGATTCTAAGCAAAATTCAGCGATTACAACAGGTGCGGAGAACACATATTATAATATTAAGCCTGTGAAAAAATTACAGATAAAAATCAGTTGCATAAGCATATAAGGCTTTGTTTAAAAATGCATTTACGCCAAATGTTCAAATGTTATTCCAGTAATGTGCAAAGTTCATGCAATGATAAAAATATAGCATACGATCGCGGCAATATTTACTGCAAGTAAACACATCACTGCATGAACTTTATTTTGTCATTTTCATACACCCATACTTACGCAACAAAATTAGTTACGAACAATTTATTTCACAGATGCAGATCAATTAAACGCACGAACATGGTTAATATACGGCAGATCGCCTATCGAAATGATTAGACTGAACTGGGAGGCGTGCTACGAGTTAAGAAGATGCGATATAGAAAACGCCGAAGATGTAGTGAAGATTTTTCAACTCTATCCAATACTTAAGGATCCTAAAGCTGCATTTCTTGTAACACATTTTGAAATTTAGTAATGAACCATTTAATATTTTTCAATACCGTACACCACAGATCGAGCTAGATTTTGCAAAGATGTACCCCGAAGCAACCAGAAATTTCTATGCTGGCTTTCCATTATTGCATAATAAGCTGGAAAAAATTATTTATTGTGCGGTATCGAAGGACAAGGCAAATTCAGCATTATTCGAAGAATATCAATGTACTCCAGACAGGAATAAAAAAGACTATCTGCTCTGTATGCTACTGCCAGTGATAATTCAAACTAATTATCGAATCAAAGGTAACTGGAAACCGTCAATTAAGGAAACTCAAGATAGTTTCATCTTAGAAGTTGAGGTAAGTTTTATACTGTTTCTAAATCGAAAGCGTTGAAGAAAGGATTATGTTAATAGATTTAATTTACCCAGCAGCTAAGCCGTATTCTGTGGACGATTGCTTACAGAGGTGACCTTCAGTCTATTTTCAGCATATGTAATGTAACAACAGAGTTGCAACATGTAACTTGAAAACATATGAAACGATATTACTATTGATAATTTTATTGTTGTTTATTTAATACTTGACTATGTATCAATTTTTTGGTACAAAGACCAAATGCTCAATGTAATAACTATAAAAGATTAATTATTAGGGTTAACATAGTCCCGTTATTGTGTAAAATTTTTTAGAGTGCATGAGCATAAATTCATCCGTCAATGACGTTTCACGAGTCAATGAAAAGTCAACAAACGGTACGAAATCCAATCCAAAGTGTTTCAAAGTGATTATTGCAGTGAACAAGAGATCGAAACTAACTCCGACAGCAAAATCGACCAAAAAACACAGGTATGTTTGCAAGCCATTGCATTTTGTTTTGAAATCAATGTTTTTGCGAAATGATGGAGCTTCACGAACTGTCAACATAATATTAACCGATGTAAATAATGTACTTTTCAGGAGGTGAAGTGACCCAAAAAACTGATTTCGGTGCAGTCGGTGGAACCCCAGCTCAGCATAATCGTAGTCGCGATCGTCCTAAAAATAACCCAGCCACTTTTAACGGATCTGTGATAAAACATGTTATTGAGGTATAACTCCACGAAAACGACGATTCTCACAACAAACTATCGCATACAGATAAAATAAACTTCTAAAAATTCAACATCATCAATTTCAGAAAATCAAAAAGGAGTGAAGTGTCCATTCGGCAACATCAGAAGCTGCAGTGAAAAGTGGCTTAAGTAACCGGACTCGATCCTCGAGGACAAGAATTGGTGAAAACCTTAAAAAGCACTTGTAAAGGCGAAGTAGATGTAAGAAGATGAATGCAGGTCAATGATCTATTTTTTGAAGACCGGAATCGGCAGAAATGAGATTCAATTCGTGCACATGAATACAATAATGTATATAGAAAATAAATTAAGTATGCTTTCATTATGGTATGGCTAGTAAACGAAATTATTTATATTACCTTGTAATACATAGTCTATATCGACATATCTTTTTGATTAAGAGCGGTTTCTATAGCATTTTTTCTCCTATAAACAAGTGTTTCTGGTGTTTCGTATTGTTCAGTGATAAAAGCTCAATTGGCTTCTTGGTAACTTAATTTAAAGAGGGGCTTTATCTCAGCTTTATCAAGCATTGTCCAATACTGGTGCAGTTTGATAAACAACAAGTTTTTATTTCGCATGAAATGTAGACAATAATTTTCAAACGAAATTTAAAAATCAAATTAATGTCAATTTTACACCCCCTTCATATGTAGGCACAGCTAATATTACGCCGTGATGAGTAATGCAGGACTCGTATGCTTTCTTTGTAATAGAAGATTCCCGGGAGCAAAAGCGTTAATGAAACATTTGACGAATGTCAAGTCACACAATCTGAATCAGTATAGCAATTTCAAGTGTGCTCAAGAAAACTGTCGTAGAGAATATACCAACAGCAGATGTTTTTTACGCCATATTAAAAAGAACATCCACAAACTGAACTGGAGGATTGGAGATCTAAACGGATTCACATTCAAAGTTTCAATTCAACATCTGCGAGTACAAGGCGAGTACGATGAATTACACTCAAAATGATGAAATAATTTTTCCGATGGGTAATTTAAGACTTCTTTCTGAGGTTTGGGGTTTCGACATCAGTACTTAAATTTATTTTCAACAAAAACCGTTTTTTCAAACAATTTCACTTTTTTATTATTTTAGGACTGATGATGTTAGCTGCAACAGTGTGGACAAGCTCAATTTAGAGAAATCTTCAACGACACAACATTTTGATAGTTTGATTGAGAATAATGATGATGTTCAAATTGATGACTTCTGGGAGGACTTGAGGCAATATGTTGAAGACAGTGAATTAAAATCAATTCAGCAAAAAGGAATAGCATTCGCTATGTATTTACACAGCTTGCCCAATTATAATCGGGCTATGGTGTATGAAATTATTTCACTATTGAAAAAAATGGTTTTGGAACCGCTTATGTCGCTGGTTTGCGAAACGATTAAAACAGTGATTCCAGAAAATGAAACAACCAACGTTCTCAATCGTATTATGAAAGTCACTCAAGCGTTTGATGTGGTAGATACTGAGCATAAGTTCATAAAGCTAATGAAGGAACAGTGTAATTTTAAAATGCCTGTACTTGATCAATTAACCAGTGAATTAAATCCTACCGAGACGCAAGATGGCGTAGAACTGGTAGATAAAACGAAATCTAATGTATACATCGGATTAGAAAACTTATTTACCAATTTTTTTGCTCTTGGAGAGAATATCGAGGCGCTATTGGGCAGTTATCAGCAGCTTACTGCTTCGTTGGAAGGTGTGAACGATAACTTTGTTAAAGGGAAATTCTGGAAGGACAAAATTTCAAAGAGGCCTGGTGAAATATGCATCCCTTACTTTAATTTTTCAGATTCCTTCGAAATTAATAATCCGTTGGGTTCAAAAGCTGGTAAACAAGCACTAACTGGGTTTTACTTGAATTTTCCCAGTTTACCAAGGCACATTCATGGGAAAATTGAAAATTTATTCTTGCTTCAATTTGTTTATTCAGCTGTCGAAAAATCTCACTCCAACGAAGACGTTCTTCACACTTTAATTCAAGAAATCGCTCATCTGGAAAAAACGCCTATAAAACTGCATCTGAATGGGAAGGAACTAAGTATTTTTTTTTATTTGGTGGCTTGCGAGGAGACAACTTGGGTTTGAATAGTATTTTGGACTACAGTAAATCATTTGTTGCAAATTATCCATGCAGAATTTGCTCGATGAATCTTCAAAATATTCGAAAATGTACAGAAGACGATCCAGCATTGTACCGCACCAAAGCATCCTACATGTTGGCGCTAGAAACCAGTTGTTTTTCAGAAACAGGAATCCGAAAAAATTCGGTTTTCAACACGATCCCGAACTTTCACATCACTGACCTTAAGGTAGTCGACTGTATGCACGACTTTTATGAGGGATTCGCTCATGATGCTTTCACAAGCTGCATTTTATATTTTATTGCAAGAGGATATTTTTCTTTATACATTCTGAATCAACGAGTCCAGCGATATGATTATAGCATAAACGAGCGGAAAAATATTCCTCCAGAAATCAAACAAGAGCATTTAGAGTCTTCAAAATTTAAGATGTCTGCTGGGCAGATGAAATGTTTCGTGGACAATATCACATTGATGATAGGAGACATCGTGCCAGCCGACGATGAGTGGACTTTTTAGTCAATGTTACTAAAGTTGGCTCTTCGATAATGAAACCATCGTATACTCAAGACGAAATTCAAGATTTGAAAGATCTTATCAAACAAACCCTTCACCAATACCAAACATTGTTTGACAAACATCTTAAGCCGAAAGCCCATTTTTTAACGCATTATCCTCTTGCAATCGAATGTATGGGTCCAACACGATTCACATCCACGTTTATTCCTGAAATGAAACACAAATATTTCAAAAAAATTGCTTCAACCACAGCATCAAGAAAAATATCGCACTCACTTTAGCGATTAAGGACCAATTCAAGATGGCCTATAACTTCTTCACAAATAGACATAATTTTGGACAGCTACTACTGGAAGAAGGGACAGGAGTTTTCATCAAACTGCAGTGCATACCCATTCCTCATGGATTAATCTCTGATGATGGCAATAAAATTGTTCAAGTACTTAATTACGCAATGCTCGGGAAGACAAAAATTAGATCTGGGACTGTATTAATTATCAAAACACAGAACTGTTTTTTTAAAGAAGTGCGCTATATTATCAAATTCAATGGAATGGTAATATTTGTCTGTCATAGTTATAATAACTACGAATTTGATGAGCACTTAGATGCGTATATCGTAAATCCACAAAATTATGAAATCGGAACATACAGTATTGAAGACATCACACATTCTCTTTCCCATTTACACCATTTATCAGATGGCCGAAAAGCAATTTGCCTTCGATATTAATTCAAGAACAACACAGCAAACAGTTAGTAAGTAGAGTTTGTAAATTTATTCTTTAGACTCCGTAGTGTTAAGACACACCTTTTCTGGAAAGCCCACTGGAAATTATGAATTCTTCATCCTGAAGTGCTCCTTAATCTTCGTATGTCTTTAAATACCAAATTAGTAAATTGAAAACTAAGAGAAAATTTTAATAAATTATATGAGCGTTCAAATTATCCATATCTTAATAACATAATCCTTCATAACAACATAGACATAATTATGTATCATTATCATCATAATCATATCTTTTTTCTGATTTTGTTTGTAGACTGCAGGTGACATTGAACACAAAATAGAGCAACGTTTGGACTTTTTACGAGATAAATTTGGGGACATGAGTCTTCAGCCACAAATTGTTGTTGTTGGAGCATCAAGGGCGAATGCAGCAATATTCGTTATTTTCGGTGGAGCTGAGTATATCGCTGACAATATACTCCATGCAGTTTGTTTATGTATGCATATAACATATGTGTTAAATCTACAGTACACTCCAGATTGTAAGCCGATGTGGTTGTTTATACAAACATACCTATTTAAAATTCCTGCATCGATCATACAGCTACCGAAAAGTACACGCGACTTATTACAATCGATAGATGATTAACGGTGTGTTTGTTATGATTTTTTTTAAATTAACTATTGATCGTTTATTTGTTTGAAACATTAAATAATAAAGCAGAGTGGAACTCTAAAACCCTGTTGTACTAAATATTTAAAATTAATCACTAAATCTAGAATTCAAGAACAACGTTTTCATTTTTCAGATTTACAATTCATGATTTAAACTTGGATGATTCATGATTTCAAGAACCTCCTCTAAAAGACGCTTGAACCATAAACGATGAAGTTTATATTCATGAATAAAGTTTCTTATTTCAGGAATTTAATTCATGAGTTTAAAATTATTATTCATGATTCCGTGAATCTTGTTATGGCTTTCTAGTCTGCAGTATAATAAGTAACGCATAGGTTGCGTTACGGAAAAATAGCTCATGATATCATGAACATTGTTCATGGTGTATTTTCATAACATAAAAACACACTTTGTTCACGGAATCATGAATATTTTTACTCATTTTGAAGATTGGATTTGTTCCCGTGTATCTTTAAAAAGGTAAAACCACAACAGGCGCATACTATGCAGCGTTATGGGATCGTTTGAAGCATGAAGTCCAGAAACAACGGCCGCATATGCAGAGAAAAAGTGTGCTCTATCATCACTCATTTATCCTCAATTGCTCAAGCTAAATTGAATAAAATTCGGTATCAATTGGTTCCCCATCCACCGTACTCTGCAGACTTGGCCCCCAGTGACTTCTATTTGTTCCCCCTTCCTGAGTAGATGGCTCACCGGTAAACGATTTTACTCAAATGATGAGCTCACAGCTGAAACCGATGTTATATTTAGTATATTTGACATTACCCACATGAAGACCAATTATTATCTACAGACCCGATTTTAATAACAATCATCCTCCTGAAATGCACCGTAAACTGCAGTGGTTGCGAAATCCGGAGCGCCCAAAACACTTAGTTGCGTAGATTTCCAACATCATAAAAGCAAAACATCATAGCTTCACCTCCGCACCCATCCACCACCACTGCATCGCCTTTCGACCATGCCGCCATGTCCAACCGAAATAGCGGAAAATACTCGTCCACTAAAATTTATTACCGCACGGCAGCTTTAAAAATAATTCCGTTCAATTTTAATGAAATCAAAAATAGAACTTTCTTCAGTTTTTATATCGCTTTACGTGTTCTTAGACGCGGTACTCTGCCCATCTTGGCGTTCACTTTCTCGCGCATTTGATTGTGTACAAGCAAGCGACTGTGACCGACCGTCTTCCTACTTCTTGGGTGGTGGGAGGAAAAGCGTGGCGATCGTGGAGATGCGCGCCCCTTGTCCGCGTCAACAACAAGCGCTGCCGTGACGACGACGACGACGGGTGGGGGGTAAAGTGGGTGGAAAGTGCTTTTGAATGGTTGGAAAAACAACGCCACCTTCGACGATGAACCGAGCAGAGGGAACGTGCTCATGGCGCTCTTGGATCCTCTCTCGCTGCTTGGTTATTCAGATGGGCATCTAAAATGCTAAGGTAAACCGTAGTTCTTCGAAAACTGGACGGCGTGGTGGGGAAATTTAACCGGGGCCTGGATTCCGGTGCATTACGGTATGGGGGACCTAGTTAGATGTCGCACTTTTGCAGCTGGACAACGCCGGAGACGCTGCGCTGCACGTGCGACTGTGTGAGTGGGGGAAATTTATTTCCAAGTGGAAATGCCCGATGTGTGTAATTTCTGTCTCGTTTTCCTCTTTTCTGGATGTTCTGTTCATAAGATGTATGTTGAATACACGTTTGGGTTGGCGATGAAAGTGGCAGTGGAGCGCACTGAATATTTCGGAGTGTTATAAGTGTTCTTTTTATTTTTCTAAATGCGCTCAGCAAGCATTGGAAGGTTGCTCATTTCTACGGATTTTAATTTATAATGCGAGCGAGAGTGGCAGGGGGCAGGTGACCGGAGGAACGGAGTTGTGCATTGCGTGTGCGACGGAAGTGAAATATTTTTATTTCTTCCATACGGGCCTGTATTCCGGATTTGTCGTAGGTATTTGGGGGGAAAAGGGCGGGAGATTCTAACCCGACCCACAACCGTACGCTAGATTCGAGGAGGATGTTTGAAGTCTTTGAACTGGCGGAGACTATTTATTCAAATTCCCATACCATGTCGTCTCGTAACGGCTGGGATTTATTAAATTATGAATTTCGGCTTTGAAGGCAACGTGTTATTAGTTATGGCGTTTCCTTCGTTTTGGTGAACATTTTATTGATCTTAGGTGTGATGGAGATGCTGGAATGAGTCGCTAGGCGAAGCAAACTTATTGTGATGACCCGTCAGCGGGGGCGTTGCTTGTTTTATTGATAAGAAAAATCCTAGGGATTTTCTTTTTAAAAACGTTGATTGCTTTCTACTACTTTACCCCTGGTCAGATTTATCATAATCATAACCTTGTGACGGAATCTGGAACTGTTATAGCCACCCATTGGATGCGGAGGGATTGTTTTGCTGCAGGAAGGAAAGAAGGTAAATAGGGTGGTTAATTTTGCGCTGCAATTGGTGAGACGATCCTTGCAGGATGAAACATGGAAAATTATGGTGCAAACTAATCGAGGAAATGTTCAACTAATTCGATCGACAATTGTGTTCCAGGACGGTGCATATTTCCAAGAATCGATGTATTCTGAAACCGAGTAAAGAGCATGCCTTCCTCATCCTGTTACAGTAAAGGAAAAATACATCCAAGGAAAAAAATGTACCGTTATCCATTCGCCTTCAGGGCAGTAGATTGCAATTTCGTCGTATAATAAAGAGGAAACCCGAAAATTGCAAATATTCCAACGAACTGCTGTTGCTGTTTGCTTTGTAGCGTTCAGCACTACAATTTTCAGCACGCGGACCCATTCAAAAGAAAAACAACTCACAGCTTCTTTCTTTTGGTGTTAGTCTCTGGTGGGAATTCAAGTCAGCCCTCAACTTTGTCTCTTTTAGACACTTCCACACATTAACGTCAATGTTTTCTAAGGCAGCAGTGTTTCTGAATTAGTAAAGCCTGATAAAGTTAAATTTCGGGCACAAAATAATAGCAGCAAAAAAGAATTTACACATAATTCAACAAAGCCGATTGTTTATTTCACAATAACTGAGTAATATGTACATTAGAAACAGTTGATAAGATGTTAATCCTTCTGGCTGTAAAATTCTCGAACTTTCTGTGGTACTCCTGCCATCAGGTTCAGTACGCCCGCCATGAAGATTCTCCATCTTCTTTTAAAATCGTCAGTACCATTTGCTTTCTTCTTTGTTTCGATGAGTTTCCGCTTAACTAGAGCCCAGTTATTCTTTATTGGGCGAAATTCTGGACAGTTTGGTAGCTCGGCTATTTTTGGCACGTACCTTATATCATTCCAGGACGAATTTTGCATAGTGGTAAGAGGGGAAAACAGAGCTGTTAGCAACCGCTTTTTCAGACATTCTTTCTCGCACACATCCTCATTGATAGTGCCAGTAGAGACGAAACTTTTAGATTTTGGACCACAACTACATATGGCTTGCCAAATCAAATACTTCTTCAGGAAATTGGACACCTTCTTTGTTCGGAATTGCTCGGCAACGGCGTTGCTTTGCATTGCGGTATAAAAAGCCAGATCCGGAAGATGTTCGAATCTTCGAGAACGCACGTTTTGTCGTCCATTAGGATACAAAAAATGTTTGTAAAGCTATTTTGCCACTCTCCTCCTCCCCTAACTTTTGATTTATTTCTTAGAATTTTATCGTTTGTTTCAATTTTTTTATTATTTAGTTTTAATGTTTGCGAAATTGACTCTTTGCCTCAATGTAATATCCCGAAGTTGCTTCGATTTTGTGATATGATGTCGCAAAAGAGTGCGAAAAGTGGACATCTATTAGAATTTGTTTTAAATAGTGAAGACTAAAATATGTATAACACTCTTTTCCCTTCAATTAAGCACCCAACATAGCTAACCTAAAGTATCCAAATAAATATCTCTAACCTGCAATGTTAACTATTAGACAAGTATTGGTTGCCTTTTTCCCCGCTAGCTGAAACTTGAAAAAGCTATGCTTAATTCAATTTTCAGTTCTTGGCAATAAAAAAACTGACAATTTAAACAAATGCACAATGGGCAAAAATGAACTTAATATCCCACTAATTTAGACGGCGCAGGGTATACCCAAAATTGAAATTGTTGAAATTGTAGAAAAAATGCAATTGCAGTATTTGCAATCATATCTTGAGAAATCCGCATGATTCTGAAAAGGCAATTTCACCCATCATGATCCACAAAGCTTTATATGGTATAAACAAAGCCATGCAAGTGTGTGCAAGCGGTTATCGCCTTGTGCTTAAGGGGGATATACAGTTAGAACGAGAAAAAAAAACTCATTTTTGAAAAAAAAAATCAAGGCGAAGTTTTTACTCAAATCAATCGAAACTTTTCTACAATTATAGGTGTATGCATGTTGTATACAAAAATATTTTTTTCAACATAATGGCGACCTGCTAAATCAAATACTTCTTCGGGAATTATGACATTTTCTTTGTTTGCGTAGAGTAGGTGAAGACTCTATGGGGCTGATGGTGGGGTTCCATCAGATATGATGGACAGCTACTGAATACACGAATAAGTAGCCCCGGAGGAACGGCGGGGACTGTTTAGGATGTGGGGGGACTGAGCAGTTGTTGGACTCTGTTAAGTTTCTTCCAAAAACCCACAAATATCCGAAAGCAGCCCTGACAAAAGCGAGCCACCCCGGTATCTGAAAATAAGGGTAAAATTCCAAGCCTTCACCCATTTGAGCGTCTGTTCTCCATGTTAGGAGCGGCTGAGTCACCGACTTGTTAGTGCGCCCAGGACTCTAAATACAAAAGCCGAAAATCCTGGTGGTGCTTGGGACTGTTAAACAGCAGCATCACAATGGTCCTCCTGCAAGATAGTGTGGTTGATTGTGGGCCTTGCGAGCCGACACAATTAGAAAGGAATTGCAACGAATAATACACAAGGCAGAAATTCTAAGCCGGTAGAACGAGTGGTTCGACGAGGAATGTCAGCAGATGTTAAATGAGAAGAACGCAGCGCGGGCACGGCAAGCTACCCGTCATAGTGTGGAACGATACTGACAGAAGCGGCGACAGCAGACCCAATTCTTTCGGGAGGAAAAGCGCCGCCAGGAGGAGGAGGAGGAGGAGGAGTGTGAGGAACTAGAACAGCTGCACCGCTCACATGAAACGCGAAAGTTCTACCAGAAACTTAACGCATCCCGCTTAGGCTTTGTGCCGCGAGCCGACATGTGTCGGGATATGGATGGAAGAATCCTGACGGACGATCGTGAGGTGACCGAAAGGAGGATGCAGCATTTCGATGAACATCTGAAAGGAATACAGGAAGAGGACCAAGAAAGCGATGGAAGAGACGTAGTCGATGCAATAAGTGACGGAGATGTGCCACCCCCGACGATGGGTGAAGTTAAGGATGCCATCAAGCAGCTGAAGAACAACAAATCGGTTGGAAGGGATGGAATCGGAGCAGAACTTATCAAGATGGGCCCGGACAAGTTGCCAAATTGCCTTCATAGACTGATAGTCACGATTTGGAATACTGAACAGCTACCGGAGGAGTGAAAGGATGGGGTTATCTGCTCAATCTATAAGAAAGGTGACAAGCTGGACTGTGAAAACTATCGTGCGATCACTGTCCTTAATGCCGCCTATAAAGTATTATCCCAAATCATCTTCCAGCGACTGTCGCCACTAGCAAATAGATTTGTGGGAAGTTATCAGGCCGGCCTCATCAAAGGACGGTCCACAACGGACCAAATCTTCATTTTGCAGCAGATTCTCCAAAAGTGCCGTGAATATAGAGCCCCAACGCATAATCTATTCATCGCCTTCAAAGCCGCATATGATACAATTAACCGATATGAGCTATGGAAGATCATGGACAAGAACAGCTTTCCGACTTATCAAGGCTACGATAAATGGAACCCAGTGCTGTGTGAGAATATCGGGTGGGTTCAAATTTTCGAATCCCGCAAGGGGCTTCGTCAAGGTGATGGTCTCTCTTGCCTCCAGTTCAACAGATCCGGTCAATTTATCTGCTTTGCCCATGACGTGGATATTGTCGGCAGAACATTTGAGGCAGTGGCAGCGCAGTACACCAGACTAAAGCGCGAAGTAGAGATGATTGGGTTGATGATAAATACGTCCAAAACGAAGTACATGCTGGCAGGCGGAACCGAGCACGACAGGACCCGACTGGGCAGCAGTGTAACGATCGACGGCGATGAGTTCGATATAGTCGATGCATTTGTCTATCTCGGCTCACTGGTTACTGCGGACAATGATAACAGCCGTGAGATCCGGAGGCGGATTATCAGTGGAAGTCGTGCCTACCTCTACAAGCAACTACGGTCAAACAGACTTAGCTATACGTAGACGTAGACAATGCTTGAAGAGGACTTGCGAGCACTCGGAGTTTTTGAGCGAAGAATCATCTTTGGTGGAGTACAGGAGGATGCACTATGCAGGCGTAGGATGAACCATGAGCTCGCGCAACTCGCCGGCGAACCCAGTATTCATAAGGTGGCAAAATCTTGAAGGATACGCTGGGCAGGACATGTTACGAGACTGCCGGGCAACTATCCTGCAAAAATTGTGTTCGACGGGAATCCGGATGGTACAAGACGACGTGGGGCGCAACGAACAAAATGGTCAGACCAGGTGGAGCAAGTCCTAGGGGGTACAAGGTGCGCAAGGGATTGGAGAGGGGCCACGGTGTATTTATAAAACACGTTTACTTTAAAAAATTCGGCATCGGCGAAACACCCACCTTTTGAAAGTATAGGGTTTCCCCTATCATGTGAGCATACAACATAAATATTTCATCGGGAGGTCTAGAACAATTTTCAAAAAGATTTGTGAACCTTTTTTATTTATTTTATTATTTACTAGAACACATAATGAACGACCATCATCAGTCTCTTATTCATGTTTTTTTATTTATTCTTGTAAATATAGTCAACACCAGCAAACCTACACCTATGATTTGTATTCATTCAATACAAACAATAGAACTAATTAAAAACAAATTAATAACTAAAAAAAACAATAAACATAATTTACACCAAAAACGATTAATGATTCATCAAAAATTACAATAAAAATTATTTAAATGAGAAAATGGTGCTCGTTGCATAGCTACAAGTTAGAACTATTATATAAAACTACAGCTCGGAGCAATTGCGTACTGTACTTATCAGATGTCTCTGGAACTTTGACTTTGGCCCAAGTAATTGCAAAATCAAAATGCACTGCTTCACTGGCTTGTTCACCAAACCTTCCCAATGCAGAGCACGATTCCTTGCAAAACTCGGGTACATGGAACCTCAAAATATGGAATTTAGATGAATTGGGTAGTTTAGCTTCTACCCAACTTTGAGCAAACTCGTTGATTTTGATAGAGTATCCTGGAAGCAATTCTTCCTGGAAGCACGCTTCAAATACGTCTTGAAACCGGTCAAGAACCTTAAATATTAAGCAGTGAAGGGGTCAGAATGAAAAAAAGAATTTTAAAATAATTCACTAACTGTTCTTAGTAATCCAATTGTTCCTTTTGCTGGTATCAATGATCTATTCTTCAGTAACTTGTGACAGCTTCTGCCAGTGAACCCGTAGTTGCTATGTCTTTGGCAGTTACTCACATTAACCCACCGTTGAGCGATTACTTCATCTTCTGCCTGGATTTGCTTGAATACTGCATTAACCAGACCAAGAGTAATGTGGAGAGCAGGCGGGGGACATAACATTACTGTTTTGGTATCCGAAGAGCCGCATAATAAAGGCTCATTCATGCAGTTGTAGAACCGTTTTGCTCTTTTCTCATCTGCGCCTTCTTCCTTCCATTTGTTAAACGAATCGTTCAATGACCCCAATGTCCGTGCATCACGAGCCTCCATTTGAAGTTTAGATTTTGGAGAAATACAGTAGGGACAGGGAAAACTAGAGCTGTGCCCTATAATTCCCTGCAGAATATTAATAATCTTCAAGTCCCCTGCAATAATTGCCTCAATCTTTTGGAGTTCTAAGACATTATACCAAACATGCGCTATGTTGCGGAATATCTGGGATTAGAGCAAGGAGAAAAATCTTTTTCACTCCAGTCACCTTTTTAGAAAATCGCTTTCGTTCGAATGTTTTGATTGGGTTTGATAAAATGGTTAACGTGATTTTAAAAAACCCTCCTCCCCCGTCAATCACAATTTTAATGGTTGTTTGTTCCTTAAGCAAACCACGTTCCTTGGTGATAATGTTAACCATTTCATGTATATCGTTACAATAAACCACTGGTTTCAAGGATACCCCTGATACGTTTTCACATTTATCGACCTGGACATCGAACGGCAAAAAACAACTGTAAACAAATGTTCAAGACGTTGGTTTAACTCCGTTAAGCCTTGGCGTACGTTTGCGGCAACAGCAATATCCATTCCCCGAATGATACTGCTGAGTTTGATTGTATTTCTTGTACTCAAATTGCACTCTTTTTTGATTAAAAATAAATCATCAACTGTTACCGAGGGTTTCTTCCGGTAAGGATCGAAATTCAAGATACAATTCGTTGGACGGCCATGGAAATTGGAGAGCATAACACTTCCATCGTCCTTTTTTTTGGTGGTTTTGCAAATATTTTGCTACTGCTGACTCACCACTGTTAATATCATTGTCCTGCAATACTCGTAACACATTATTGTGTCGTGTTGCAGCAGTACAATGGTGGACTTTGCCTTGTCCTAAGGAAAAAGAGTAATTATTTATCGTTTAAGATGTTATTATTTAACCACAGGAAAGAGCTTAATATGGTTTGAAACTTTTAACTTTTTTTTCTAACTGTCGTATAATTTTCCTTGTATGTTTTACAGATACACCGATCAAAATTCTATGCGAATAAATGCTGAAATTAAATATTCTTTCATGCTGCTTCATCATTTAACAAACATTAGATAGTTTGAATAAGTTTGGAAATGATATTCAAACTGGTAAGAGTTGATAATTTTTCACGCTAATTTTATGTTCTACATAAATATATAAAAATTAGATAACAGATAATTCTGCATAAAAGTTTGTACACCATATCTTAAACTATAACCAAATTCTACTGAAATGTATCAATAAACCGATCTGATGATAAACTACAGATACATTATCTGTAGTATATCATCAAATCGGTTTATTGATACTTATCAGTAGAATTTCTGGTGGCACCCTTGCCTTTTCTCCACTATATCTTACCAATTTCAGAAAAACAGGACGAGCAATGCTTTATTACGCGTGCTTTTTTGGCGTTTTTCTTTGATGCTGGTCTTCTTTGCTTCGATCTTGAACTATGACGGTTCTGTAACGTTATCCGTGCGGCTAAGCAGATTTCACATGCACATTTTTTTGAGTTTCTTGTGTTTATTTGAAAGTTATACTTATACTGATAAATCAGCAGTTTCTCTTCTCCAAATAGTGCGAAAGAACATCGACTGCAGATGTGCGTTGGATAGTACCATTTTTTTATTCTAAGGTTTGGTAAATAAAGCTTCTCAATTATTTCCGTTGCCGCATCTGACAAACTTCGCAAATTATTCTTTTTCAGACACAACACACACCCTTTTTTACGATTTTCTTCATGAGTACAGAATACCATCTTTATGAAAATATTTGACAAAGGCAAACAATAGCTGACAGTTGTAAACCTATGAATATACACAGCCTACTGAACTAATTACTACCAGTTTGCGTTGGTGTGAAGAGTAACCATGGCAACTGGATCAACACACAACTTAAATGGTCGTGCTCAAGTCAGCATTCAGTGTGTTCAAGCTCTATTTGAACTGCGTGATCCATTTGTAGTAATTGGCCTTTTCTGGTCAAAAAAATATAAAAGTCGCACAAATATTAAAAAAATGTTCTAGACCCCCGATGAAATATTTATGTTGTATGCTCAAATGAAAGAGAAAAGCGTATACTTTCAAGTGATGGGTGTTTTGCCGATGCCAATTTTTTTTTAATAAAAGTTGTTCTACGAAATACACCGTGGAGCAGCCACAAATCGGGCATTAGGGAGCGATACTGTGTATCAGGCTATGTTATAGTATTGTGACGTTATGCCATTTAAATAAAAATAAAATGAGATACATAAAATAAACTACCTAGATTCATTCTAAGCACTAGGTTTCTTGGATAAATTCTGTGTGCACTTTGATAGAAATATTTAGAAAAGGTTTTCAATTCATAGTACTTTCCTCGGATAGAAAATTTGACAAAATCTCCTACGGAATCATCCTAAGAAATTAGTGGTTTAGTTTGAAAATGCTGACCTAAACTTGAAGCAAATTTTCTAATTTAAATGAATATCACTCTAAAAAAATGTTTAAAGATTGTCTTCATGGTTTGTGCTTTGAATGACTTAAAGCCATCCGAATTAATTTTAATGGCGATTCAAGTGATATGTTATGGTAATGGTAAGTTAACTAATTGAGATTATTAGTCTTTTATTTAATCAATAAAAAAACTATGAACACTTATCTCTTTAACTATCCTCTGGAAATAAATTATGGGTACATTTTCTACATGATCTCACGTGTTTTCAGCATCAATTTGCGAACACACTTGCAAACATTGAACGAAAATTGTAATTTTTCTGTTATATATAACATCCATACAAATTTTGATCGTTAAATCGCTGTGGAGATTAAATTTTGACATATACTAACGGATCTCTGGACCTTTATTTTCCATCATGTGGGCTCTGAAAACTTTAAGAAGCGTTTATCTCCGTAATAAAGCTTCTTATCGCTTAAATAGGGGATTTAAAATCATCGAGTTTCGGAATCCCGGTTTTGGTCCACAAAAAGTTTACCAGAACCCCCTGCCCTTCGGTTCAGACAGGGGCATGGGCGCGTAATGACCACTTGAAGATGCGATATTCCCTGATGTAGCAAGTAGTAAAATGTTTCTTGTCGAGTGGAAACTCATCGGAAATGTTCTCTCATATGCATCCGTCGAACCATTCTAAACGGCCGTTGTGAGAATATCACCATGCAAATCTCACATGCGCATAGCATCTAACCAGTTACTAATGCTTCTCTTCTTTCTCATGTTCTCTTTCCTATCCCATGGCCGTGAGCGGTGTCTTATGACACATTGTGAGTCTCGATATGCGCTACCAAAATCAGCTCTTCAGAAGCAGAAACACCGGGACGTTACTATGGACCCTACATCAAAGGAAGATTGAAGCAGTAAGTGAGGAACGAGGAACCCTAACAAATTTTACTTTTAGCCAAATTTTCTAACACAAGCTTCAAGGTAAGACGATTTCAAAATCATATTAATTTCTCTGAATTTTTCATATATTTATGTAACATCATATGTTGGAATAATGAGAGAGAGAGCACCCGATTGAAGAGATTTGGATTGGAAGAGTGGGGCCGCCAAATTCCTGTTGTTAACAGTTCGTAAATAGACGATGGGCTCTTCTGCTTATCTAGTGGGACTTTTTACTAGGCGAGAGCTCGGTTTTCGTGTGGTTACTGCGAACTTGTTTCTGGAAAGAGACTCTCTTCAGGCCTCTATAGCTTTAGGTTGCGTGTAAGTGTATCTACTTACGGGCCCACAATACGTTTTTGGCCCTTCCTACAGGAACATGATGAAATATATATCACATTACTATCTTGATCAAATCGTCTAAATAGAACAGTCCAGCGCTATAGGCAGTTGCCTTGCTACATTGGATGGTAGTTCACATCATTATCATACCAGTGGTTCCCTGGTGTCTAACATTTGGAAGGTAGACGATGACCTAGAAAACGGTTTCATTTTCAATCGATTGTACCGGAAATATTAAGAAAATAAGGATGCAACTTAGCAAGGAGCAGTGGGGGCAAAGTTCGACAATGCGGCAAAGTAACAATTTATAATGGGAAGACGTGGCGTAGGAAGTAATCAGATCAAGGCCGGAGAGGCCTCTACTGTAGTCAGAAGTTGTCTTCATTCTAATCGGTCCATGTCAGCCCCTAGTCAGCCTCGCCAACCTGTGAAGGGTCACCATCAACATGACCGGTCCATCTTGCTCGTATCGCGCCTCTTCTTCTTATGTCTGTCGGATCGTTTTCGAGAATCATTTAAACAGGACTGTCGTCCGAGATTCAATTCGTGGTTCATTCGCCTCCTCCTCGTTTCATCTTCCCTCTGCCCTCTACCATTCTACAGCGGGTACTTACGAAACTGGTTTCCCCCTATGGACACCTGGAACGTGCGTTCTGAGAGGAAACTTTACAGCAGATTCATCATCCGACCACGTACTCGCCTGATGACTTCTGTAAGTGTTCGCTTTCGGCTTTATCGTGCTAGCCATCGCACTCGTTGCTTTCGCATCCCTCGTGTGATTACCCCTCGATCAATGATGCGCTCGAAGAGCTTCTCCATGCAGCTGGTGTGCGAAATTGGTCGAAGTGCATTCGGTCTGGAATCGTAGCAGTTTGGTTTCGTTATTTGGACGACGATGGCATTCCGCCACTGCATCAGATATCGTTTAGCAGCTTGATGAGTTAGTTCATAGTTCAGGGTGATGTCGATGTTATACACACCATTGTTGTTGTGCGAGAAATTTATGGACCCTTGTTCAGCTGCCGTTTTCGCCATTTGGATTGATGGAGGGTAACTGGAAGTCGCCGACCTTGCGCAGTAAACACTCGCCAGCTCTTCTGCCATTTCTTCTAAAGAGGCGTTACCGATATTCAAGTGCTGTGTGTTTCCCAGATCAAGCAGTGGCGGATGTACTTCGTAGAAAGCCAGACCCGCCACGAAGTCTACCGTGCTGTTATTGAAGCAGACCATAGGTTCAGCGCCCATCATCTGGCGCAGGAGGACTACCAGCTGGGTTGCGAAAACTATCGAGGATAAAGTTGCATCGTGGAAGCTGAAGGAGCTGCATGGGACGCATCCCCATCAGTTGGAACAAGCGCGTGTCGACAAAGTAGTTTCGAATACGTGCAAGGTGATCTTTTCTCAGAGACTGAAGGCTTCATGGTAGACCGGTTTATTGCGATGAAGAACTATAGCAGGTACATATTGCACGAAAAAGTAAAAGTCCGTTGTAGAAAGTGCAACGTAGCTTGTTGCTAGCTGCCAAGCATTCGCAGAAGTACATAGATAAAAAGAAATATTACTATATCTGATGCGTTATCTAATGCACATAAAGGAATTGCTAGATTTGGCAGAAAATAAAAGGATATTTCATGCAACTTCAAGCCAGATAACGCCTGATTATAGCCTGTTGTATGCAAGATTTTAAACATTCTTGTATGGCGCATGAAATATTGCAAACAATTTCGTTCTTTATGCCAACTTTGGTTTGCAATTAAACGAAGGGAAATTTTACACGCTTGTTAGAATTTTTTTTCTGTGTAGCGTATCTCGGTTGTCACAACAATGTCGCCAAGATTGTGCACCAATAACTTGCACTGAAATACAATTTGGTGAAACAGTACGTGCCCTACTAAAACTGCCTGCAAGACCGGGTTCTGCTAAATAGTTATGTAAACCTTAACCAGGATTGGAAGATTCTACACAGAAAAAAAAAAATTTAAGGCGCGTAAAATTTCCCCACGTTGAGTTTCAAGCCAAAGGAAGCGTAAACTACGAAATTGTGTGCAATCTTTCATGCGCCATACAACAATGTTTGCCATCTTTAATACAATAGACTAGATTCAGGCGTTATTTTAATTATATTAGGTGAAATATCTCATCAATTTCGGTCAGATCTAGCATCTATTGTATGAAAGATTTCTATTAATGTTGTATGGCGTATGAAAAATTGCAGACAATATCGTTGCTAACGCTTTCTTTGGATTGCAATTAAACGAGGGGAAATTTAACTCGCCTGCTAAAAGTCATTACTTTTTTCTGTGAATGTATCCACCGAGCCTAACCTTCTTAGGCCCGGGAGCCTTACCCCGAGACGCACGGGGGTAGACGAAAGTTTCTACCTGAATGCTGAGAAGTGAAATAAAAGCGGATAATAATAATAATAATAATAATAATAATAATAATAATAATAATAATAATAATAATAATAATAATAATAAATGATTGTTAATTGTAATAATTTTGGCAAAATTATAATAACAGCATTATATTTTTGACATTTAGGTTTTCAGAATACTTTAAATCGACAGTGTAGACTTCACATCTAATCTACCATGATGGTTTTCTATTGATTCCAATAGAGGTGTTACTAAACTGCATTATTTAAGAATTTGTTTTTAAAATGGCGCATAATATCAGCAATAGAAAGTTTTCCTTAAAAGCTTTGGAAATACTAATCTTTCTTCTCATTTTCTAGTTACCTAGATAAGAAATTATCATGACATCAAGCATGTTACTAAAACCGAATTTCACGCCAACTTTTCTTCGTGATAGGCAGCACCTTCTCAGAATCCAATGAAACTTTGTGGGTGTGTAGACTATGTCTTTTCAAGCAACTTTGAATGCTTTGTTTTTTTAAGCCATTTGAAAAGGGCTTAAGTTTATCGATCGACTTTTTTTAAATCAACATAACTCAAGAAGAAACAGACTTACAAAAATGTGATGAATGAATGAGTTTTAGAAAATCATCCTCAATCTTATGAAAAAAAAATGTAAAAATTGTAAATTCGATTCTTACACGCTGAGAAAAATATTTGAAAATTTAAAGTCAATTTGCAAAAAATGGCTATCTTAGAATTGGACGAATTTTTTTTTAATAAAGGGTATATAATTGTCTAAAAGATCGCTTTACATTGCAAGATGGACACTTTTAAGAAAAAAAAAAAAGTTTTTCTAACAAAAATGTTTCATGTCAACATAACTCAAAAAGGAACAGACTTACTAAAAAGTGATATATAAGTGACTTTTAGAAAATCGTCCTCACTTTCAAGGAAAATCGATTCTTACACACTAAAAGAATATTTTAAAATTCGATATGTCGATATGCGAAAAATTACTATCGTAGAATTGGACGATTTTTTTTCCTAATATAGGCAATATAATTGTCTAAAAGTTCGCAAAACATTGCGAGATGGGCACTTTTAAGGAAAAAAAAAGTTTTTCTAACAAAAAATTTATTATTACCGTGTATCAACCAATTTTTACCGTGTATCGCGCCAACTCGACTTTAAATTTGGTCACAAAACCATACAGAAGCCAATTAAATTTAATTATAATGACAAGGGGTCTTTGAATGTTTGAAAAATCAAGGCTGCTATTTTGAGAGGGCTTATTTTGAAATTATTATTTTTTTTAAACTTTTTCTGCTTCATATCGGCTAAACAGTATGCAAAAATGTCAGAAAAACTTGAAGAGTTCTAAAGCCACGTAAAAACAATACCTGTCACACAGGATCATTGCTTTGTATCTATTGCAGAAAATCAAATTTCAGCTAAAATATTTACTGATTCAAAATATTATCCAAAGCTATTTACTTTGTATGTGAAAAAATTATAAATTGAGTATTTGAAGCTATGTTAATTACTAAGACGTGAAGATGTTCATATAAAAAATAAATAAAATGAAACCCTTACCAAGCAAAAACCTCTGAGTTTTCATTGACATAAACAGTATTTCGAAAATTCATATAACGTCATATTTGAATCGTCTTTAAATGGATATGCATGAAGTCTTACAAATAAGATTTTTTTTTAATTTGATAAGACTTGATGCATATCCATTTAAAGACGATTCAAATATAACGTTTGCTATTCTTTTAGATTTATCAGCCCCCCTCTATCACAATTTTTCCATAACTTTTACACATTCTGTAACAAATCAGTTATGAATGACTTGTACTCAAACGTACACTTATGGTTCTTTTTTACTGATGTCAAGGAAAATTTAATGTGTTTTAGCCTTTTCAAATTGTAGGCTAGATGATTATTGTTTTTTTTTACCAAATGTTCAATACATTCAATTCTTAATGACTGCTAAATTTTATTGGCTTCTATAGGGGTGTTTAATAACATAACAAGACGAGTTTGTGTAAGACACGGTAAAAATAGGACATGAAAAAATGTTGTGAAAAAAACTTGTTTGCCTTAAAAGTGCCCATCATGCAATGGCGAACTTTTAGACAATTATATTTCCTGTATTAAAACAATATCGTTACATTCTAAGATGGTAATTTTTTGTAATTTTACTTTAAATTTTAAAATACTTTTTTTAGTGTGTAAGAATCAATTTTACAATTTTTTCAATTTTTTCCATAAAAGCTAAGAAAATTTTCTAAAGATCATTCATGCTTTACTTTTTTGTAAGTCTGTTCCCTTTTCAGTTATGTTGACATGAAATATTTGTTATTGAAATTGTGTTCCCATCTTGCGATGCAAGGCGAACTTTTAGACAATTATATTGCCTTTATTTAAAAAAATTCGAGTTATTAGTACGAGACACTAAAGAAGTCTGCACATTGTAGACGAAATACGCGTATCTGTCGAAGATAAGCAAAGGTAGTTGGAATTAAATGGAAGTTACTAATTTTTCTTCTAATTTCTAATTTTTACAATTCATTTAATAAAAGTGAGGATGATTTTCTAAAAGTCACTCATTCATCACTTTTTCGTTAGACTTTTCCATTTTCAGGTACGTAAATTTAAAAAACAACGATCAAAAAACTTAAGCCCTTTTCAAATGGTAGTCTACATAAATTTTGAAAAAACAAAGTATGCAAAGTTGCTTGAAAAAACATAGTCTACACATCCACAAAGTTTCATTGTATTCTGAGAGGGTGCTGCCAACCACTGGATGGGTTGGCGTGAAACTCGTCTAAGGCGTCTTCGAAACATTGTTTAGTTCTAAAATTTGTATCAGAAAATGTGTAACATGAAAGTTGTTTCAAAAGCATCGATTAGTTACGCTCATATACGCCTCAAAAAATAAGTTATGTTTACCAGAAAAATACATGAAGCCAAATTGTGTTACTTGGGTAAATGTGTCCTTATCGACAATCAATACTCCACATAAATAGCTTAAGCAATCCTTCCAACCTCAAAACTCTTATCCTTGAGTCCGAAAAACCCCTCCATTGCACAACAATGTGTCTCAATTCCGCTTCATCCAATTAGTTTTACCGTTAGTCGAGACTCCATTTCCTTTCAATTAGCTCCGTATTGAACTCCGAGAACGTCGATCGTTCCACATTCTCCACATGTTTCTCCGAAGAATAGACGAGAAAAAGAAACCCAAGAAAGCAGCAGAAACTTGCTCCTCTTCACTCCGTCGGCCACAAAACTGCCGGTTGCAACTGCGACGAAACCGTTTCAGATTCGTTATGTGCTTCCAGGAAACAATCCAAGGACAACCAGCTTCTTCCTCACTCGTGAAGAATGCATGCGCCGTCCGCTTTTACCAACCCCCCTTCCGAGCCCCACCTGCCGAAATGGACCGACTAATGCCTTGCAATTTTATGCTTCCATGCACTCCTTTGTCCAATATGCTTTCAACTGTTCTGCTTTCGGGTTTAATTTCTAATGTTTGTGGGAAACCACTCCCCCCCTTCCCGTATCAAGATTGCATTTATCATAACACCATCCGAACGACGACGATGAGGAGAAACAGAACACAGTTCGCTCCAAGGCAAACTCCTTTCTGCGAGCAGAGCAGCATCCTGAAATATGTTGCTGGTCAGTAAGCTCTCGTCATCATCATCATCATCATCGTCATCACCATCACCATCGGGAAGGTTTGCACGCTTAATGCATGCGAGATTACGGCTTTTAACGAAATTTAATTAGTTTTTACCGGGTATTCGTCGAAGGGCACACGAAACCCAGTGTAGTAATTTGGGCCTTCAGTTATTGGGAACTGATTGGAGAAAGCGACGCATAGATTGGCGATCATCGTGCAAGAATCTGGAATTTCCGTTTCTCCTTCTTCTGACAGGACGACCAAAAACAGTTCCCGGGCTGTAATAAACCAAACGAAGTTATTGCATTTGCATTCGGACGAACAGCAATCTCGGAAGCAAAAACAAAAACAAAAATCTCACTGAGAATCGGAGGCTACCTCATGCCCGTAAATGTCGTTATCGAGCGTCCAATCTTTCTGGCTGGGCGAAATAATTTATTTAATTTTTCATTACCCATCTTAACCGTCCGGTTGGTTGCTCCACCAGAAATCGTCGACGACAGTGCTTACGGGTTAGGAGCAGAGCAAAAAAAAAACCCCAAGTGCATTTGAATCAGCTCAGGTAGACGAGGACCATTAGGAGGAGAGGTGCAAACAAGGGTGCCATCCGCCCTTTCCCCACTTCCCCCCAACAATTTTGCTTCTTTGTATATGACACGATTAGAACTGAGTTCGAAAATTTGTTCATCGCACTGCAAAGTTGGTCACTCATGGTCGACGGGGAGGAGGATGCTGTGCGGAAAAAAGCATCTTAAAGTGAGTCAATTTATGTACATTCTTGCCTTGAATATCGCTCGTTGTTCGAGTTTAGTACCGATTTTGATGGACAGTGGAACGATGAGGATTTTTTTGTGGTCAAAATATATAGATTTGTTATTTAGTCGGTTTAGGCGCTAGTTGATAAGCATTTGTTGTTGTACAATGCTCTGTAGTAGGGACCAATCAGCACCACTAGAGGCGCATTACTTTCGAGTTACTAAATATGAATGCTGTGACGCACTGCATAGTGGGATAAAAGTGCCCGAAACGCGAAAGAATTCTATATCTCAGCTCGGAGTGGAACGATTTCTGTAAATGTTACTTTAACTTGAAGGAAAATTTCCAAGGAATCGAATGGATGTGGTCTCATTGGCCGCACAAAACTGCTTGGGGATCAAATGAGCTCATTTTACCCTTGTTCCCCTAATATTTCGTTGTTGTTCAGAAATTTTTTTGCTCGGTGTGACTCAAGATCAACAAAATAATGCTAGTCATATGTAAAATTTCCAGGAGAATCGATTGAAGTAGGTTTCGTTCACCGCATGGCTCTGTGAATGAAGATATGGCTGATTTTACCCTGATTCCCAAAATGTTTTCATGTTTTTCACAATTTTCTTTGCTTGGTGTGACTTTAGATCAACAAAATAATGTTAGATCTTTGTAAAATTTTTTGGAAAATCGATTGAAATTGGTTTCGATTACCACACAGCCCTGTAAACAAAGATATGATCGATTTTACCCCGATTCCCCTAATATGTTTGTGTTATTCAGAGATTGCTTTGTTCGGTTTGACTAAAGATCAACAAAATAAGCCTAGTCCTTTGTAAAATTGCCTCAAAAATCGATTGGAGTTGGTTTCGTTAACCGCACGGCTCTGTGAATGAAGATATGGCTGATTTTACCCGTAGTGATGAAGAAGAGTAGTGTGACAGTGAGGATGAAGGTAGTTAAATTGGTGAAAGTGAAACAATATAAACTTTTTTTTTTGCGGTGGTCCGAAAGTTCCCATATGTTTTATTTGAAGAAAAAAAAAAAATTAGTGACCAAAGGAACCAAGGTAATAAAATAATGGACAAATGAAGCAGAATTAGCTATATCTTCGTTATAAGAGCCGTGCGGTAAATGAGACTAGCCTTATTTTGTTAATCTTGAGTCACTCAGAGCATAGATATTTCTGAATAACATAAAAATATTAGGGGAATTAGGATGAAATTTATAATATCTTCGTTCACAGGGCAATGCGGTCAATGAAACCAACTCTATTCAATTTACCAGAAAATTTTGCTTAGAACTAGTTTTTTTTAAATCTTGAGTCACACCGAGCAGCGATATTTCTGAATAACACAAAAATCTTACGGTAATCAGAGAAAATTCAGAAAATTCATACCTTTATTTACATAGCCGTGCGGTGAACGAAACCTACTCCATTCGAGCTAATTTTTCAGGCAATTTTACATAGAACTACCCATAGATATTTTCAAGCACGAAACTGTCCAAAGTTCACCAAAGAAATATCTGGTTTGGCAGAAGCCATCTGTACCTGTGGCTTGAAAAGCAGCATTTCATAGCTTCCGGGACTGTCAACCAAGAAATTTACGTGAAGAGGTGTTTGAATAAACGTCTGCATGCCTTTCCTGAAAACACGGTTGTTCCGTACTGTTTTGGCCGGATTTGGCATCTTGCCATTACGGTAAAAGGCCATGGAGTGGTACGCCGCCAACAACGTGCAGGTGGTTCCCAAGGACGAAACCCTCCCAACACGCTAGAGCTCCGCCCAATTGAGAAACCGACCGAAAAATATTTGGCAATTGTCAAGCGAAAACTTCAAGGATGTGGTAAAAAGTGACAAATGCACAACAAATACGTTTAAACTGAAATAAGATTCGCCAGTACAGTGTCACCAGCGACTGTGCAGATCATGATGGCATAGAAAACAAGTAAAGATTACAGACAGTTGGTTCGAAACGGTGAAATTTAATAACTTGTTATACATCGAATAAATCTGAATATATACCCTTTTGTTTGACGTTTTGATCAACCGTGTATGTTGTTTAATTCTTGAGTTATGATCACTTGAATGCGTCTAAATTTACTTTGAATCGGGCTTTAGTCAGGGCTTTGCTATCTTCAGCTAACTTGTGCAAATGGATCAATTCTTCCATGTGCTTGTCTTCTAAGTTTGGAATTGACTCACTATATGACGTTAATGTGGATATCAGTAACTAGTTTGTCTGTGCTTTATTTCAGATCAGTCTGTATACAGAAGTTGTATCCATTCTCTTCGGCCCATTGCTGCATTCCGTCAATTTCGCTGTCTGCTAGGGGTCCGCAGATCGCTTATTACTTCATCGATCCACCTTGTTCGTAGCGCGCCTCTACTTCTTGTGCGTCGTTTTCGTGAAGCATTTTAACAGGGCTAACGTCCAACATTCTTACAACATTCCCAGACCACCGTAGTTGGCCGATTTTAGCGATGTGAACGACGGGGGGTTCTCCCAGCAACTGATGCAATTCGTAGTTCATCTTCCATTTGCACTCCATCCTAGATCGTATACAGCACCTTCCGTTCGAAGACACAGCCTCGATTTCATCACCGTCGATCTGAGCTCAGAGTGGGAGGCTCAATTTGGTGCATCAGTCCTCACCGGGGTAGCAAGAGCCATGGGGTCGGTCCACCGGTTAGCAGTCAATATATACTAGTTGAGTGTGAAAATTTGACAGCTCCATCAGTTTGTTTTCGGCAGCTATGACAAGAACAGTGAAACAACTTTGATTTATGGTTTGCTCGTGCAACCTGTGATTTTTTATATCAATGATATGTTGAAAGAAAGAGTTGCTGGACCCCAGCTGGACCCGTCTACAATCTCTCTGGAGGACATTTTAATCCCAGCACTAACTGCAGTTGAAATAGACGAAAAAAATAATATATCCGGCGAAATTTTTTCACAATAAAAGGCGATACGGTCAAAATTTGGTCAATATCAACTTGACGTATTTCTTTCAATTTTGCATTTAAAAAACCTGAACACCCCTCATTTTGAAGGTGTGTGTGTGTAGAATGTTGCTCCTATTTTGATTTTGGAATTCACTCTTCATTTGTCAAAATGCCGTCCAAGCAAGAAGAGCAGCGTATCAAAATTTTGCTCGCGCATCGCGAAAATCCGAGCTACTCGCACGCAAAGTTGGCAAAATCGCTAAAAGTTGCCAAATCAACCGTTACAAATGTAATTAAAGTGTTTGGGAACGTTTGTCGACAGCCAGGAAGTCTGGATCGGGGGAAATCGAAAACCGGAAGCCGCTGAGACGACAAAGAGAGTTGCCGGTAGTTTCAAGCGAAACCTAACCTATCTCTCCGAGATGCCGCAAATAAGCTGGGTGTATCGTCTACAACCGTGCATCGAGCCAAAACACGAGCCGGACTATCGACTTGCAAGAAGGTAGTGACTCCAAATCGCGATGATAAACAAAATACGACGACCAAAGCGCGATCCCAGAGGCTGTACACGACGATGCTGACGAAGTTTGACTGCGTGGTAATGGACGACGAAACCTACGTCAAAGCCGACTACAAGCAGCTTCCGGGACAGGAGTTTTATACGGCAAAGGAAGGGGAAGGTAGCGAATATTTTCAAGCACACGAAACTGTCAAAGTTCGCAAAGAAATATCTGGTTTGGCAACCATCTGTACCTGTGGCTTGAAAGCAGCATTTTCATAGCTTCCGGGACTGTCAACCAAGAAATTTACGTGAAAGAGTGTTTGAATAAACGTCTGCTGCCTTTCCTGAAGAAACACGGTTGTTCCGTACTGTTTTGGCCGGATTTGGCATCTTGCCATTACGGTAAAAAGGCCATGGAGTGGTACGCCGCCAACAACGTGCAGGTGGTTCCCAAGGACAAGAACCCTCCCAACACGCCAGAGCTCCGCCCAATTGAGAAATACTGGGCTATTGTCAAGCGGAACCTAAAGAAGACCAAAAAAACTGCTAAGGACGAGCAGCAGTTCAAGGCAAACTGGCTTTCTGCGGCGAAGAAGGTGGACAAGGTGGCTGTGCAAAATCTGATGGCAGGGGTCAAGCGTAAGGCCCGGCAATTCGGATTTGGAAAAGCGGAAGCCTAACTGAATATTTTTCCTGAATTTTATACTAATTGAACTTGAAAAAGAAATTTAATTTGATTTTTAAATAAACGATTTCACCGATTTACGCGTTTTCCCTTGACCAGAATTTTGACCGTATCACCCTTTAATTGCAAGTTATTTTGAAGATTGCCATTGGGGTAATAAACAGACCTTAAGAAAGTTTGAAGTTGATTACACTGGTCGACAAGACCCAGTGCTCCATGTCAATCTCCTTTAACAAGGGTCCCAAAACCACCGAAAATCGTATTTTTGCCTCAGGCGATTAGCATTTTTCTTCACAAATTGACATCGAAAATTGAAACTTTATATTTTTTGAGAACCACTTCAGGAACTTCCCCAGCCTAAATATAAATGCACCAGAGGCATTTGTTTTATATCCCTTAGGTTTTAAAAAGCAACTTCGTCCAGAAAATCATTTCAATTCGACTTCACTGGAAAAAGTTATAATCGTTTAAAGACAGCATATTTTGTCAAGAAAACAGCAAAGTACAATCAACCCCCGACTAACGCGGATCCCATTGAGGATAATCTCGAGTGAGACATGTGGTTTGACCTTCTTGATTCCATCGCAGGATATATCTCGTGACCCATAACAAGTTAGAAAGTTACTCTCTTGAGCAAAGTTGTTCAGCAGGTCAAGGCCACTCATAAAATGGTAAACTTAACAGTTCAGAATTATCTCTAAACGTGGCGCTAGTGAGCATCTAAATTTACTGAATAGCCTTAATCTAGGTAGGGTATGTGTCCCTTGACTCAGCCTATTATGCAACCATCGATCACATTTTTTATTATAACTCATAAAGTTTTTTAGCTGTGAGCGAGATTCAACTAGTTATACACTTGCAAAGATAAGTTTGATAAGACATTTGGTAGTATGTATCACGAAAAATTACACAACTCTTCTTATAAAGTCAGAAACATTCGAGGGATGTGGATTTAATGTCGGTCTATAAGTACCAAATTGGGTCTATTTGTGGATGCAACTTCGTCCCATTCGATGGATTTATTAATAAATGCAGTTTTTGTTCGGTTTTTTTTCCTAATTTCATGAATTAAGACATTGTAAGCTGTACTCGATTTACTTATTACATCATTTTACAAAATAAACTAAAGTAAAACTGCCTCGAAACACTTAAGCGGTGTTCATATATGATTTATCAGCCATTCAATAATGAAAACATTATAATTCACTATAGAATCATTTTGTCTCTTCGATTTGTGTTTAGATGAGCCACTTGAAAATAAACAACCACAAATTCACGCATTTCCACTTGTAATTTAACCAATATCATTCTTTTTACTACGTTATTGATACAACAGGCCTTAATTGGGAACATACAAAAAAATAAGTCCTCAACATTGGGTCTACGATTTTCTTGTAAAATCATTGTTATTTTAGCTATGTGAACAATTAGTTTGTAACGTGTAACAATTTTCTGCACATTCAGACTGTATTACATGCTTTATCGATTCAATTAAGCCAAATTTAGATCACTTGAAGATCGTGTAGATCATCTGCTCAGCTTAACCAGCGAAATCAAGATGCCCCAAAAGTTCAAGAAATCGAAAATTACGCGGAAGTGAACAACTAAAAGTTGATTAATATTGACTAAAATATTTACCTGCACTTAGTAATTCAGAAAAAGCACCAAAAATGAAAAAAGTGCCACTAAATTATTAAGGCCTGTGCCAACAAATAATGCATGATCAGCATTAAAAAATTAGGAATGAGCGATAAAAGATGAGAAAAGATCTTCGGATAATCTAATTAGTGACCGGTAAATCTATCAAATAAGCAACAGCTATTAGGTATATGTGCAATTAAATATGGCAGTATTTCCATGAAATTATGTAATTTGAGCACTAAACTATTCGCATATGTCTTTTAATTTTGTTGGATTTTCCCTAAAACCAGTAAAATGAGCAATGGATAAATAAATATCCATTGCTCATTTCTACTGTTTTATGGGAAAATCTAACGAAATTAAAAGACATATGCGAATGGTTGATGCTCAAATTACATGAATTTGGCAGAATACTGCCGTATTTAATTGCACATATACAATAGCTGTTGCTGATTTGACGAGATTTACCGGTCGCAATTAGGTATCGAAGATCTTTTCTCATCTTTGTGCTCATTCTAAGTTTTTAATGCTGATCACACATTATTTGTTGGCTACGGGCCTTAATAATTTAATGGCACTTTTTCATTTTTATTGCTCAAATCTCTCTTTTAATTGATGATTAATTATGCCGATTAATATTGTCTCAATTGCTTCGGAGTACATCGGCCATCCCAATAGCAACATGATTTTGTTGATTATCGCTAAATTAATGACACAATTGGTACATAGGCCGAATGAAGGAGCTAGGCTAACATTACATCCCCTTACCCTATTTTTAACAAACAGGAAGTCGGCGTCTTCGACAAATATATTTGAGTGGCTAAGGCCTTTTGGGAAGTCGTCCGCTACGTAGTGCAAGTGTTAATGTGAAGTTTTCGTATTACCTGTATCCTAAGATCTAGATCATTTATGAATTTGCTGTCTTGGAGAAACTTTTTCATATTTCAATATGGCGTTTTCGGCAAATATGTTCGAGTGGTCAAGGCCTTTCGGATGATGTAAACATTAGTTCAGAACTCGGTCGCTACGCAGCGCGAGATACATGTTCACTATTAGTATCACTTGTATTTTGAGACCTACAGGGTAGGCCAAATAAGTGACGCAGTATTTTGTTTCAATCTGGAATTCTTTCAGCCATCGCAAGAGCTATCTGGTTGCCAGCATATTAAAGAGGGACTGATTAATATGATGTATGATGATGATATGTACTACCACCCATTGTAGCTCGGAAACTACGTCCGACATCAATAGGCTCTCCTCTCTGTTAGACTTGATCAAGCTTTAATAACCACTGATTATCCTAGTCATGCCATTGTATGAAGGGCCAAAAAGGGGTTGGATGGATCGATAGGCAACATCACTTATACGTATCCACAGGGATATAAAGAATCTCCTTCCAACAACAAGACTGAACAATTGGTCACAAGAGCAAGCTATCTAACATAAGGATGCCCCAATTGGGTGGGGAGAAGAGCCCGCCCTTTATTCACAAACTGTTAGCAATGGGGAGTTGGCATTTCCACTCTCCCCATCCAGAGTGCTTCAATCGGGTGCCCTGAAGGTCCCTCCCGTTCCCATGAAATATTTATATAATAGTGATATATTTATGTAAATATAATATATTTATGTAAATGAAAAATCATACAACCATTCATATCTATTATATACGATCTCCATTCGGTTGATCCTGAAATGCAAGAAATGTAGTCAAGTGTTTTAGTGTAGAGTTTCGTGGTTCGCGCTTGAGCGCGTTTTCGTTCGTTTTCACTGATAGCAGCATTTCACCAAAATCTTGATTTGTGGTATCCTGAAAAAGTTTGTTAAATTTTACAGAACTAACATTTATACATTTTAATTTATTGTTGCCATGGTCACTATTTGCAGCTTGATGTTGATTTTATAACATGAATCCGCTTTTATTTTTGCTGGCCTAATAGTTACTGCTCCTGTTTTGGGAAAGCAGGGAAGATTTAATTGACAGAGAGTTAAAGACAAATGGACATAAAAAACAATAAGCAATGGTTAAATCATCTATGAAGTAAAATCGATAAAACAATATCATCAAATATAATGATATTGTGAGTTATGGTACAGTAATGCCAAAAATTGAACTGTAACATCAGACACTAGCCGAATGGCAAACAGCGCTGCACGAATCAAACCAGCTCAGATTTGGAAGAAGGTCTATTCGCAAACAGGAAATGAAAAACACATTAGGTAATAAGTACAAAATCCTACCATAGATTCCGTTGCAGCTTCTTTTAATCAAGGTTCTAAATACTTCTCAATCATAATGATAATTCGACATAAAGGACAAAATATTTAAAAGTATATATAACCTTTAAGGTGAAATTGTAAAAAACAAATATTTATGTTAGAATAAAAATCACGAAAACACAAGTAATGATAAAAATGATAATAATGATGATCAAGATGATAGAGATGAATGATAATGGCTATGAATAAACAGTGTCCTATAAGATAAAATATTTAGTGAGGGTATATTGTAATATGAACTGAAAATTACATGTGTGCCGACTGCTGTTTTGTTGCAATTGTAAACAAACTTGCGCATCCATTATGAACCAGAAAATTTAGGCAATGTATGACCGCCATGAAAAAAAAAAGAATTTTAAATTTTAAATTATTCTATAATACCTGACGACCTGGAAGACCTGAAAGATATGAGAATGGAAAATTATGATATGATTTACCGGTCGCACCCCCTCACTTCGCTATTGTCATATTGACAACATTGCCCAGGCTACGCCAACCAGCGTCTCCATGTTTCAGCTGGCAGTCTTTTGTGATCATATGACTCGAGGAGGCGTGAGGTAGGAACTTGTGAGAGCCAGTGGTCGGTCGCACCCTCCTTAGAAATTGTCAACTCACCATTTGAAGCCCATTAAAGAGGGACTGATTAATATGTAAACAAACTAGTGTTCGCTAGAGTCCGTCGACAGGAAGTGCCTACGAAAAATATTATTTCAAAAGACAACGGATTTTGCAGTTGCTTTTGGCGGGCAAGCGTTCCAACCAGATACTGGACAATGAGATTGGTACCGTACAAGAAAAGCCAACAAGAAAAACAGACTCAATCGATGTCGCGAATTACTTCGTCGGCACGGTGATCCCATGATTATGTTTTCGGATAGGAAAAAAAACTCGAGTCGAGTTATTAGTCCACGACACTGAACAAGTCTGCACATTGTAGACGAAGTACGCGTATCTATCAAGATAAGCAATAAAGGTAGTTGGAATTAAATGGAAAATACCAATTTTTCTTCTCATTTCTAGTCACAGGTATTCCACTAAACAGCACACACTTTCTAGGACTCAAACGACATTATTTGGTCGAATCTATGAAGAGCAAATATAAAGAAAGTGCAGCCTCCACCTACAAACTGCAAAAAAATTCAAAATTATCAGATGCCCAAATAACGGCAAGAGTTTTCAATGGCTCTCAAGTATGGAGAATGGGGGAGGATGTAAAATTTGAAAAAAGTCTTTCACCGGTCCATAAAACGGCAGGCAAAAGCTTCAAATATGTGGAAACATTTTGGGAAACAATAGAGCTGATTAGTACAAGGAGATCGTCGAGAAATTAGTGAACAATTTTGGAAGAATGGGATGTCGTATGTCGTTTGGATTCCCATCTTGATAAACTCTTGATAAAGCAAACATGGGAGCATACTCCGAGGAGTATGGGGAAAGATTTCATCAGGATATCAAATTATTTGAAGATCTTTACATTTAGCAAAGCCATGCAGCCATGATGGGTGATTATATCTGAGACTCATTGTCCAGGGATGCTGGAACCTTATCTAGAAGGCAATCAACTAGAAAAAAATCAGTTAATATTTTGTAAATATTATCTGTAAATAAATACAACCAAGAAAATATTTATCTCCTTTAACCTGTGTTACAATATTAGAATTTTCACTCACAAATGACAAGACATTTTTAATCGCAAGGTCCTTTGAAGAACTTAAATGGTAGTATTAAAATCGAAAATAAATGTTAAGATAAAGCGTTCTGCAGAGAACGTCAGGGAAGTTCTTCAGAGAACTTCAGGAAAGATCTACAGAGAGCTTCAGGGAAATTCTGTAAAAGCTAAAGAGAAGTTTTGGTTTGCAGAAAACTTGAGGGAAATTCTACAATTAACTTCCTTCAAGTTCTCTGCAGAACTTCCTTCAAGTTCTCTTCAGAACTTCCCTTTAGCTTCTGCAGAATTTCCCTGAAATGCTTTGAAGTTATCTGAAGAACTTCTCTGAAAAACTTCCCTAAAGTTCTCTTATAAACTCTTAATGTTCTCTGGAGAAAATCTTTCCTTAAGCTCTCTGCAACACTTCCTTAAAATTCTCTGCAGAACTTCCCTGAAGTTCTGTGAAGAACTACCCTGAAGTTCGTTGCACAGCTTCCTTGAAACTATTTGAAGAGCTTCTTGAAGTTCTTTGAAGAGCTTCCCTGAAGTTCCCTGCACAGATTTGCTTATGTTCTCTGCATTACTTCCTTGAAGTTCTCTGCAGAACTCTGTGCAGAAATTTCCCTTAAGTTCTCTGAAAAACTTTCCTGAAGTTCTCTGCAGTACTATCCTTAAGTTCTCTGAAGAACTTTCCCGAAATGTTCGGCAGAATCGTCCTAAAATTCTCTGAAAAACTTTCCTGAGGTTCATGGCAGAACTTATCTGACGTTCTCTGCAGAACTTTCTTGAACTTAGCTGCAGAACTCTCCTTAAGTTCTCTGCAGAAGTACCTTGAAGTTCATCGAAGCACTTCTCTGAAGTTATCTATAGAACTTGCTCACGGTTATTTGTAGAACTTCCCTGAAGTTCTCTGCAGAATTTCCCCAAAGCTCGTGGCAAAAATTTCATGAAGTTTTCTTCAGAACTTTTCTTAAGTTCTCTGTAGAACTTCCCTAAAGTTACCTGTAGTGCTTTTCAGAAGTTTTGCGGGATTTTCCTTAAGTTCTCTTCAGAACTTTCCTTAAGCAGAACTTCTCTGAAGTTCTCTGCAGAAATTGCTTGAAGTTACCTGAAGAAATTTCCTTAAGTTCTCTGCAGAACTTCCCTGAAGTTCGCCGAAGAACTTTCCGGAAAATCTCTGCAGAACTTTCTTGAAGATCTCTGAAGAACTTACTTGATATTCTCTGCAGAACTTCCCTGGAGTTCTCTGCAGGACTTTCCTGAAGTTACATGGTAACAATGAAACTACCCAAGTAGCATACTAAGATCATAATGAGTTGTATTAACTTGATTATGTCTTAGCAAATCATATTCATGTTATCTCATCCAAATGGCAACAAGTTTGCTACTAGGGTACCTATCTACGAAGTATCACGAGATATTATCTGATGAAACTACTGATTTTTTTTGATAAAATATGCCGCTTTTCAACGGTCATTACTTTTCCTGGTGAAGTTGAATCGACACACTTTCTTCTGCAAATTTGTTTGTTTAAGTCTCTTAAATTTTCGAAAAAATGCTGCTGGGTCATTTACACATAAGCTGAGGAAGTTATTCAAGTGGTTCTCAAAAGATATCAAAATTAACATTTTTGATGCCAATTTGTGAAGAAAAATGCATGTGTGCAATCGCCGGAGGTCAAAATACGATTTGCGGTGATTACGGGACTCAAGTCAAAGTAATGGGCATGGAACTGTGGGTCTCAAAACTTTTTTCGAATTTGGTCGATCAGTGTTATTCGTCGTTTTTTGGAGCTTGTATAGTTTATCTATGAAACATATTTAATAATTTATCGATCATGTATCGTTGCACAAAGCTTACATTCTGTGGATTATTATTGCAAGTTTAAGAAATGCCATGGAACCATTTATGGATTATTTGTAACATGTTTATGGGTAAGAACCTTTCAAATAGTGAGCCATTCCGGGAGCGGATGGTGATCGTCTCGAGGAAGGAAACACGTCGACCTGTGCTCGCGAAAAAGTCCGTTCTGTGCGGGTGAAATTGCACTCGAAAGCACCGGGAAAGTGTTCTCCAGGCTTGCAGAATGCGCATACGTTGTGGAAGTGATATTTTCCGTCGGTAAAAAGGTTGGAAAAGTGGCAAAAAAATATTGTTTTGCTTGGTTCTCAGCCTCCATTGGCAGTGAAGAGGAGTTTTCTTGCTGATATTTTTTTCGCTCAACCTCTCCCCCTCTCTCTCTCTCTCTCTCTCTCTCTCTCTCTGTCTGTCGCTCGCGTTGGCACTTTTTGGGAGAAGCACAGTGGTGTTGGTGTGAGTTTGGTGGATTGGATTTTTGTTTTTATTCGCCCACCCTGGATGCGATTCATCAAAACGTGAAGATAGAGAGGTACGTGGTTGTGTGTATGTGTGTTGGCAGTAGTAGCACCTCGACGCGTGTCACGTTGTTCTGTGTCGCGGATTACTAGTGTGCGTGTGCAATTGCTTTCGGTGAGCTGAAGTTAGAAAAGTGTTGCGTGCCGCAGGATCGGACAGTGCTCGCGATTTATTCAAAAAATTGCATCAATCAATTGCGCTGTTATGTGTTGGTGATATTTCCTCAAGCGAGTTCAGGTCCAAACCCAACAAACATCAGCGTCGAATAACCGCTTGTTCAGACAAATTTGGAGAAGTTATTAAGTTTTCTATTAGAAAAAGCTGAACGAAGTCTCCAAATTTGTTTGAACAAACAGTTATTCAGCATTGATGTGTGTTGGAAAGTGTAGTCTTTCGCGGGTATTGTGGGGGGGAGATAGTGTGTATTGTTTAGGAACCGTGTAAAGTTAGAGGTCATTAGCGAGTTTATTTTTCTTATTGATTGTATTTCCTGCAGCCAAGTCCCAATATCTAAAACGAGATTTTAGAGGAAAACACCACATCCGTGTCAAAGTCAATTTTGTTTCGGTGTGCAGGTTTAATTTTTAAATTAATCAATGCAAAAGTGTATTACACACAGATATTATGTTACTACAGGAAGGTCTTCGACACGTCGGTGACGGTCGGGTTGATGTGAACGAGTGCCGACGGCAGCAGCTGCGGGTCCAACAGGCCATCTGAAATACCTTGGAGAGCTTGTTTGCAAAGCAACTCATAATTTATTTCTACCATGTTTTGAAGACAATATTTAACATCCTGTTTTATTTTATTCTGTCTATTTTGTTTTGTTTTGTTTTTCGTTATGCTTTTTTCAGTCACATTGGAGCGGTCCATAACTTTTGGCGGATAATGCTACATACTTTCAGCGTATTGTTAACCAAAACAAATCCTGCTGCTAACCTTTCCACAACAATCCAACATCCTAATGATTTCTCGTGGAAGTGCAGAGGATTTCTCGACTTCCTTCAAAACGAGTATCATGTCAACACGTTCCTTCCCATTCCCTACTTGATCGGCATTCGGGCACGGCCGGCGCCGGTATTGCTTGATAATGGGTCACCAGTTTTTACACATTGAAGATGTATGTTAGTCCCGAACATCATCTGTTGCACTTTGATTGTTATTTTTTGTATTCTCCCTAGCTCGGAAGTGTGGAAGCGCGTAGAAGTCTTTGATGAAGTTTGCAGAAGCAGATAATTTCTTATCTCCATGCGAGCGCTAGGAGTGGACAGTAATTTTATTGCTAGAACGAATAGACATGAAGAGAAAGTGTATCATCTGTTGGTTCTTTGTGCAAATACAGCTGATCTTACAATAACGGAATTGCATCCGTGGGCGGTCAATCATGCTCATTTGTAACATGTTTATGGGTAATTCGGACAATATCATCGTTGATTCCCTTGACGGTTGACATTTATGACATTTTATTGATGATTTTGATGTAAACTGTGGATAACATTGATACATTTTAGGGACCGTTTTAATTTTTGTACGGATATTGATCAGAGTTTAAAGGGTCATGAATGCGTTTTTTATGGAACGATTTTAATTTTTTTTCTTGATGGTACACTTGTTGTTCTATGCCAAAGTATGTTTACCTTCCAGAATTTCTTGAATTTCGATTTGGAATCATGGCTCTGCATCGTCGTCGCATAAAAATGAAAATGAATCGCTATTGTATTCATTTCATTTCACTTCAATTGGTTTTCGTGTAGTGAATAAATCTTACTATCACCGATAAACTCCCAATTCACTTTCTGCCAAATGTGAGTCATTCATTTTCGATCTAGTCACCGTCGAAAGCGTTTCAAATAAAATTCATGCTTGCTTCATGTAACGTGGTGAACGGTCGTGAATCAACTTCGTTGAACTTGTTTTGAATGTTTTGAATATAAATCCGCACATATTGCATGAAATTCAGTTGCCCTGTATGGAAGTAGTATGAAAGTTTGACACCGAAGGCTAAAATAAACACCGATGAATGAATAGCTCAGACGAAAATGTTTGTTTAAAGATTGTGTTTGACGATATGTGTTTCAATTGAAAGGTATGAATGTTAAGTTCATCGTTTCACGACGATTTTCAATTGAACGTGAAGATGTATGACCCTGTTTCGAATACGGTTGGACACTTTCCGATTGTAATTGACATGTAAATCCCTGGGCCAGTTACACCTGCTGCCACTTGATGGTTCATTTTCGAACCATCTCTACAAAAATCGATCGATCCTTGTCGGAGGTTTGGACTACCTCTTTCCCACGAATCACGGCGTCTAGGGACAATAACATGATATGAACAGTCAAAGTTGTATTTTTTCTCCATCCAATCTTTGTTAGTCCTAACTAAAGGATTAAATCTAACAATCTAATCTTCGAATACACAGATAAAAAGAAACATTGAATTTTCTGCGTTATCTAGTGCACATAAAAGGAATGCTAGATTTGGCACAAAATAATGGGATATTTCTCGCGTAACTTTTCAAAAGGACCTATCTAACAATTTGCTTACCCCGAGGAAAACGAGGTTGAAGAATATGAAAATAGTTTTTGATAATGTTTCAAACTGGATCAAGTTTTACCCATTCAATTGCTTTTGGGGGCAAGCATTGTTGTTGAATTTGCTACAGTAATGGCTTTGTAGCATTTTATGTTAAAATAACAACGAAAACATCAAAAATGTTAGATAGGACATTTTGCTTAACCGAACTGTACATTGGTCGTGCCACATAGGACATTTTATTCCAATGATAGCTACATACGTCATTTCAATTTTTATTATCATTCTATTAGTAAATTAGAACATAACACATAGCAATAGAGATTGCTTTCTCTTTCACACACGCATTTGCTTCCCGGTTAAAAAAAAAACAATCCTATCCTTTCTACGTGCCTTCTCATAGATCAGATCTGGCAAATTCGTATTCAGGGCATTGCCACACAATGTGGTTAACGTCTTGGTAGGCAGTGCCACAGCCGCAAATACATGATTGTTAAAATAAGAAGTTTCTGGCATTTACCCATAAATTCGACTGTAAAGAACTACTGCACTGGGTCATAATGAAATGTGTGATAGTGAAAGTTCGATCCGATAGCGAAGGATCTGAACCATAACTGTCGACAACGCAACTTTGCTGGCTACCACATATAGCAATTTCCTCAAATTGTGCTGCTGATGATTGATCCGGATGTGATGAAAATATTGTTGTGGCTGCGGCTGCAAGAAACGACCAATATTCAAGATATATTTTGATTTATATAACCTTATTTTAAGGAACTAATGCACTTACTGAGGAGCAAATCGAACGCAGAATTATTAATTCCTTCCGACATTGTTGGAACGGTATTTTGTACTTTCTCCAATTGAACGACCGAAGCACGGATTTGCTTTGTTATGTTTGTTCTGACACTTCAGCCGTTTAGCGCGACAGGTAAACTGAAACGTCTTATCAAACAGTAGAGCATCGCTATTGCGAAATCAGACATTGGACGTTTTGTTGATTTTCAATTTTCTTAATATTATGAAAACATATCAAAATGCGTGTTGTAACATAATGTTGATAAGGGCAATAGCAATAGTGTGCATTAACTAAATCAATTTGTTTACATTTGTTACATAGGACCTTCTGAAAAGTTACATGAAAATTTCATGTAAATGTAAGCCAAATAACGCCTGAATCTAGCCTGTTGTTTGAAAGATTTCAAACATTGTATGGCACATCAAAGGTTGCAAACAATTTCGTTGTTTACACCTCCTTTGGCTTGGAATTAAACGGGAGGAAATTTTACGCGCTTGATAAAATAAATTATTTTTTTCTATGTTGGTTCACAATCCTTCTGATCCCTAGAGCACTTTTTTCAGCTTCTAATTGTATGAATTGATGCAATGGTAGCATTAAAAGCAATGCATCCATCCAGCATGAGGAATATCAGAAAGATGTGCTACATACAACCGATCATTGAGCTGGTTGTGGTGATCCTGCAGCAGGAACATTATTTCGTTCGAAAACAGAATTTCACAATCACCGTGCCAGCTTCCGACATCTTTCGTGTCTCGAAATCCTCTGCTTTTCAGTCAAGCCAACACTTGTTCTTTTTTGTTCGGATTCAGTCTAAGGTCGTCTTTCAAAAGAATCTTGTTCGTTGACTGCGACATTTCCAGTTCATTGGACATCTTCCGGCCAGACTTTCAAGGAATGATCAGTTCAAGTATGTTTTAGTTCAGGTACGTTTTCCAACAGGTTTCAAAATCTGGACAATACCTAGTCAGAAACAGCCCACTGTTCTGCCAAATGTCCTTCTGGTTCAAGTTAAATCCATCCTCTCCACCTTAGTGCTACCTTCCACCTTGGAAAAATATCTCGTTGGTACAGCAGCTTCACTCTCGCGAGACTTACAAACCGCCCGATTGGCACAGGAAGGGAGTGTCACGTTTCAAAGTTATTAATTCTTGGTCCGAATATTTGCGCTCTTGTTGGTGTTCAATGCTCGCCTCGGTCAAGCATTTCAGCATCTCGATCATCTGTCCTCGCCCGAGAACGCTGCGAGGCCACAAACTTTGAAAAAGTCATCCTCCGAAGGCGCTCATGTGCACTAATGGAATTATTTATATTTCATTTGTTTCGTCGTTCTTATTGCATGTAGGTATTTAGCCCGTTTGTTCGATTGAGTTTTTGTTGCTTTCTCTTTCGTTTCGGGCGATGATTTGTCCATATTGGTTGGTATGAGGATGATGTTGATGATGAAGTCGCGGTCCTGCAGGCGGCTGCTGACTGCAAACTGCATATGAATTTCAATCGGGTGACCTTGAGTGAATTTCGATTTCGTTTGCGCGATTCTTCGTGTTTTAGGTTGGTCTTGAGCTGGACGATTGAACTAATGCCCAGCAATTTCAAGATCAGTTCGGCAGTCGGCCAAACTAAACAAATCGCAATAAGGAAGTACATTGAAGGAATATTAATACCCAAATTAATTCACCTTAACCGGGGGCAGTGCCACTAGGTCTTGCGTGTTTCGTTATTATTGCTGCTATCATCCGCAGGTAATGGAGTATGAAAATCAAGAGTTAGATTGCGTATGCGTCAAGGAAGCAAATCGACCAAAATAGACTTGGTCAACAAAGTAAACTCGTCGATTACATATTTATATTCACATGTTCAATTTCAACGATCATTTATTTCTTCTTCACTCGAGTGACAATCATCAACCATTCAGTGCAGTGCAGCAAAAAAAAAATGAAGTTGCGTGTGTGAGTGTTTTGTCGATATTGCTCACGAACGGTGCCCTCAAACTCGGCTCGTTTAATCGTGTCCCATATCAAAGTTTGTTTCTGTCTGGTTATCATATTTCCCCAAACATAAGCCAGACTTGGGTGAGGCGCTAGAGCGAACCGGCCCAGACGAGGGGGAAACGGCCGTGTCAGTTTCTAAACGGTTTGCTTGCATTTATGAGGACTACTAAATGGACGAATTGTTTTCTCTTTCTCTATGTGCCAGACTGTAATTGAGTCCCCGCTGCCTCCCTTCAATTCAACCCGTCCGCTCCCCATTCGCTGTTATGCTAAAATATTACCAAGCTTTTTTTTGTGTCATTCCAAAGAGCATAGAACCAAGACACAATGGGTCACACTCACAATTTATCGAGTGCCAACCGTTGGACCATGCTGGAGGAGGGTAACGAGAGCGCGGAGGAATCAACAAAACACTGACTGCCGACGCACACATTAACATACAATTTTTGTTAATTTAAAAACATAACGACAGTTGACCTTGAAAACAGACCGGCGAGTTGGAATAAATTCAGAAATTAGCAACAGACGCTAAGTGCCCTAACATGAAACTGTCTGGCACTGCTGCTGCTGCTGCTGCTGCTGTTTGTTGCCGACTGGAAGTTCAGTGGAGGAGGGCGTCGCGGGAAGGTCGATTCTTTGTTGGAAATGTTTTATTCGATGAGATTATTTTTTGTGAGTACTCGCTGTCGAATGATGATTTTCCCTGTCTGTGTTCGGAGGATTGGTTGTAGAGCATGGCCCATTTAGTATTGGGACAGCAACAATTGGGTTTAAGTCGAATGGACAGATCACTTTTTTCGTACATATTTTGTTTAATTTTTCATGTAACATATTTTGTTGGCCTTTGAGAGTTAAGTTTGAATTCTGGTGAGTGTGAGCTTTTGAGTGGAATACCTATAACTAGAAAGTGAGAAGAAAGATGAGTTTTTTCAATTTAATTCCAAGTATCTTTATTGCTTATCTTGAAAGATATGCATATTTCGTCTACAGTGTGCAGACTTCTTCAGTGTCGTTTACTGATACTCGAGTATTAAGACACGACAATGAAGAAGAAGTCTGCACAATGTAGATGAAATTTGCATACCTGTCAAGATAAGGAATAAAGGTAGTTGGAATTAACAGGAAATTTCTAATCTTTCTGCTCATTTTCGAGTTGGCTTTGCTTTTTAACATTGCAAGTGGCCCTTTGGAATCAGAATTTCTCTAAATCTGTACGAATTTCAATCCAAAATATATATTTTGGATCGGTTTTTTTTTTCAATTATATGCACACTCAAATAATAGACAGCTTTTATGACTATATTGTGAGTCCTAGAGGGTTTGAGCTGATTAGTGGAATACCTGTCACTACACTGAAAGTTAATTTTAGTTTATATTACGAAATCGAAGGTAATACTCACAAATCCATTCGTTGTTTTCTGCAACGTAACTGATTTGTACTTTTTATGAAGATACATTCGTAATTAATGGCACACGCGCAACTGTCAAAAGCACGAAGCTTTTGTTGACACAGAAGCAACATTCGTACATTGTACGAAAAAAATCCAAAGAGCTACGAATATTTTGTCACAAATTAAAAGAAACGTCTCTCTGGTGGTTGCATGAACGACTGACAGATCTACTTGACCGACTCGAAATGTAATTGACAAAAAAGCGCAGCTACGTGGAGTTGTCCAGCGTTTTTTTATTTATTGTTTCTGACATGGGATTTGAGCCTGAATTATTGGAAAGTGCTGATACTGAATCCGTAGTTAATCTCACTAGTCCATGGCGACTCGTAAGAATTACTTGATAAATGAGCAAGAAGTTATAGCTATATACTTGAAGTGTAAAACCGGTCCATCTCTTTTGGCGTAGTGGGCCGCATTGTATTTCCGGATGGCATTTTTAGATGGTAGTGGCATAGCAAAAAAATTTGAATATTCCTCGTATCGTATGAGCCCATTTAAACGATGGTCTAATATAATGTTGTGCCGAATATAATGCACATTAATGGAGTATCACATGGACTGAAATATTCCATTGCTATTCGGTTGATTTACATTTTCAACGCAGAAAACTGATTGTTTCCATTAAAACTCAATGAGCATTCCTTGATATTTACATTTACTTAATTTATATAGTTGATCACAGCATCAGCTCCCGTCATCCCGTCCCGTCCCATCCCGTCATCCCGTTCTGAACATGCAAGATGGCTTTCATGCTCCAATCGCAATTTGGTTCGTTTTTGCGCACGTTTTGAAGTGATTCAGAGATTCAATAAAATGTGGAAGATATGATCTTTAGTACGATTGTGTTCGGTCATATCTGCATTACGTAACAATTAATCGAAATTAGAATTGTTTCGATTTCCGATGAGACTTTGCAACCAGGTTCAGATCGTTCGTTGTGTCCCTTGACTCAGCCTAGTATGCAACAATCGATTACATTTTTTATCATAACGCATAAAGTTTTTCAGCTGGAACCAAAATTTAACTAGCTATACACTTGCTAAGGTATGTTTAATAAGCCATCGAGTAGTATGTATCACAAAAAGTTACACAACTCATTTTATAAAGTAAGAAACTTTCGAGGGATATGGATGTAATGTTGGTCTGTAGGCATCAAATTGGGTCTATTCATGGATGAAAATTCGTCCAATTCGATAGATTTGTTATTGAATGTTGGCTATGTACGCTTTTTGCCAATTTTCTGATTCATGGCGTTCCCAGCTGTATTCGCTCTATCCAACAAACAATTTTACTAACAATCAAACTATACTTAAACTACTAAGAAACACTTAAGTGATTTTAATTTATGATTTAGCGGTCATTGGGCAATCAAAACATTATAATTCGCTCTACACAGATTTGGTTCCTTTAGTTTGTGTTAAAATGAGCCATATGAAAAACATTCAACTAAAACTCAGATATTTGTATTGTAAAAATTACCAATAACAACATTCTTACTACGCTTTTCATAAGACAGACCATAATAGGGAACCTAGAAAAAAAACATGTCCCTTACATTGGGTCTATGGTTTTCATGTTAAATCATTGTTATTTTACCAATGTGACCTGTTAGTTTATAACGTGTGACTATTTTCTGTACATCTTGGCTGCATTATTTGGTTTATAGGTTCAATTTCGGCAAATTTAGATCAATCGAAGAACGTGTACATAATCTGTTAAGCTTAACCAGTAAAGTTGTTGTGTCTGAAAAGTTAAGGAAATCGAAAATTACGCGAAAGGGAAATATTATAAATTTATTAATTATGTCTCAATTGCTTTGAAATAGATCGGTCATCTTGATAGCAACATGATTTTGTTGACTATCGCCGAAATAATGACATATTTGGTATATAGGCCGAATCAAGGAGCTAGGTTAACATTACATCCCGTTACCATATGTAATGCATGTAATTGTATTTGTACAAGTTGTAAGTCACAGCCTACTGCTGGTATTGATCGCTTATTCTAACACTTATCCTCGACCTTATCCGGTCATAGCCCTAATTGCTCTCTTAACAATCTGATTTTGAAATGTTGCAGATATTGAGTTAGAATGTCTGGAAGCATTTCTTCGGTGGGACAATATTTTAACAAAATTTGTTTCTTCTCCTGCAGGTCCCTAACATAGAAGTACTTGTATGAGTGCTTGAGCGAGCGCGCGCGTGTGTGTGTGTGTGTGTGTGTGTGTGTGTGTGTGTGTGTGTGTGTGTGTGTGTGTGTGTGTGTGTGTGTGTGTGTGTGTGTGTGTGTGATCTTTTCGGTAGCCATATTCTGGTAAGGCGCACCGTGCAACGTTGTACTGAGAAGGTTTTAATCCAGATGCGGACCATTTCAAATCCGTCCTTTTCAGGACGACCAATTAAATTTTGAGAGTTTGTTTGATTTAAATTTATCTAATAATACTTTCCAAGTTTTTCAAATTGGCAGACAGGAATTTTAGTATTCTCTTCACTTTTCAAGTCCCTGCCCTTCGGTTCAAAAAGAGGTATGGGCGCGTTCATAAACGTTCAAAAATGCCTGAACCAAATGGACAGCTTGTAATGACCACTTGAAGATGCGATGGGGGATTATTGTCGTGATATCACCAAATGTAGCGTGTAGTAAAATGTTTCTTGTCTTCTGAGTAAACGAGTGGAAATTCATCGGGAATGATCTCTCATATGCATCCGTCGAACCATTCTGAACGGCCATTGTGAAAATATCAACATTAAAATCTCACATGCGCATAGCATGTTACCAGTAACTAATGCTTCTCTCCTTTCTCCTGTTCTCTTCTTTATCCCACGGCTGCGAGTGGTACACACTTAGATTTTTTTACAGAAATCTGTAAAATTTTACCGAATTATCAACAGCTGAACGTTCGGTAATCCGATTTAACGGATTTCGGTGAAATTTTACAGATATCTGTAAAAAAATTACCGGATTTCGGTAAAATTTTACCAAAATCCGTAAAATTGGATTACCGGTCGTTCAGCTGTTGAGAATTCGGTAAAATTTTACAGATTTCTATAAAATAATCTGAGTGTGTACACCTTAGGACATATTGTGAGTCTCGATATGCGCTACCAAAGTCAGCTCTTCAAAGGAAGGTTGAAGCAGTAGGTGAGGAACGAGGAACCCTTACCAATTTTACTTTTAGCCAAACAAGCTAACACAAACTTCAAGGTAAGATTACTTCAAAATCAAGGTAAGGAAATCATATTAACTTCTCTGAATTTTTCATATATTTATGTAACATCATATGTATTTAGATAACAAGCTTTACTGGAACAAACACATTGAACAACAAATAGCGAAACCGACAAGTGCTTTCTGGATCTGTAAAAGAACTTTTGGGAAACAATAGGGTCTGAAGCCGAATATGATTCATTGGATTTATTCGACTTTAGTTATACCTAAGATCACCTACGCGTCACTCATCTGGTGGCCAAAAACCAAACAGAAAACGGCACAGATTTAATTGAACAAGTTGTAAAGGCTTGCCACTATTTCTATAACTGGAGCAATGCCAAGCGCTCCATCTATAGCTCTAGAATCTCTTCTTAACCTTCTTCCTCTAAAACGATTTATTGAATTGGATGTTTTTAAAAGTGCTCTAAAGCTCAAAAGGTCCATGAATTTCTTCGAGGAGGATTTTATTGGACACCTGAGTATCACAAAAGGGACTCAACTAAGTCCACTAATAATGTTTAATGAGGGCTGTATGCAGAGAATAAACTACTTTTATTACAATTTTCAGGTTCATGACGTGACTCGTCTGGATTGGCATGCAGGAGGGCCAAATATTCGGCCCGGATCATTAGTCTTTTATTGTATGGTATGGTAGGTGCTAACTTTTCTTTTAACTAACTTTTCGGTGTCCATGGGAAAATGGCCCACGGTGGAAGGAATTACAAACATGCAAATATATGCATCTGCTCAGATAGTCAAGCAGCGCTAAATGCTTTGAAATCAAACATTTATTCGTCAAAACTGGTTTGGGAATGCTCAAAATTGAAGCAACAACTGTCCTATCGCAACACTGTTAATCTACACTGAGTTCCTGGGCATTGTATAATCGACGGAAATGAAAAAGCTGATGAATTGGCAAAAAAGGATCAACCACGAAACTAATTGGTCCCGAGCCCTTTTCTGGCTTATCTTTTTGTGCTTTTAAAATGGAGCTCAAGTTCTGGGACAAAACGAAGGTACAGTACAACTGGAACAAGACCTTAAATGTCCGGCAATCAAAACGTTTTATAAAGCCAAACGCTTGTCATACATATAAGTTACTAAATCTATTGAAACGTGATCTGAGTCCATACACAGGTTTAATAACAGGACAATGTCCTGGTAAATATCACCTTAAGCTCATTGGTAAGCTAAATGAAGATGAATGTCACTTTTATAAGCTCTGAACATTTACTGTGCGACTACGTTGCACTATTTCATAAAAGATGCAGATTTCTTGACAAAGGTCTCATGGAGCCTTGGAAAATCTGGGTTGTTAGTCCCATTTCATAAGGAATACATGACCTAGTTGGGATCATTGCTTATAATAGTGACTCACCATTGTAATTTGGCATACATGAAAAAAGGGTACACCACAATAGAACAATTAATGGTCGCGGTGGTATCATGTCGCCAACACAGGAAAAAAAATCTTATGTTGGGATAAAGGGAGGGACCACAGAGTACCCGATTGAAGCGATTTGGATAGGAAGAGTGGGACTGCCAACTTCCTGTTGTTAACATTTCGTCAATAAAGGGCGGGCTCTGCTCCCCATCTAATGGGACATTTTACTAGGCGAGGGCTCGGTTTTGTTGTGGTTTATGCGAACTTGTTCCTGGAAAGAGATTCTCTCTAGACACCTGTAGCTTTGGTTTGCGCGTAAGTTAATCTGCTTACGGGCCCACAATACGTTTTTGGCCCTTCATACAGGAACTTGATGAACATTTACCACAGTACAACCTTGATCAAATCGTTTAATCAAAACAGGCCAGTGCTATAGGCAGTTGCCTTGCTACATTAGATGGTAGTTCACATCATCATTATCATCATCGATTCAATTTTTAAATTTTTGCCATCACGAAAAGTTGAAACAGCGTACCCTAATAATTCGATCGTTTTTTGATTGATTTATTTTTAAGGTTTTTGCTCGTAGCAACAAGATGTTTTCACGATTGCCATGTTATTTACTCAAGTATTTAATATTTTGCAAATTTAAGATCAGTGATGGAAATCTCACAAAAATATCAGTTCATCGTGCGCTACCTTTTCACTTGGGAACTTCCCGTTGCTAGTTTCACACGCCAACTTTTCTTGAGTGATCTTTCTGGGATGAGAGAATGAAACATCGCGAACGTTTTCTACTCGAATCACCGACGCGAGGATACGAATAAAATCAGATCTTTTTTTTACTCTATATCTTTACACCACATTCGTTCTTGAAAAGCAAACTGCGCATTTCATGGAAATGAAATCTAGACAGAAGATATCTCGCATAAATGACATCCCGCATGATGATTGTGTGGCCGGGGAGGATGGGTTGAATTTGTCCTCAATGCGTCACGCCATTCCAGCAGAAGTTTCCTACTACTCGACTTTTGCGGCGGCACAATACTTAAAAAAAAACAAACATCACAACTCACGTAAACATTGCCTACACATACTCACTAGAGAAAAAGAACAAAGCCGAGGAGATATTTGGTTGGATCGGATCTCGAATACGAGTGAAACGTTGTGAGATTGAGCAACAAAAGATCTTTCGCGATGAGAACTGAAACGTTTCCTCACTCTGCGGTTTCATGAACTTTATATTGTAGGTGAGTGCAAAGTTCCTCGGTGATATATCATTGCACTGAGTAAAAAGTGAACGTTTTCTGAAAATGATTTTTCCAAAATGAGAAGTGCGATTAGTAATTTCGATTGAATTCCTACTACTTTTATTGCTTATCTTGACAGATACGTGTAGTATTTTGTCTACATTGTGCAGACTTCATCATTTTCTAGTTCCAGGTATTCCACAAAACAGCTCAAACTCTACAGGATTCATTCATTACAAATTGCTACGTAGTCCTACGTCAACTTTGCTCACAGCCCCATTGGGCTGTCCTTTTGTGTTTTTGATTTACATATATTTTTTGCACCTGAAATTCAATCGCTTAGTGATGTACATGATCATGAATTTTCATTATTATTAAGATTTATCCACAGGGACAAAATCTCCTCTACGACCAGATTCTAGCCTAGCCTGAGAATTGAACCCAGCCACCCCCAGCACGGTGTTGTCTTGTGCTTGCGCTTCTATCAACGAAGCTAAGGAGGGACCTCTAAAATTACTAAATTTGGTTCCCCTCTTTGCAACCATCAGTCCTTCCAACTAGAGTCTTCAGCGTATCTAATAAGGGAAGAACCTCCCACTTTTTTTTTTGTTTCCTTACTTATCGACCTTTTTTTCTACAAAATAAAAAAGCATTTGATGTTCCCAATGTTCGTGTTGCAAATTAACATGTTTTCGATTGGATATACCTTCCAAAGCAAAGCAGCACAGGGCAAATGTACCGTTTGTTACTCGCGTGATGCTAATATGTTTACCGTATCGAAAGTAGATGCAGAACTTTAGTCTCCAGGAAAAGAGGTCTGCTCCACTGCACGAGAACTGTCTCCGGGAGCAAACGAAAAATGAAGAACCCAAAATCGTTCACTTGCCAATTAAAGTTGGTGATTTACTTTGACGCAGCAGACGAAAAAAATTAGGCGCAAAAAATAAGCACTTGGGTCCCAACATTAACCCTCCTCATTGAAATGCTTCCAGTTCCAGGAACGGGTTATGAGACTGCGTCTGCGATGCACAAATCTCAAGGCCACCCGTTTCGGGGCTAAGTACATTTTAATTGCATCGCAACCGTCGATCGTTGTCTGGGGCCCAGGCTGCGTCGGATTCAATGTCCAATGTCGGTGATTTTTCCGGGGGGTAATTTTCAGCCGCGCTCATAATCATTCATAAATTAATTTTCGCTTTGGCGCGAATCCCTGCCTGTGGCCAAATGAGCATCCATGAAATGAGCCACAAGGAGAGGAAGTGGGAAAGCCGATGCGGTGATTCATACACACGCGGTATCCTTTGCTGCTCTGAGCCACTGCAAATGCGCTTTCGGCGGTTCAGAGGATCGTTTCCGACCAATAAATTGAAGGGAGAATTCCGGCGAAGAGCCTGAACTTAGGGGCATAAAAATGGGAGGCATAAAATCACCGATCAAATCAGCAAATTTGCCGCGTTGGGCTTGGTAGGTCACATAAATGTTCTTCTTATTTCTTAGCATTTATAGCTCATTGCTCGCTCTCAGCTTAGTGCTCTGCATTTGCACTGCCACAGCTATTAATTTAGTGCTTTCGATGCCAACACCAACCAGTGCATGAAATTGTGTATTTTATGGCAAACACTATTTATTTATTTGTCGTTGTCAATCAGTTGTAGACCATTTTAATTACAATAAGTACTTAACTTAACTTAAACCTAGCGCTCTCGGAAATATTGTTTTAATTTTTCTTTCGACATTGTAAAATCTATACTATTGCAATGGATATTGTAATTAGCCATCATTTTGTAAATCAGTCCATATTTTAAATAGCTCGTGCGATGATAATTTGTTGCAAATAACTGTCGATGTCTTAATTGGATGCCTTGTTGGTATGTTAAAGTTTAATTTTGATAGAATTTCCATTGAATCAATTCTTTGTGAGACTATATTATTAATAAATGATGCCATAGCAAATTCACGATGCTTTTGTAATGTTTGAATATTGATAAGCGTACATCGAGCCTTATACGATGGTAAAGAAAATACAGTTCATCCTAGCTTTCGTAGTGCGTATAAAAAAAATTGCCTTTGTACTGACTCTATTCTTTCTTTATGTGTTATTGTAAATGGAGACCAAACTATGCTACAACATTCAAGTATTGACCTGACATAAGCAATGTATAGTGTTGTTATCGTGTACAGGTCATGAAAGCCATATCAAAAACGTTTAATAAATCCTAGCATGTTTTTAGCTCTGTTTATAGTTGTGTTATAATGATCAATGAACGTAAGTTTAGAGTCTTTGACAACACCTAAACCCCTAACTCTATCACACTTCTCTACATTCTGATTGCCTGAAGTTATTTGTGTATTAGGTATGTTTCGTTTTCGACTGAAGGTAATTTAGTTACATTTTTTATCATTCAGTTTTAGCAGCCTTTTGTTACACCAAGTATGGAACAATAATATCTCACTCTTAAACGCGTTGATGTCCTCTGTATTTTTTATTTCTAAATATAGTTCCATGTCGTCAGCGTAAATTAAAATCTTTAGTTTCTTTAGAACAAAAGATAAGTCATTTACAAATAGAATGAATAAAAGTGGTCCTACATGAGGGCCTTGTAGAACTCCCGAAGTGGTATGAATAAGTGTTGATTCGTTTCCTTTAAATCTTAAAAATTGATCACGGTTGGTTAGGTATGAATTAAGCCTTTTAGAGACGAACCAGCCGCCGGCTGAAAGTCTCTCTAATAAAGATACCTAACCTATCCTGAATTAAGCCATTTGAGGAATTTGGGCTGAATTCCCATTTTTTTGCAATTTAAATATAAGCAAAGGTATATCGACAAGGTCAAATGCTTTAAGGTCTGTATCCGCAATAATCCGGACACCTCAAAACATGAATAAAACATAAATTTGGCATTATATTTCCGTCGTAGTTGTTTATTTCGGATTCATGGGATGTGTTTTAACAATTCGTGAAGACAAAACATAGTTATTCGGTATTTGCAAAAAAAATTCGAACTTTGCGCTTAACTCCGTCCATTAAGGTTTGTACAGACTCTTCAGAAATCGTAGAAGCCGTCTTTGTCCAAATTAGCTGGAAGTGGTTGATGTCTTTGATTCCTTGCTTCTTTCCAGAAAGCTTCCGCTTCATCAGAGCCCAATATCTCTCGATTGGTCGGAGCTCTGGGCAATTTGGTGGGTTTGAGGTTTTTTGGTACAATGTTCACTTGATTTGCTTGGTACCACTCCATCACAGTTTTAGCATAGTCGCATGGTGTCAAATCGGGCCAGAACAAAGGTTTTTCTTTGTGACTTTTGATGAAGGGTAGCAATCGCTTCTGCAGACACTCTGCAGACATGATAGATCTCCTTGTTGATTGTGCCTGTAGTGACAAAAGATTTACTCTTTTGCCACACGTGCAATATGCTTGCCAAACAAGGTATGTTTTGGGAAATTTCGATGCCTTCTTCGTTCTGAAATGCACAGCTGTAGCATTTCTGGCCATAGCAGAATAAAAAGCCCTGGTAGCTGCTTGAAATCCTCCAGGACATAAGTTTCATCGTCCATAACAACGCATGAAAACTTCGTCAAATATTCGCAGCAAAAACATTGAGCCCGTGATTTTGCTGCCAAGTTCTGTTTGTCGTTGCGATTTGGAACTGTTTTTGCTTTATACGACTTAAGTCCCAAACGTTGTTTTGATTTTTGGACAAAACCAGGCGACATCCCTATTTTACGAGCCACCGTTCGAATGGAGAGATTTAAGTTTTTCGTTAATATTCTTTTCACTTTTCGATCCATGACAGGATCAGCGCGTCCTATGTTTTTGTCACTTCTCGGTTTCCTCTCCACCGTCAAACGTTCCGAAAATGAGTTGAGCACATCGTGAACAGTGGATTTAGGCAAATCCAATGTTTTAGCAAGGTCCCGTATTGACAAGTCAGGATTTGCCGAACGCCCGTACAAAATTCGCTCGCGCACTTGTTCTTCTTTCGTCGCCATCTTGAATACTAAACATGAAATGTAAACATCAATCATAGTATTTTCCATCATAGACTCTCAGCTATACCACAGTGAAATTTTTCTTTCCTAAATGCAATATTTCAAAAGTTACAATCATTTGAAGATGTCCGGATTAATGTGGATACGACCTTTAAAAAATCCATGCAGATAAGTAGTTATTCTATTTTTGATTTGGTTAAATAATTTTTCATTCACAATTGCCTCAAAAAGTTTTGGAATGCATGAGATCAGGGCTATACCAACAATCAATATGCAACTAGCGATTTGAAATTGGTTCACTGTTGTAGAACCCCTTGGTCCGAAATACACCTTGAAGCCAGCACCTTGTTATACATATTTGCGCCTTTGTTTTGATTTGCCGTGTTATTTTGACAGAATATTTGAGAGTGTGTTCATGTGAGTTCATTATAAGGGGTGCATTATTGAGCTTGGGACCGAGCTTGGGACGATGTTCTAGTACTGACTGAGCCAAGAAAAAAATCGTTTTTGTATGGGACCTACTGGTCTTAGAGTTAGTCTATGGCTATACCCCGATAATTACGAATATCAGATTTTTTACCAGACCTAAAAATAGGCACTAGAAATGAGTTCTTCCATAATTTTGAAAAGTCTCCGGATTCCAGTGACATATTCAAAAGCCAAAACAATGGAGAAGTAAGCTCAGCTGCTAAAGTCTTCATAAACAAAGGAGGAACTCCATCCGGTCCCAAGCCTTTGGATGCATCTAAATGTTTTAACCCTTCCAAGATTTCATGCACATAGATTCACGCTTATGTCACTGGAATATTTAGAAAACAACCCAATGTATTGTCACGATCTGCTACTGAGTATGTTGTGTATGTTTCTTGAAAAATCTTGGCAAATAAATTGCATATTTCTTCTGTATTATTACTTTCATTATTGTCCAAATACATACGGGATGGAAGATTGTCTGATTTTAATTTTGTATTCACGTAATTAAAAAAGTTGTTTGGGCAACATTTGATTTCACGTTCAATTTTTGAATTATACTCCTCAAATGCAACATTCATAGCCAAATTAAGTTCATCACAAATGTTCGAATAGCTTTACAAATTAACGGAACTGTTATGTTTTTTGTAAATCTTATTCGCTTTTTGTTTACGGTTTTTCAAATTTTTAATTTGTTTATTGAACCAAACTGGAACCTTTGAGAATACTCTTTGTCTACGTCTTTTAACTGGTACTTCTTCCTGGATAACTGCAAATACTTCAGTTGCACTTTCAACATTATCTTCATTCCTAAATACTGTTTGCCAATCAATTAAGTTTAGTTTACTTCGTATATTAGCATAATTAGCTGATTTATAGTCAAGAACTTCCTCGAGTCCGCAATCAGGCGACTCATTTCCTTGTATAAAAAGAGAATACTCTATTGCTGTGTGAAATAACTCATTTCTCCATATTGGAGTTAATGATTCACTAACACAGAAGTCATCGAAAATAGTTGTCAACAGAAAGTCCAAATAACAGTTCTGTTGATTTTTCACATGGTTTATTTGATGAAGTCCTAAATCAGCAATTTTGTCAAATATGAAATTAAGCGTTTCATTTTCCCTCGGGTGACATTGCGCATTTTGGTACAAGTGCTATTTTTTCGTTTCGACCACATTTGCCATTACCGATTTCGATTCGAGCTCTAAACGAGTGAAACGCGTAGGGTATTACTAGATCTTCAAGTAAAAATTGGCATTGCATAGTCACGGAACTGAAAGGCAACTTAGAACGATTCAATGAAAAGAAAAGTGAAAATTTTTGTTGTGTAAAAAGTACCTCGATTCTATTTTTACAGTGTTGCAGAAACGTCAAATCCACTGGTATAAATGGTATATTTGTTGCCATATGATCATCACAGTATGCTCTGGTTACTTGAAAAAAAAAACAACAACACTGCATTTTGTGATAACCCCCCCGGCAGAATCCCCTAAAACGTTAAATGAACCTTCGTAGATCATTTAAGCGACGACCATGTCAAAATATTATTATATTATAATAAAGTAGAAGTTGTTCGTCGCACTCATAAGTGCAATCATAGCCTCGATAAGCCTCAATTGATTGCATAAATAATCGGTAAAACGTATGCATGTACCAATATGTAAGTGCAAATATAATGTTTTAAATTGCATTGAAATCCATGAGCATCAACTCCACTCAAGTGGAATTCCTTACGAAATTCATGGAAGAAACCCAGACCTTGCCCCGATGCCAAAAGAAACTCCGGCAGATTGTTGGATCATTTGAGAGATGCGCTTAACGAACGAGGTCCTCCGGTGCGAGAAGTTTCCGAGTGGAAAAAGGTAAATTCGGAGTTGTTTTTTGAAAATATTAACATTGGACACAATCGATAGCTTGTTTTAGATTAAATTTCAATAACGACTTGATCGTTTGATATTCAGAAGTAGAAAAAAAAATTATTTGCCTATCCTAGTTCCATTAAATCACTGCTTGCTTATATTTATTGATTTTAGGTGTGGGTGGATTACAAATAAAAAACAGTTTAAGTTGAAAACAAACTACGCCACAACGAAACTGTTTGAAGAAAACTGTGGATTGCTGCAAAAAAAAGTGGATTGCTGCAATCCCTCAACTCACGTCTCTGCGGAATCAGAGTGCTTTCTTCATTATCACTGTCACTTTCGCCGAAAAACGTTGTGAAAACTTTTATTTTCAATCTCAATTTTTTGCAGCAAATGAATCACTACTAGAGATGGGCGAACGTTCACGAGCCGCTCATTAGAACCGGCTCTTCAAAAAGAGTGAGTGAGCCAGCTACGAAATCGAACCGCGGCTCTTAAATGAACGACGGCTCGCTATGAACGGTTTTGAACCACGAACGTTTCAAGCTAAATGAGCTGCTGGATCTGTCACATTTTTTAGCTTTGCCTGTTGTTCGTTCATTTTGCTCTTTTTCTCTCATGGCTATCACACCATCCGAGAATCTTCAACAGGCATGTATTGTTACTTTTATTTGTTCCCTCTCCTCAGCCGAATGAACGAACATTGCGGGTCGGGAAGCTCTCTTCACCAAAGCCCTACAGTTAAATTATGGACGACTCTCACCACAAAGCTTAATTATTGTCGTTCCAACCAAGTCTAGGTTTTTTTTTCGAAAGGGCGAATCTACCAATTTTTTTCTCTCTTCTCTCGCTTTCTTTCATTAATAACAGCGCCATTATAAAACTTTTAAGGGATTATTTAGTACAGATAGAAACACAACAGTACTGTACAAATAGTAGAATGAAAAACGTAAAACTGAATGGAATATGAATGAAAGAGAAAGTGATCAAAGAGAGTCTCTCAATTTCAGATTCCCCCTAATGAAAAAAACCCTAGAAGTAATAAACAGCTTTGGACAGTCGGCCATACTTTTACTCTGGGGCTTCATCAATGCCAATGCTGCCGGTTGAATGATATTGCGTTTCTTTTGTTTCTAGGCTTTTTTCTCTACACTCCCGCTTCATTGTGCTCAGTGACTGAGTAGAATTGTATTCCTGTCTCTTTTTCTCACACGGAAATGTTACTCAATTTTGTTTGAGTAACAAAAAATTGAGTTGATCCACTTTTTACGAAAATTGAGTAGCTTTTCCATGAATAAAAAAGGGACAGTACTTAATACGAATGAAAGAGAGGGTGTTTTGAGCGTGTAGCGTATTGGGATGAATGGATTCATTGATTTCTCAGTATCTCTTGCTCACACTTATTCTACCCAGTTGGTGCAGGTTGGTACGAACAGTGCAATTTGCTGCAGTAAACACCAAACAGTTGAAGATTGTTTTTCTTCAGATTAGTGCATTATCCTATTCATTATCCAGTATTTTATATCGTGTTTATATTCACCTAGCGTACCTTAAGTTTTATTTAGCTACGTTAGAGATAATTGGACAACATTGAGAACATTTCTTTGAGTTGTAAATTGACTGTTATATGAAGCGTAAGCTGTATTAATACAATAATACATATTATGATAATTTACAACATTTAAATTATTGTCTGTGCAATTTGGTATAATTTTGATCGTAAAGGTGATGGAAACGATGAAATGTCAGGAACATGCCACTACTGCAAAAAATCTATAGCGTTGTCCGGAGGCTCGAAGGGAAATTTAAGACGACATCTATCCACCATGCATCCAACCATATCCGTTGAAAGAGGCATACAATCGGCACCAGTTGAAAGGTCTACAAAGCAATACGAGGCATATGGTGGACAGCTCGGTGCAACAGAGGAATCAACCAGGACCGGGACAGAAGAAAATAGAGTCACTGTAAGTGCTTCATCATCTAAACCGCCACAATCAGCCTCTCAGTCATTGATAACCAATTTTGATTATATATCCAAACCCGTGCCTATCCAACGTAGCAGATCATTTGAAATTCTGTAAAGCAAGATGATTTCCAAGGAATTTCACCCCTTCTCGCTAGTTCAAGATGCGGAATTCAAAAAAAAATTTGTTGAATTGTTGTATTCTTCCTATATGTATGCTTCCCAGCAGAAAAGCGCTCGAAAAATAGCCTGATACCCATAGTTTTAAATGATGCTCCAGCTGTTTGTATTACATGTGATTGTTGGACTAGTGAAGACTGTATTCGATGAAATTTGGACACATAAAATAGGTCACCATAAATTTTCCTTGAGCCCGAGTCTTTTCAAACTTTCTGGAAATAAAGTACTACTAAATGGTTAAGTTTTGACATCATTGGTTTATTGAACCTCTTCTCCCAACCCAAATGCTCGCACCTTTGCCTTGACCCCTTTCATCAAATTTTGGGCAATGATAGGACCGACTTGCTTACTTAATTTTAACCACACTTTCTTTAGTTCAAGTTCATTTTCTATCAGTTTTGGAGTGTTAACGAGCTTTGCGTTCATGATTTTCCAAAAAATTTCAATTGGGCGAAGCTCCGGAGTGTTTGGAGGGTTGACGTCTTTTGGTACAAAAACTACATTATTATCTTTGTACCAGTCTAAGACGGGCCGGGCATAGTGGCAAGATGCCAAATCCGGCCAAAACAGTATCGGGCCATCGTGAGATCTCAAGAAGGGCAGAAGTCGTTTTTGTAGGCATTCGTCTTTGTAGATTTGTCCGTTGACGGTCCCAGAGGTGATGAAGGGCTGACTCATTTTGTCACATCCGCAGATCGCTTGCCAGACAAGGAATTTTTTGGCGAATTTCGACAGTTTCTTCTTCCGTACACTCTCCGGAACGGCCAACTTAGAGGTGGCACCGTAGTGCTCCTGTCCTGGCATTTGTTTGGTGTCGGCTTTAATGTAGGTCTCATCGTCCATCACAATGCAGAACGGTTTTGTGAGCCACTCCCGTACAGTTTTCTTGCACGAGTTTTGGCCACCGAGTTCTGTTTATCGCTCCGATTCGGTGCCTTTTGGACCTTGTACACATGTAATCCAGAACGTTTCATTGTTTTCTGCACAAAACAAACTGAAACTTTCGCCTTTTTCGCAACATCCCTGATCGAAATGTTGCGATAACGCTTAAATTGGTTCAATACCATCCTGGCCTTCTCCGGATTTGATGTGCCACGTTTTTTGCCACTACCATTTTTCCGCTTGGTTGTCTTACGGTCCTTGAACGTTTTGATCGCATGAGATACGGTTGAATGTGCGATTCCGAGCTGTTTCCGATCCATCGATGAGAAGCGTTTGGGTTTTCGAAGTGAGTGCTCAAAATTTGTTGGCGCACTATTTCTTCATTCGAAGCCATCACTGAAATCACTCGACCGATTTTCAGTAAACTCATTACACAATTGACACAACACAATGAAATACATTCAGTTAAAATTTCAATAAGTTTTACCCACACGCTAACAAGTTACGAACAATTGCGTGTGTCCAAATTTCATCGAATACAGTCTTTATTACAAACACAAGCCTTTAAGCGTTGACTGCTCATTTTTGTTGACTCAAACACGATTCTCAGATCTGTTTTGTTAGAGTTTGCGGAATTTTCCGACGGACACACGATTTAAAATATGTCTGCATGGATAACGGCAGTTTTGACATGTTTTTCTGTAAATTTCAAAATAACAGCTCTCGTAACAGACAATGCAGTAAATATGAAGTTAACTGCCACACTACTAAAGGTACGTCATTTATTGTGTTTTGTGCACTTGCTCAACCTAGTCGTCCAAGCAGCCATTTCCATATTTGTAAAGATCGTTGTCGATAAATCCAAAGCGATTGTTCAGTATTTTAAACAAAGCAGCCATGCTCTGAACAAGCTTCAAGAAATGCAGTGGAAATTGAACATGCCCCAATTAAAGTTGAAACAAGACGTTTCAACTCGTTGGAATGACATTTATGCTATGGTGGATCGATTACTACTCAATAAGGAGGCTGTTGCATCTAGTTTGGTACTTAAGGATTCTAATCTGTCCTTATCCAATCATGAGATGGATAGCAATCCAACATTTAGTGAAAATTTCAAAAGTTTTATACGACGTAACGGTTGAAATATCTGGAGAAAAACTGTATCTCTCCCTAAAACCTCCGTTCTTTCGCGATTGACGATTCGACATGTACGGCAGTACGTAAAGCGGAATAAATCAATTCTAGAAATCATTGGAAAACTCTGTGATCGACTCACTGCGGGGTTGACGAAGCGGTTTTCTGGACTAGAGTCAAATGAACTAGTAGCTCAATCGATTTTACTAGATCCTTGATTCAAAAAGCAAGAGTTCTTAGAAGACAGCTAGTACAATCATGCATATCAGTCGTTGACAAGGAAGCTGAGAATGACTTTAATAGAACAGATATCTGTGGAATAATAAGATAAATCCGTAAACGATGAAAAACGATCGTCCGTATTAGAGGAGTTTGACGCGCTTGTTGGGAAACTGCAAGCTTCGCATGATCCATCAGTTGTTGCTATTGTAGAGATTGACAAATATTTAACCGAATCACATATGCCGAGAGTAGACGACCCATTACTATGGTGGAAAGCAAGCAAGCCGTCTATCCCAGGCTCTATCAAATAGTTTTGAAAAGGCTGTGCATTCCGGCATCTTCGGTTCCCTGTGAGAGGATTTTATCTAAAGCTGGACAGATGTCTTTTTTCCAACCACTGGACGGATCTCGAGGACACAACTTCCAAGTGACAACTGCCTACTGAATTTATTTGAAATCAATACACTAGCTCCGGAGATATCACTGGAACATGTTTCGGTGAATATGGGTTGAGAGTCAAAATTCGGGCTAAGCCCAAAGAGCGTCGCACTTTAAGGTCAAACCATGTAATAAAATCAGAACTCGAATGTACCTTGAGCCGTTGCCATTGAGCCGCCCAAATGAGCCGGTTCATTCAAATGAACCGTTTTGCCCATCTCTAATCACTACCGAGCAAGTTATGTTTGTTTGTAAACATCTATAATTTGACACTTCTCTTCGAGTTTATCTAGTACCCATTAAGCTCGAAATCTAGTACGCTAAAATGATAAACTCGAAAAAAATACTCGAATAAACTCGATTCGAGTTTAAAATTTCTCGAATCTAGTAACTCGAATCGAGATGCGCAATGCCATCCCTCTGGTAAGTCGAGAAAATCTCCTGACCCATAAGATTCGGGGGATCGACCTTGCCACCTCCGGTCTGGCCTCTAGCGGCTATGCTATCTGAGACCACTCACACAAATGCGGAGGTGGTTTACTTACAACTCAATTAAACGGCAATTATTGAAACAGTTGATTTGTGACAAAAAATAAAGGATTATTCTGAATTTACTTATTGCAGAAAGGAAAGAACTTCGTTGGGAGCATTAAAATGTCAACCGACAGTTGCCAAATATAAATCCGTAATTAAAATGAACATAGTCTAAGCCCGAGTTGTCAGCAGTGTGACACGTTGTATCAAATTGATTTATTATAGCATTGCTGGCTTCCTATTCTTTGCTCAAGAGTGACACAACCTGCTGTAAGGTAAAGTAAAATTAAACGAAACGCATGATATTTTGTAATAATTTCACCATCTGGAATGGCGGCCAACCAAATTTTTAATTGCTGTTTTGTCTCGACCCGTCAAACAAATACCCTCGAAATTACTCCCTCGATCCGCTTTATCGCATTATCTCATTTAACCAACGCCTGCTTTGATCGCGGCAGAAGACAGTTCAAGCAGCACTGAAAATATCGCTGTCATTCGGGTACTCGTTGTATTCCCATTAATAATCGTTGGTATTTTTAACATTAAAGACATATTTTTACCTCCCTCTACTCTTACCGGGACGGGGGGCAACAGTGTATCAAATCGGTACAGCACCGTGGCAATTAATTGCTGCTCGAAATGTTTTAATTGCCGCTTGACGAAAGAGAGAAAATTACGCGGTCGCAAACCAAAACACCAAAGATAAATAGCAGCTCATCACATGCACGGACTATCACGCACTCTCTAATGTCTCATCAGGCGAGTCTTGTCCTGTTGTCGTCTTAAACGGGTCGTCACACATTATTCGGGTAATATTCTATCACATAATTCAAAATAAACGCAAAGAAAATAGTAGCAGATGACGGTGGATGTTTTCGGGTCGTACAGAGAATTGTTTTCATAATTTCGAAATAGAAGGAAATGGGCGACACCCGCGTAAGTGGGCACTCGATCTTGATAGGAATTCGCCACTGTGACAGATCGTTTTGGTTTACTCGGTAAAAAGTGAGTGGAAAATATGCGTTGATGGGTTAGTAAAATTGCGAACGGAAATTGTTGCCGAATTGTGGAGACGGACGGATGGGGTTGTTGGTTTCGAAAGGCATACTTTGGTTTTTTTCTAAAGAGTGTTTCGATCAAAATTTGGTCGACTTAAACTTGACGCATTTCCTTTCATCGTGCATTAACATTTTTTACACACCCCTCGTTTTAAGGAAGCGTGTGTGTAGCCTCATACCTCTTTTTTGATTTTGAGATTAGCACTTCAGTTATCAAAATGTCGTCGAAGAAAGAGAAGCAAGGCATCAAGATTTTGCACTGGCATCCCGAAATTCCAAACTGTTGTTGAAGGAACTGTTACCAACGTACTAAAAGTGTTTGGTGAACGTTTGTCGACAGCCAAGAAAGCTGGATCGGGGGAAATCGAAAACCGGAGGCCACAGCGACGACAAAAAGAGTTGCCCGTAGTTTCGAGCGGAACCCCAACCTCTCCGTCTGAGATGTCGCATAGAAGCTGGGAGTAGCGCCTTCATCCGTGGATAGAGCTAAATAACGAGCTTGACTGTCGACCTACAAGAATGTGGTGACTCCAAATCGCGAAGATAAACAAAACGCGAAAGTTGTACCCACCGATGCTGACGAAGTTTGATTGCGTGGTACAGGACGGTGAAATTTACGTCAAGGCAGACTTTAAACAGCTTCAGACAGGAGATTATACGGCAACCGGACGGATAAGGTGGCAGATATTTTCGCACATGAACTGTCAAAGTTCGCTAAGAACATGAACATATTAGTCCTGGAACATTGAGAGATTTCTTCGTCAGCTTTCTCTTTGATTAATAGCTTGCATTAAACGAATTGCTGATGCTTTCGACGATTGAATCCCTAATCAAATTTTATACTACCGTACTGTATGTTGAAAACCGTTGAACATGTTTTTACATAGCGTAGGACGCAAAAGAAAGTCGACAAAGAGGTTCCAATGTTGCTAGACCTAATGCATTGTTTTGCGAAATATCTGGTGTGGCACGCCATCTATACCTGTGGCTTGAAGAGCACCGTTTACATTGCGACCGGAACCGTCAACCAGGAAATTTATCTGAGCGAGTGCCTACAAAAACGTCTACTGCCTTTCCTGAAGCGACGCAATTGTTCCGTTCTATTTTGGCCGGATTTGGCATCTTGCCATTAAGAGAAAAAGGCCATGGAATGGTATGCTGCCACCACGTTCAAATGGTGCCCGAGGACAAGAACCCTCCCAACACGCCAGAGCTCCGCCAATCGTACAATATTGGGCCACCGTGAAGCGGAACCTTAAGAAGGCTTAAAAAGCTGTTGTGGGCGAGAAACAGTTCAAGGCAAAAAGGCGTTCTGTGGCGAACAAAGTGGACAAGGAGACTGTATAAAATCTTGTAGTAGGTGTCTACTGAAAAAGGAAGCATAGCTGAATATTCCTCCTGTATTCTGTTTTAACTGAACTTGAAAAAGAAAAAGAATTTGACTTATTAATAAAAACTTTAATCGACTCACACACATTACTGTTTGACCAAATTTGATCGGAACATTCTATTGTTTACTGAACAGGAATAAGATACATAGGAAAACGACTTTCTGTTTGATTTACCTTCCTAAGATTTTGGGGTAAATTTTGACCCATGGCGCAACTTGAATGTTCGTTATCTCTTTCTAGGTGGTTTTAACCAATCGGGCCTGACAAGTTATTGCTGAACTTTAAATTATTTTGAACGAAAAAACTTCTAATATTGTCCCCTTGCTACAGAAGAATGTATGTTCATTGTGCTATAAAACTCAGTGTACAAAACAGTCAGACTAACATAAGAGGTGTCATTAGGATAAATTTCAGTTCGTAACGAAACGTTTTTTGATATTATCATATTAGTTCAAAATCGCGCTGAAGAGATTTCGATGTAGTCTACCTTTTCCAAATGAAGCTCAAGAGAGTTGCCATCTTCGTCAAAGTTGTTTGGAATACAAAATCTAGTGATTTTGAGATGACGCTGCAGGCTTAGAAAGTTACCGTCTTGCGTTGAGTTGTTGAAAATGAAAAATGTAGTCACTTGACATTATAATATTAGTTCCAAATTGCACTGCAAAGATGGCACTGCAGTCTATATTTGCCAAATGATGCTTTAGAGAGTTGCCGCCTTGAGCAAAGTTGTTGAGGATGGAAAATGAAGACATTTGAAATAATCACATTAGATTCAGATCGTACCGCAGAGATGGCGCTGCTGCCTATCTTTGCTAATCTGCCAATTCTGTAGCAAGATCTGGAACTAATGTGAAAATCTTACAAGACGACAAATGACATACTGAAAAACTTTGCCGAAGACGACAACGCTCTTGAAATTTATTTGGCAAAGATAGACTGCATTGCCATCTCAGCGGCAATATCTGGAACTAAAATGATAATGTTGAAAGACGAAAAATGACATACTAAAAAACTTAGCCAAAGTCAGCAATTTGCAATTTTCTACAACTAGTCTGAAATGTTTTGAAATAGGACTACGTCTTTGTTTTCTATACTGGGGTATAATTCAAAAATAACATCGCATTACGACCATCACGAAAAGTGGTCAGGTTTTGAGCGTTAATATCTCAGTCATTTCCAAAAAAATCCAAAATTTTTGCACCAATCGATCAGAAATATTTCTACGCATCAATTTCTGCGTTGTTTAAGAATATGGTACATACACATATGTATTATTAAATTATTGGTGATAAGCTTTGAATATTGTTGTATCTTTCTGGGATATTTTAGGTTATCCAAAATGCACTTGAGTTCACAACTTCAGATCAACAGTTGTAACAGTAGCTTTTAGGGCTATGTTAGACTATGATATGTATTAACATATATTGAATGAAGCTTTTGGAAGGTCAACAGTCATTATATGATAATTTTGTGATGTTATAGGTCATCAAAACTGTCCTTGAGTTCAGAACTTAAGACTTACAGTAGAAGCTTTTGATTTTTGGGCAATACAAACAAATGCTACGTATTCAACCATACTCAGTGAATACTTTAGAACGCAAACGAACCAAACGAGATAAACTGGGACGATCAGGGTCTGTCCTTGAGTTCAGTAAATAAGATCTACATTTATAATAGTAGGGTTTTGGAATATGCAAAGGAGCAAAATGTTTAAAAAAATATTCATTGAATAGTGTAGAAGGTTAACAGACATAATGCGACAATCTTGGAATATTATAAGTTATCCAAACTGTCCTTAAGTTAAAAACATGATCTGCAGTTGTAAGTTGTAAGTTGGGCTATATAAGGTTACGATATCGATTTAAAAATATTCAATGAATCTTTTGGATGGTCAACCGTCAATATTTTACAACTTTCTGATCCTCTAGAGTCATCCAAACTGTCATGGCGTACGGAACTTAAGATTTACAGTTGTTATAGTAATTTCTAGGCAATACAATGTTACAGTATTTATTAAAACATATTCAACAAACATTATAAAGCAACATGACATATTCTGGGGCATCCAAATTATCCTTGAGATCAGAACATCCGACCTGTAGTTGCAAGAAAAGCTTTCTGGGCTATGCAAATCTACGTTGTGTATTTAAACATATTTATTGAATATCTTGTCCAACAGACATTATGAGATAATCGGCTAGGTTATCCAAACTAGCCTGGAATTCAAAACTGAAAATCCAGAGCTGTAACTGTAGCTTTCTGCACCAAACGAAGTAACAATATATGTTTGACCAATTTAACTGAGTCTTCTGGAAGGTTAAACAGTTATAACTAGATATCTTGAGTTGTTCCTGGTCACTGAACCTGCCCCTGAGTTCAGAAGTTAGGATATACCGTCGTAACAGGAGCTTTATAACCTTTGAAAGGTGACGATATGAATTCAAACACATTCAGTGAATATTCTGTGATCAGATATCAGATTATCATAGGATGTTTGAGTTCATAAACACTGACTTGAGCTCAGAGTTTAAGATATACAGTAGTAACCTTAGCCTCTTGGGCTATACAAAAACGATATTCAAACATATTCAATGAATATTCTGAAACGTCCACAGACATCATAGGATAATCTTGTAAGTTTAAGGATATTCAAAACTTAAGGTCTACAATTGTAAGATTTGCTTTATGGGCTCTACAAATTTAAGTTAGTTTGTAAGGCATGAATATCCCAAGATGATCTCATAATGTCTGCTGTTCTTCCAGGGCATTCATTAAATGTTTGAATAAATATCATAAAATTGTAAAGTGGATAAAGCTACTGTTACAACTGAAGATCTTAAATAAGTTCTGAACTTCAGGACAGTTTGGACGACCTAGCACAACCCAAAAATAAAAGATCCTACTTTTTTGAATAACTTCAATGAAGTTGAGCACTGATTGAATCAGAACACACCAAATTGCTTGTATAATAACGTTTGAAAAATTTTACGCCTGAAAGGGTTAATTCAAAGAATATTGCATTTAACAATCTAAATGACTTACATTTAGTTGCGTAGTCCTACGTCATCGTACTTATTTCAGTTAAGTAACGTCGGTGAAATTTTAGGATATCATTAACTTTTTTAAAAACACTTTGTTTACTGTTCTTACACAAGGAGAAGGGTAGAAAGATCGCTAGGAAACTCGACTTTTTGTTTGAGACCATACAACCCTTATTCCCTGTTTGCCTTCTCCAACTTCGGAGAACGGCTGTGCTCGTGCTCGTAGTTTTATTAAAAAAATTCGAAAGCCACTAGAACTCAATTTGGTTTTATTATGGCACTAAGAAGTACCAATAGGTTCCATATTTTAGTCAGGTTTATAAAAACTTACCTAGCATGTTAATAAGGATATTTATTTCTTGTTTTCTCAAATTCCTTTTACTCCCATCAGAAGTTTTATTCCGACTTTATGAACAAAAGCTGTTTTGAAATGCCGTTTTGAGACTCATTTTATATAATGGTAAGTTGAAAATGCATTTTGTAACCATTTTGCCTGACAAGCTTAGACACGTTTTTTTCCCAAACTTAGCTACTGTCTCAACCTGCGAGGATTTCTCCAAAACTTTGAAAAGTTCTCTCCAGAATTTCTTGGGAAAACTTTTTAAATATGTTGGAAGTTTGTTCCTGAATTTCTAAGAATTCCTCTACGGATCTTCAGGGAAGCTTTTTTCTGAACTTTAGGGAAGTTTCCTGAATTTTTGAAAAATTCTTGCTTTAACCTAGAAGTACCCCCTATACTACTGGAAAGTTTCCTCCTGTGTTTCTCAGAAAGCCTGCCTGAACTTCGAGAAAGGCTCATTCTCAACTTCTGGAATATTTGATTCTGAACTTCTGGAAAACTCTCCAGCAATTATGAGTAGTTCCAACAAAGCTTCCCAAAACTTCTGGAGAATTCTCTCTTGAACTTCAGAGAAGTTGCTTGAAATTTTTGAGAAATTTCTTCTTGAACTTATTGAACCCTCTCTGGTATGTTTTTTCCTGAAATTTAAGTTGGGAAGTTTTTCCTGAGCTAATTTTAATTCAAGAAGTCTGCACATTGTTTAGACGAAATGCGTTTTTCGGTCAAGCTAAGTAATAAAAGTAGTTGGAATTAAATGGAAATTACTAATCTTTCTTTTCATTTTCTAGTTACAGGTATTCCACTAAACAGCTCACACTTTCCATGATTCATCTGATAAGTCCCATCCCGAACTCCGAGGAAAATTTCACCAAAACTATAGGAAAGTCCTCTCTAGTTTAATTTCTAATAAAATCGGTTCAATTTGTTGGAAATATCTTCCTAAACTACTGAAAAGTCCTTTTCTGAACTTTTGAGAAGTTTTCTCATGAATTTCGGGGAAGTTTGTTCCTGAATTTCTGAGAAAATCTTGCTAGAAAGGAAGTACCCACTATTTTTCTTGAAAGTTCCTTCCTGTTCTTTGGAGATGTTTCTTCGTGAACTTTGAGAAATCTTCATTCTGAAATTCTGAAATTCACGAAAGCTCTTAAGCATTTCTTAGAAGTTTCAACTAAACTTTTGGGAAGTTTCTTCTGGAATTTCTGAGAAGTTCTTTTCTGAGCTATGGAGAAGTTCGCTACTGAATTTCTGACGATGTTCCCATTGTTCCCATGTAACAATTTCATGATGAAATTTGTCAGAAGCAGATAATTTCTCATCTCCATGAGAGGGGAGGAGTGGACAGTAATTTATTGCTAGAACGAATATAAATGAAGAGAAAGTTTTGATAGTTTTGTATAGTGTAACGGCAGGCTTTGAAATTGAAAGATACAAGTTTGAAAACAAGCGGAGGGCATTTGAACGGTAGTATCCGATCGGGCACATTCTCCACGAATGGGACAAACAACAACAAACAGCAATCAAAGTGTTACAATTTTAGTTTTATTCCAGCCGGCTTTGTTGATAAAACTACATTCGAAACTGTTTTGTCCACCAACACCGCGTCTATGCATCTTTAAAGCCGAAATGTGTACAAAGTGGCCCACTGTATAGACGGTTGTGAAAATAGATTAATAAAACCTTTATGTTATGGCTTCTTGAAAACCTTCATAAAACCTATTGGCTGCCATCAAAACCAATATATGGCCAAATGGCCACAGCTGTCAAACTTCACGGTGAAATCATGGTTAGCTTTTATTATTCTGCTTTGTTCGATTTTCTGCTCTTTTGATTCATTTAACAGTAAATAATATCTATGAAAAAAGTTCTGCGGGAAATTTTGTTTGATAGCAAAATTTCCAAGACAAATTAAGTTTTTTTAAAGCGTATCATGCTCCGTATCATATGCGCCTCGGACATTATGCGAGTTTACAGCAACATAAACAAAATTGAAACATTTATATTCGACAAATTAATCATGAAGTTCCTGAAAATTGATAGAATTCAATAAGGTTATCTAAAAGAATGTCCAAATTTGTCAAGGATCTACAGTTCATTTGCATTACATCTAAAATTGGGTGCATGTCCACATTTCAATGATTTTTTATGCTTCAATATGGCGATTGGAAGAAATCAAAGTTTTTCCATGAAGTCAATCTACCTTCGCAATGACTACAGTAAAACTATTTGGTCTTTTGGTTACTTCCCTCAATGCCGTTTTATGCTTTTACTGGAGGCAAAATGGTTTTCAAATACTTTTTCAATTGACCATAATAAGATAATATGAATTAGTCCTAAAATGGCATTTCAAATCAGAATTTTACGAGTTCATAAAGTCGAAATAAAACCTTTGATAGCCAAGCAGCACACGATGGTCAAAATTGGTTGCAGAAACTGAAACGTGACTCAATTGGGTCACAAAGTAGTCATTACAACTGGCCTGCAACAAGTGTGCTGCTAGGGTAGGGGTAAAAGGACTTATACAAGACACGGTTTTAAGATCGTCGTAAAGAAGCTGTGTATGTTCTCATAAACCTGACTAAAATTTGAAACCTATTGAGTATTGGCACCTCTTGCTGCCATAATAAAACCGATTTGATTTTAGTGGCATTCATAAAACTTTGATAAAACTTAATAATGCAGGATGGTTTTGGCAATGTTACTTGGGTTCTGAGCATTGTGGAAGTTTGTTTCGGAGTTTTTGAGAAATTTTAGATTTCCCTGATTAGGGATATCCTTGGTCAGCCCAAAACTAAGGTGGCGGTTCCATTAGTGTTGGAACCTCATTGACTCTGTAGCGCGCAGGATCGGATATTGGCTTGTATTTTGATAATGTTCTTATACAGGATTCTGTGATTGGAATTGTAATAGGATTTTCTGATCGCTGGGATTGCTTGCGAACATTTGTGGTTGACGTCAATAGCTTTTCACAATTTTATCGCTGTAAAGCAAACGAACAGTTTTGGAAGAAGTTTATATCTGTAGATGAAATCAGTTCGTTTTTTGTTTTGCATAACTGGTTAAATTGTTTTTAAATAAATTATCTAATAGATAAATCGTCTAGCTCAAACCTTTGTAAGGGTAAGTGGCGGGACCATCATCATCATCATTAATGCCCTCCTTGGTTAGTTTCCTCTTGAACTTTTGACTTGAAGTTTTTGTTTTCTGGACATCTGGAAAATCCATCATAAACTCCTTGGGAAAACTCAAAAACCTCTAAAATGTTCCAAACTTCTAAGTAGTCCTGTCAGCTAAACTTCTTCCTGATGCTCTGAAAATTCTTCTTTTGATGTTTTGGGAAGTTCTCTCCTTAACTTCTGGAAAGAAGTTCTCTTTCAATTCATGAAATTAAGGACTGGGGCTTTAAATGGTGGGTTGACGACTTCGAAGGAGGGTGCGACCGACCTCTGGCCTTCAAAAGTTCCTACCTCACGCCTCCTCGAGTCATATGTTCACAAAACACTGCCAGCTGAAACAAGGAGACGCTGGTTGGCGTAGCCTGGGCAATGTTGTCATTTTTACAATAGCAAAGTGAGGAGGTGCGACCTGTAAATCATATCATAATTTTCCAATCTCATATCTTTCAGGTCTTCCAGGTCATCACTGCAAAAAATTTTAAAGTTTTAAATCAATTTTTTTTCTCAAGGCTGTGATACATTGTTTAAGTTTTCTGGTTCATAATGGATGCGCAAGTTTGTCTACAATTGCAACAAAAAATATGTTCATTTTACAATATCTCTTCACAATATATATTAATTCATTCATTACCATTATCATTTATATTTATCATCATCATTACCATTTTTATCATTACTTGCCTCTTCGTGATTCATATAATAACAATAGCATAATTTTATAGTTTTTATCTGATAGGTTAAAAATACTTTTCATTATTTTGTCTTATATGTCCAATTATTATTTTGATCCTTTCTTCTCCTCTTATGATTTAGAAGTATTTAGTGCTTTGAATACAAGAAGCTGCAACGGACCCTGTAGAAGGCTTTTGCACTTTTTACTGAATGTATTTTTCATTTCCGGTTTGCGAATGGACATTTTACCACATCTGAGCTGATCTGATTCGTGCAGCGCTGTGTGCCATTTGGCTAGTGTCTGATTTTACAGTTCACTTTTTGGCATTACTGTGTCATAACTCACAATATCAATATCTGCTTCATAGATTATTTAAACATTACTTTTTGTTTTTTTATGTCCATTTGTCTTTAATTCCCTTTCAATTGAATCTTCCCTGTTTCAGGAGCAACTCCTAACTCAGGAGTAATAACTATTGGATCAGCCAAAATAAAAGAGGATTGCTGTTATAAAATCTACATCAATCAGCAAATAGTGACATGGGCAGCAGTAAATTATAATGTATAAATGTTAGTTGCGTAAAACTTCAATATATTTAACAAACTTTTTTCATGATACCTCAAATCACGTTTTTGGTGAATTGCTGCTACCGCTGAAAACGAACGAAAACGTGCATAAGCCAGGACCAACAGAACTCATTTGGGAATGGGAGGGACCATCAAGGCACCCGATTGAAGCACTCTGGATGGGGAGAGTGGGAATGCCAACGCCCTATCGCTAACAGTTTGTGAATAAAGGGTGGGCTCTTCTCCCCGCCCATTGCACAGTGGGGAAAATGGGACCCAAAATCACAACGAATAAAAGGCCGTTGGCTAAGTGCCCAATAAAACAGCTAATCTTATGTAAAAAAATGCGAGGAATTGAGTGATGATGGTTTCATCTTGGGCAGACCCTGGAAAGTGGCTCATTTTGCCCTGTTTTCCCCTAATTACGGAAGAACAATTGAATAATCACACATTTATCATATTAGCTCTGATAATATTGCATCCATTTGTGCTGTACTATTATGGAAATGTCTGGAAAATCCAATGGAGGTAATATTGTCTTGTAAAAACATCAGGAACTGTCCATTTTGCCTGATATTTCCCACATGCTGAAAGTACTAGATATGCCATGTGGTTTTGAAAATTTGGGCGAATTAGAATCTATAAAAATGCAATACACTATTGTGTAACTGTCCGGGGAACTGAATGAAGAGTATGTCGTCTTGTGTAAACATCAGTTATTGACCATTTTGCCCACTTTTCCCTACATACTGGAAGAATGAATAGATAAAATGCGATTTTTGGTATAGCTGCGCATTAAAATCAAATCAAATGCACTAGAATATTATGAAAATGTCTGAAAAATCGAATGAAGTGGATGTATAATTATGCAGACTTCGGGAAATGGCTCGTTTAGGCCGATTTTCGTTTAATTTTGAAAAAATAATTGAATAATCCTACGTTTATCATATTTTCACAAATAATATTGAACCCATTTGAGATCTACTATTGTGAAAATGTCTGGGGAATCCAATGAAGGCAATATCGTCTTGTAAAAACCTCATGAACTGTCCATTTTGCCCGATATTCCCCACATATTGAAAATACTAGATATGCCATTTGGTTTTCGAAATTTCCGCGAATTAGAATGTATAAAAATGCAATGCACTATTGTGAAACTGTCCGGGGAATTAAATGGAGGGGATTTTTACAGGGCACTTATCCAGCGGCCTTTAATTAGTTGTGATTTAGGATCCATTTTTGCCCACTGTGCATTGGGGCATCCTTTTGTTAGATGGATTGCTCTTTTGGACAATTGTTCAATCTTCTTGTTGGAAGGAGATTCTTCATATCCCTTTGGAAACGTATAAGTCATGTTGCCTATCGATCCACCCCTCTTTGGCCTTTTATAAAATGGCATGATTCGGACAGTCAGTGGTTATTAAAGCTTGATCAAGTCTTACAGCGAGTCCATTGCTGTCGGACTTAACCTCCGTGTTACATATCATAAATCATACATCATACAATTCAAGAAATTAAGGACTGATTTCATAAACCACCAAACTCGTGGGTCGATTTGCTAATCCCAAGTCAATATGTACTGAAATAATGCGTTTAGAAGTACTTTAGAAAACATTCATAGCTCTGAAATTAATTTCAAATGCTCATCACATTTACTGTTGTTCTAAGTCTCCGCGTGGCAACGAATTGGGCCTGAAAGCTAATGTTAGGATCACAAACGAGAAAATGAAATTTTCTTTTTGTTATTCCGACCCAAGGTGCATTGGTGGTCCTTATAAATCGAACTCTTGATCAAATCCCTACCACTTCTGTTGAGCATTAGTTTTGCTGGCTCCACGCCACAAAAGCCTCTGGTGATGTTCATATTACATTTGATCAGTTCGATGAGCCATTTGAACTCAGTCGGTAAAGGCGCAGCTACAAAGTAACACCATGCTGGAGGTGGCTGAGTTCAATTCCCAGTCTGGTTAAGGAATTTTTCGTTAATGAAAATCTTTCGACTCCCTGGGCATAAGTAGAGACTATATTCGATGAAATTTGGACACACGGAATTGTTCGTAACTTTTAGCGTGTGGGTTAAAATTATTGAAATTTTAACTGAATGTATTTCATTGTGTTGTGTCAATTGTGTTATGAGTTTCGTGAAAATCGGTCGAGTGATTTTAGTGGTGGCTTCGAATGATGAAATAGTGTGCCAACAAATTTTGGGCACTCACTTCGAAAACCCAAACGCTTCTCATCGATGGATCGGAAAACAGCTCGGAATCGCACATTCAACCGTGTCTCATGTGACCAAAACGTTCAAGGACCGTAAGACAACCAAGCGGAAAAATGGTAGTGGCAAAAAACGTGGCACATCAAATCCGGAGAAGGCCAGGATGGTATTGAACCAATTTAAGCGTTATCCCAACATTTCGATCAGGGATGTTGCGAAAAAGGCGAAAGTTTCAGTTTGTTTTGTGCAGAAAACAATGAAACGTTCTGGATTACATGTGTACAAGGTCCAGAAGGCACCGAAAGGCACTCAGTGGCCAAAACTGTACAGGCAGTGGCTCACAAAACCGTTCTGCATTGTGATGGACGATGAGACCTACATTAAAGCCGACACCAAACAAATACCAGGACAGGAACACTACGTCGCCACCTCTAAGTTGGCCGTTCCGAAGAGTGTAGGCAAGAAGAAACTGTCGAAATTCGCCAAAAAAATCCTTGTCTGGCAAGCGATCTGCGGATGTGGCAAAATGAGTCAGCCCTTCATCACCTCTGGGACCGTCAACGGACAAATCTACAAGGACGAATTCCTCCAAAAACGAATTCTGCCCTTCTTGAGATCTCACAATGACCCGACACTGTTTTGGCTGGATTTGGAATCTTGCCACTATGCCCGGCCCGTCTTAGACTGGTACAAAGATAATAATGTAGTTTTTGTACCAAAAGACGTCAACCCTCCAAACACTCCGGAACTTCGCCCAATTGAAATTTTTTGGAAAATCATGAAGGCAAAGCTCGTTAAAACTCCAAAACTGATAGAAAATGAACTTGAACTAAAGAAAGTGTGGTTAAAAGTAAGTAAGCAAGTCGGTCCTATCGTTGCCCAAAATTTGATGAAAGGGGTCAAGGCAAAGGTGCGGGCATTTGGGTTGGGAAAAGAGGTGCAATAAACCAATGATGTCAAAACTTAACCATTTAGTAGTACTTTATTTCCAGAAAGTTTGAAAAGAATCGGGCTCAAGGTAAATTTTTGGTGACCTATATTGTGTGTCCAAGTTTCATCGAATACAGTCTTTAGTGTCACACAATCATACTGATGCAAAAATGGTACTTGGCATCGAAAACTCTTAATTAAACATTTTGGAAGTGCATTTAGAACACTAAGTTGAGGGCAAGCAATAAGTGAATTGTGAAAGCAATAAGCTTGATATGCAAAAAGAAGAAGAAGAAGAAAACAAACTCGTTCATGACCAAATGTGACAGATCAGACTAGTGACTAGTTTCCGAGCGATCGAGTGAGTCGACCAAGTCGACAAAATTTCGTCGATCTCGATATCTGTAAAAGCAAAATTGATCTGTCGAGCAAAGTCAGTCGGACGGTCGACTCGATGTCTAAAATTAGCTCCATAACTTACATATAACCATTCAACTAGATTTATGAAGTCAACGACTGTTGAGTAGCCGGCGTCTGCGTCGAAAACGGCGGCGTTACACCTCGATAGATAGTTGATAATTCATTTCGGCAACGGCGACGGATCAACCAGACCGCGGCAAGCAACAGCCTCAACTACCTTCGCCTAACATCGCCAAAAGGTCCTCTCGTTAAGGAACAAGATTTATTTTATTGCGCTCACTGTTGCACTTAATTTTTTAACCGAATCTACCCGCACCGGATGGGATACAGAACACAGATCATTACTTATATATGCAAACGCCAAATTGAATTTTTGCCACTAAAAAACTAAATGCAAGAGGCCGGATCGGCGCGGAGGGGGGAAATAAAGGTTAATTTTCATCACTCATCGCCGAGCTGCATATTTTAAACTTTAATCGACGCCACCACTGCGAGAGTATGAATGCTTTTTTCCGCAACCTGTTTACCGGCGTTTATTTGCGGGTTCACAATCACCACACTCCGGTCTATGAATAATTTCAGGGAGGGTGGGAGGTGCTGCTGATTTCATTTCGCCGCGTGAGGTTCAGAGGAAGACAACGGACCCAAAAACTAATTCGACTACAAAGTGTTTTTTGCTGTTCGGGTTGTTTTGAGTCCGGACTTGAGTTATTACCCGAATGGCATTAGGAGCTGCAGCCGCTGCTGCTGTGTAACTGCAGCTGAGAGTTGCAGCTGTTTGGTCTCGTCGCGTCGCGCACCTATCATTTATCGTCAAATTGCCCGCTTCTTTGCTCTAAATCGGTTTTAATCAACTCGCAACCGAGATCGAGGCTAAATAGTCCAACAGCGAATCGTGTGCCGTGAAAATGATAAGGCAAGCGATTTCCGAAACCTGTTGGCTAGAGGTGCTTAAGCCGGGATAAACGATTCAAGTGGCTCGTGCCTACCCATGAGACAACAGCAGGACGATCAGCCGTTTGAGAAATTGCTGCGAGGGAAAACACCCATCTCGAAAATTGATCCACTCGCTGCAGCGGGGATAGGAGGGTCAATTCGAGCTGCCTTGTTTAGATCCACCGTGGATCCAATTTCTTACCCCGATGGCCCGCCAGTTGGGTAAATATCGGGAGGCATAAATTAGACTGCGCTTCTTAAAGCACTTGCGCCCGAGAGAAAAACTAAAACTCCCCAGTTCTTCGCCAGCCGACAACCGAGTTCTACTACCCAATCGTAGGTAGTAGATCCGAGGAAGACACATGGAGACGCGCATTTAACTCAGGTTGAGAGGGAACAAAACAACAAATAATAGCACATAAAGCTGGCATTAGAAATTAGAGAAGAAGCAGCTGCTTGAATGCATAATTTGTTTTTCGGCAATAAACGACTCTCGCCGTGCGCCCGTCGTCGTTGTCTGTTTTTGTTCTATAAGCCTTTTATATCAAACCCCCCTCGCACCTCCCCACCTCCTCCTGAACCTGTCGCCAACCGTTGTAACAATCTAATTCTCGAGTGGAGTCGGTCGCGCGCGTTTCGCTCGCCCAGAAGGTTGTCCAAATGTTCTCTTTTTTTCGATGATTGAAGGGTAAGACCAAGAAGACGAAGAAACGCAGACTCGCCCAGTGCAACAAATTTGCCATTTCTAACAACTGTGCGGGTCACTTTTCCGGCTGCTTTTCTAGCGCTTCTTCATTAGAGTGAAGCGTGCGCTGGGCTCCAGTCGAATCATTTCGCTCAGTTGGTTCCGCTGGAGTGGGGACTTTTACGGTCATTTTGGCCTTGGTCCTTTTGGCGTTTTGTGTTAAGGTGAAAAGGAATTCTCTGACGAGCATGAATAGGGTTAGGCTAAGTTTAGTTTTAATGTTCAATTATTTGACATCAATCGTGAGAAGACCATTTAGTTACAGTAAAGGGTGTTCGGATCAAAATTTGGTCAAATAGTAATGTGTGTGAGTCGATCAAAGTTTTTATAACCAAGTCAAATTCTTTTTCTTTTTCAAGTTCAGTTAATAGAGGAAACAGGAAAAATATTCAGCTCAGCTTCCTTTTATCGAATGCGAATTGCCGGGTCTTTCGTTTAACACCTGCCATAAGATTTTGTACAGTCTCCTTGTCCACTTTATTCGTCGCACTGTTTCTCGCTCACAACAGCTTTTTAAGTCTTCTCAAGGTTCCGCTTGACGATGGCCCACTATTGTTCGTTTGGGTGGAGCTCTGGCGTATTAGGCGGGTTCTTGTCCTTGTGCACCTCTTAAACGTTGTTGGCAGCATACCACTGCATGGCCTTATTTCCGTAATGGCAATATGCCAAATCCGGCCCCAATAGAACAGAACAATTGTGTCGCTTCAAGAAAGGCAGCAGACGTTTTTGAAGGCACTCGCTCTGACAAATTTCCTGGATGACGGTTCCGGCCGCAATGTAAACGTTGCTCTCGTCACAGGTACAGATGACCTGCCACACCAGATATTTCTTCGCAAACTGTGACAGTTCAGTGTGCTTGAAAATATCTGCAACCTTTCCCCGTCCGGTTGCCGTATAAAATTCCTGTCAAGGAAGCTGTTTAAAGTCTGACTTGACGTAAGTTTCATCGTTCTGTACCACGCAATCCAACATCGTCAGCATCGTCGTGTACAACTTTCGCGACCGTCGCTGACGTCGCTGTGGCCTCCGGCTTTCGATTTCTCCCTGATCCAGCTTTTCTGGCTGTCGACAAACGTTCACTAAACACTTTTCATTTGTTGGTAACAGTTGATTTAGCAACATTTAACAATTTCGCCTTCTTGGTATGAGAGTAGTTTGGATTTTCGCCATGGACGTGCAAAATTTTGATGCGTTGCTTCTCTTCGTTCGACGACATTTTGATATCTGAAGTGCTAATCTCAAAATCAAAATAGAGGCATGATGCTACACGCACACATCTTCAAAATGAGGGGTGTGCAAATTATTTAATGTACGACGAAAGGAAATGCGTCAAGTTTGAGTCGACCAAATTTTGATCGAAGCACCATTTAGTACACGTTTTGCCTCTTAGTGTTTTGGAAAATGTATATATAACAGGATTTGGCTCAAGCTGGCGTCGTTCGTGTGGTGGTAAGCGTGACTGCTACTTGGCACCCCAGTGGGTCTGGGTTCAATCCCAGTCGACGTCCGTGGTTTTTCTGAGGCGAATAAATCTGGTAACGTATTCCTTCGCAAGGGAAGTAAAGCTGTTGGTCCCGGCTCATATTCATGAGCCGATAGGTAGGGTCCAGGTGGTGGAGCCGTCTTCCTGGCGTCGGTGATTGTCATCATGTGAAAAATTAGGCCGACGGAAAATAAAAATAAATTAAAATTATTTGGCTCGGGTGAGATGTACACCTTCTTAATCTATCTATATCGGCGTGAAATTTTGTATGCAAGGGCCAGAGAAGGTTCTTATGATAATTAAAGACCCCTCCCTTCTCTGGAAAGGGGCGTTCCCATACAAATGAAACATTAATTTCTGCATAACTCGAGAACTAATCAAGCAAGAGAAACCTAATTTGGCATGTGTGAGGTTTTAAAGGCAAAAAAGATTTCTATGATGGTTTCAGATCCCTCCCCTTTCTGAAAGGGGGGCTCCCATACAAATGAAATACAATATTCTGTATAACTCGAGAACTAATCAAGCAAATGGAACCAAATTTTGCATGTGGAGGTTTTTGAAGATAAATACTTTTTCAATGCTGACTTGAGTCCCCTCCCCTTTCAAAAGGAGAGTAGGGGGCTCCCATAAAAATGAAACACAAATTTCTGCATAACTTGGGAACTAATCAAGCAAATGGAACCAAAATTGGTATGCGGGGTTTTTGAATGCAGGAAATGTTTTTATGATGATTTCAAACACAAATTTCAACCAAACCTGAGAATTATCCAGGTAACTAAGCCACAAACTGTGTATTGTCTGGGTAAGAAGAATGGTCTGATAGAAATTTGAACCAATTCTTAGTCATAAAAAAACTCATAAAAAAATAAATAATAAAAAGAGCGTCAGTTCTTTGTAATGTTCATTCATTTAGTTGCAGAAGTAGCAACGCTCGCACCGGGATCAGCTAGTATGCTATAAATCCATCGAGACCATCTAGATTCAATTTCTTTTCATCGGAAAAGATCACCTACAGTTGAACCAACATTTAAATATTAAAAAGTTTAACACAAAATAGTTGGGTTCATCAGTTTAAAAATCATAAAATTTTCAAAGATTCGGACTGGTCTGCAGAGCTTTCTGAATTGTTTCATTACAGGCTGGCAAACTGAGAGTGGACTGGATTAAAGAGATTATATGATGGGGTTTGAGACCAATTCCGAAATGCTTCGCTTATCTCCCGGTGACAGCATCGATTTTTTCGGTTTTCATTTGGTCGTAGCCGATTGGCTGAGTCTACGTCCAATTTCTCTAATTGAAACACCTTCTTGCTTACAGGTTTCAATCATTCCCTTCTCTTTCTTACTCAAAACACTTTCTCTCGGCATTTATAAGCAATTTTAGCAAGATTGACTTTTTAAAATTCTACAAACCAAAGCAACACCTTGTGCGCGGCTATAGAAAATTGATGCTCTGATGAATGAAAACACGTTTATTTGACAACAGCACAAACACTATCAAAATACAGTATGCAAAACATAAGTTTCACTAATACAAACAGACACACATCGTTGCCTCCAATGATAGCACCATGAACATCGCAAGGTGTGTAAAATTAGGGGTGTGGCTAAAGAAACTAGCTGCAGTGTATATCTTGGAAGAAGGTTGCAAATAGATTGCAAATTTCTGACGAGGAAGACCCCACTTTTTCGTCACGATACATTTTTGACGGAAAATTGTCAGATTTTAATGTAGTTTTAACATACACAGCTAAAAAGAAAAATTGAATTTTCGGCTATATCTAATGCGCATAGAGGGATATTCCATGTAAACGGAAGCCAGATAACGCCTGAATCTAGCACTTTTGTATGAAAGGTTGCAAACATTGATGTATGGCGATTGAAAGATTGCAAACAATTTTGTTGTTTACGCCTGCTTTGTCTTGAAATAAAACTAAGGGAAATTTTACGTGCTTTTTTTTTAATTTATTTATTTTCCGTCGGCCTATTTCCTCACATGGTGACAATCAACGACACCAGGAAGACGACTCCACCACCTGGACCCTACCTAACGACTCATGAATATGAGCCGGGACCAACGGCTTTACTTCCCTTTCGAAGGAAGACGTGACCAGATTTTTTCGCCTCAGGAAAACCACCGACGTCGACTGCGATTGAACCCAGACCCACTGGGGTGCCAAGTAGCAGTCACACTTACCACCACACTAACGACGCCGGCATCTTACGTGCTTGTTGAAATTAATTTTTTTTTCTGTGTTGTTAAAGAATGTTTATGGATTGGATTTTATCTCTCACTCGGTTTGTGAGTTCTACTCATCCCTAAGTTTGCACCTTTAAACTGAAGAAATGATCCATAAAAAATTGAAATTCATTCCATAAAAAACGTATTCATGACCCATAAAACTCTGGTCAATATCCATAATAAAATAGATATGATCCGTAAAATGTATCAATGTGATCCGTAATTTATATAAAATTTATCAATAAAATATCAAAAATGTACCGTTATATATCTAGGGTATCAGCCATAGAATTGTACGGATTACCCATAAACATATAGCAAATGTTCCATAAAAGGTTCAATATCATTCCTTAAAGTTGTAAAATTGATCCTTAGAATGTAACGTTTGTGAACTTAAATATATACACATGATCAATAAATTATTGATCCAATCGTCAATGATCCATGATAGTTTTGAAAAATTTACCACAAGCTTCTAAATATGGCCCATGGGAAATAAACTTTGGGCATTAAAAATAATATGTAGGATCCATAAATTATGCCAGAATTATTACAGTGTTGGGTTTATAATTTTTTTAAATTTTGGCTACGGGGAAATCGATCCTTGACTGCGCTACTACTCAGATCTATTAACATGTCCGTTTCTTTAGCTATGCGGCTCAAACGTTGCTATTAAAGAAGAATTGCTTTTTAGAAGATTTTCAGTTTTTCAAAGAGCTGATTTACTTTCGCGATTTCACGTTCTTTTACGACCGCAACTGCGACACATGTTTCCCAATAAATTTGTTAAAGAGAACTCCTGCATGTTAAGAACTAGGGAGATTTTCCAATATTAATCTCATCACTTTGCAATTCATCCTACTTGAAATTAAACAATGGACAGGTGACAGGATTAGTTAGTGATGTTTGTTGTTGTTATTAAAGTAAGCAAACTATTAGAAACAACACCGATCCTTCAACTGCCCAATTGTTTGATTCATCGTAGGATGAATAAAGAACAATGAGATTAATATGGGGAAAGTTATTCTACATGTCAAATTTAAGGCTTGATCAAACTGTTATTTAAGATTTTTTATAAAATTATGCCGGCAACGCTTGCCGTCCAACTCGCTATCGCTCGTCGACCTAACTACAAAAACATCCTCCGTTTGCATTATACCGGGCAAATGCTTGAATCAGTCGTTAAATTGAAGACGATATCGGAAACATCGACCGCTTTCTACTTCCTTAGTTCTTCAATCCTCAACTGCTCAGCAGGCAACATTGATATTTCTAGCATTTGGAGTACAGCATAACTACTATGTCACATTGTACAATATAGTGTGTCTAACAGAAGAGCTGTTTGATTTTTTTCTTCTGAGAACCAATGTTTGGAAAAATAGTAGTTGAGAAAATTTTCTATAAGAATAATTTGCTACGGATCATTTATATGAGTTTATAGATTATTATTCATTGTTATATGGATCATAGACAATTTATTTATGGAACATTTTCAATAATTTATGAATCATGTGCACGTATTTTAGTGCACAAATGTTACATTCTGTGGATCAATTTTACAACTTTAAGGAATGATATTGAACCTTTTATGGAACATTCGCTATATGTTTATGGGTAATCCGTACAATTTTACTGATCATACCCTAGATATATAACGGTACATTTTTGACATTTTATTGCTAAATTTTGTATAAATTATGGATCACATTGATAAATTTTATGGATCATAAACATTTTATTGTGGATATTGACCAGAGTTTTATGGGTCATGAATGCGTTTTTTGTGGAACGATTTTAAGTTTTTAATGTATCGTTTATTAGTTTTTATATGCAAAAGTATGTTTGCCCATATTAACAGCTTGATTTAGCTGGTAACAAATATTCCAACAGTTTTTCAGGTTCTTGTTGCTACTGCCTCTCTTGTATACCATATGTGCTTTTGCTAGCAATTTTTCGCATTTTGCGATTTGTTTGTTTATTATACACAGATAGAAAGAATTAAGCTTTTTTTTTGCGTTATATAATGCACGTAAAAGGAATGCTAGATTTGGCAGAAAATAATAGGATAGTTCATGTTCATTTTAGCCAGATAACGCCTGAATCTAGCTTGTTGTATGAAAGATTGCAAACATTGTTGTATGGCGATTGAAAGATTGCAAACAATTTCGTTGTTTACGCCTCCTTTGGCTTGGAATTAAACGAGGGGAAATTTTACGTGCTTGTTAAAATTAATTATTTTTCCTGTGTATGTACAATTTTGTTGCAATCTAAATGAACGATTTGATTCGAAGCAATTCTGACATAATTAATCAATTTATAGTAGTTCGCATCCGTTTACTTAATGATTTTCACAACTTTTTTGACATTATGATTTCACTGGTAAACTGGACAGATTGTCATCATGATCTTCGAATGATCTAAATTTGGCTTAAATGAACCGATAAACTGAACAACCCAGCGCAGACGTAAAGACAATATTCACACGTTATGAACTTACAGTTCTCACATTAAAAATAACAAAGATTTAACAAGAAAACCGTGCACCCAATTTTAGGGACATATTTCTTTCTTTGTTCTCATCTGGTTTCTTTCTTGTTGTCTGGATAACTTAGTAAAAATATTGTTATTGGTAAAATTTTCAATGAAAAGGTATGCGTTTCGGTTGTATATTTTCCCTATAGCTCTTTTAAGCACAAACCAAAGGAACAAAACCGGTGCAGAGTGTATTATTATGTTTTCATTATCAATGGTCCAATAAATAATATGTGCAAAATTCTTAAGTGTTTCAGAGTAATTTTGGATTAGTTTATTTTTTGAAATTTTATGTTTGGTAAAGTGGATGTTTGGTAAAGGATTAAATCCTTAAATCAGGAAAAAAAACCGCAGACTGTATTTAATAAAAAATCGATTAAATGGGACGAAGTTGCATTCATGAATAGACCCAATTTAATGCTTATAGACCGACATTACATCGATATCCCTCGAAAGTTTCTGACTTTATAAAAAAAGTTATGTAGCCTTTCATGATACATACTTTCAATCATTACTTTCTTTTCTGTGCCTGGAAAGATGTCGGTACTACGTTGATTAAAATCCCCGTATATGTTAATTTTCACTTATGGGGTAAGATTGGCCAAAATTTCATCGGCAATATTAAATAATTTTTTGTTTGAGTCCTTGCGAGCATCGTTCGGAGGAAAATGCACAGAGGCAAATACGTGTGAAATCACGAAAACAATTTTTTGCAGTGATGATCTTCGAATTGAAATTTGTGGATGTGGCAATTAGTACTCCCCCTCCTGACTTCTTTGCAGAACAATGGAAGTTACGGTCATCCCTAAAAACTTTGTAAATATTACCAAAAAAATTGTTCACATCAAACACTTCCATCACAACTGGTTTTATTTGCCAGAATTGTTGGGCAGGATTTACATAAAATGTTGTTGTGGATTTCTTTAAGCTTAGTGGAACCTGTCATTCGATTGACATTTTGGCCACACACCAAAGTTTATGTTCCTGTTTGTGTCTAAGGTGAAGTAGTTGGTTTGATCGTTTCAGTAAATTTTTTATTATTAAAACTATTTACCACTCCTTGATATAGAGAGGTCGTCAAGTCTTCAAAAAGAACAGTTTCTGCACGCCTTTCTCCAAAGGGTTTGTCAATTCCGTGGAAAACCCGGAAGCCTGTTTGCATATGCTGCACACGATGTAACTCAGGAGTGTCGTAACCTGGTCGAGGATTTGAAGGCTTCGACTTCATTCTTCATGACATTCTCCACTCGTGCCAGCACAACTGTGCTCTGAAAAATCCGTTAAATTGCTGAATCGATCTTGCATATCCACGGTAAGATAAGATTACCGAAAATAAAGTTTTCATTTTACCGAAAATAAGGTATCGGTAAAATTTACCGAAAGAAAATGTTTCATTTTACCTATTTTTTGAGAAAAGTGGATTTACAAGTTTTATCGTTATATGTTACTTAAATTTGGTTTTAAATGATCTCATTAGGTTGGAAGAAATTTCGGTAAAAAGAATTGTTATAAAATAAGTGATTTTTAACGTCTTTTCCAGCTTTCCAACATTACCGAAATTTCGGTAATCCATGTTTACCCATAATTTCAGTATGTGCACTTTCGTGCAGTTTTCGGTATTTTTTACCGACTTTTTCATATTCTTATATTAGCGTGTACGATTTTGTTTGAACACTCTGCTACGTGAATAACCTTCATAAGAGTTATTGCTACGTTCATGTCGAATCACTCAAATATAATATTAAGAGTAGGGAACGGCTTAATCAGGGGTTACTATTTTAATCAGTTGTTAGGAAATAGGTCTAAAACTCCTAATTTTTTCAAATTATTTCACTTTTAATTAAATGATCATAAGCTCTCTCTATCGGACTAATGATTCGATGCATAAATCACGATTCATTACCAATTTATAACTGTCATTTTGAAGATTCATAGTACATCATCTCGAAAACCATCAGTTTCTTGGTATCTTCCGTTTAATTCCAACTACCTTTGCTTACCTTCGACAGATACGCGTATTTCGTCTACAATGTGCAGACTTCTTCAGTGTCTCGTACTAATAACTCGACTTAGTACGAGACACAGAAGAAGTCTGCACATTGTAGACGAAATACGCGTAAATGTCGAAGATAAGCAAAGGTAGTTGGAATTAAATGGAAGATACTAATTTTTCTTCTAATTTCTAGTTACAGGTATTCCACTAAACAGCTCAAACCCTCTAGGATTCATCAGTTTCTTACCAGCTGAAGAAGTTCGCTCAAATTTTGCCTTTGTGTATTTTGCATTTACTCGCGAGTACCGGAAGAGCATGTCTTCATCGGCTCTCTCTCACAGCTAGGCTTGTTGCTAGAATGTGATGTTGAACATTGAGTTGAATTTATTACATACTAGCTGACTCGGCAGACGTTGTCCTGCTTACAATTAAACTACTTATTGGAAAATTGGAGAAGGTATTAGCTCGAATCGCAAGCTTATGGTTGTTAGATGGCATTCAAGTTAGAGTAGTCTTGAAAATTTGAAGCTATCCATTGGGCTCAGGAAGCATCCCTTGCAATTGTTGTACAATGTGTCGCTTCATGGTGGAATAATGGTGCTGAGTGAATCTTCCTTGAAATAAATCTGTAGAAGTTTATGGTCTGCGTCCGTCGGCGGTAACATTGAACTCGCTTTTTGGTAAATTTGACTTGTAACGTAGACGGATTAACAAATTCAAAATTTAATGATTTTTCAACTCTGTAAGGTTCAATGTCCAAGGAAACTTTTAAATATTAATACGGGCGTTGCGCCAAACGAAGTCATCTGAAAACAACCATTATAATTATTACAACCATTAGAACCACTTACTGATCCAGACACCAATGAGCGCAAAGGCTTTGGTGTTTCATTTGGGAACTTCAGTGCATTACAATGTTAACAAACTAGACTCATTGATCCAATGGTGACTGATATTTTTGCATTGTCATCAACCAATGGCAGCACGTTGAAGATTTTGTGGAATGTAGGCTTGCCTTCGTAATCGATTTATTAGGTTATGTTGGGCACGATTGTTACCAGATCATTCTGATACTTTCCGATTACGCTTTTTTCTAACTCTATCGCTTGTATTTTGAGCTACTCTTTCTTCTTCACTCAACATCATTCGATCCCGTGAAATCCGTTGTCGATCCAATTCAGTTTGGGTTGCACGTTGATCGTCACTTTGTCTCAATCGAGAGTTTACTGAGCTAGCAGCCGACCGATATTATACTGTCTAGTTGGAGGCATTGTACAACAATACTTATTGAAATTGACTGAAATCGCAACTTAATTAGTGTCTTTTTAAAGTTCTAGTAAAATCGTCGTTTTCACCTTCCTGATGCACTATTAATCACACGGCGAACGATACTAATGTGATATGATGTGATGTGTAATAAGAAGTCACCACCAGTGCAAGGATTACCTATGGCTGCAGGACTATTCTCAGCAGGTTGTTCTGAGAGAAAAACCAGCACAGTATACCAGCACACATATACTGTGCTGGTTTTTACAAGGTCTCACTCTTCTCATATAGAAGGACATCATGAAAGACCCAATTGCTATGTATACAAATTTCATCTTCAATAATTTACATGAAATTTTACACTATAAAAATTAAATTACTTGACTATGTAAAAAGCAGCTACAGTAAGTCAATGCACTTCCAACCGTTCACTTATCGAAAACCCAACCTACCTCTTGTTGTATTATTAAATCCTCGTAAATTGAAATTTAAAGTGATGGTAACAATCCTCCCAACCTCCCTCGCGACCAATCACCGCCAATAGTAACATTAATTGAATTATGATACTTGTATACTATGCTCCGTTACATCATGTATCATGATCATCTAATATTAACCCTACACATGATCTGTCCTTCACAAGTCAAATTCCTATTTGATGGTCTCCACTAAGATAATTCACACGGCGAACGATACTAATGTAACCAAAAACGTAATTACACATTTATCAGTTCAACACAGAAGACATTAACTAATACCTTCACTTTCCATTGACTTTCACTCCAATTCTTGACCAAGAATAGAATAGGGCCTGTCAACATTTGTAAACATACACTTCTGAGCCTTTTTTCTCGCAAGCCATTGGCTACACATGCAAATCTATAGCATCATCGTGTATAGAAACTTTTCCCTACTTGATTATGGTATTGGTTTGCGTGGGTGGCTTATGGCTTAAGAGAAAAAGGGCTCAGAAATGTTTGTTTATAAATGTTGATAGGCCCTATTCTATTGTTGATCGAGAATTTACATCTCGCTGTGAGGTGTCACCAATACAAACGTTCCTGTTTATACGTGCATCTACACGCTATAAATCGTTGACACTGAAGATACTTTTTACACAAGAATAAGTGCGATGGCAAATAAATTACTTAAAAAACCGAGTAAATTCCTGAATCCGCGGAAAACAACCCGTAATTTACAAAAAAAAAATCGTAAAAAGCGAGAAGAATTAGGTTTCAGACTCGTTTTTGATCAAATTTAAGCGAACGGTATCTACCCGCGTGAATAACGAAAACCGCGTATTTTTTCCGCAAACCACGTCAAATTCTGACAACCCCGTACAAAATTGCGAAATAAGCGACTCTAGTGTATTTTCTTTTTTTGTATATCTTTTCAGTAACAATCAGTGATTCTCTCCCCTCTCGGTCTTTTTTTTTGTTAATTATGAAGCCACTTTAATAGTTTCCAATGATTCCTCCTTACAAATCGAAAGATGGTCTTGCTGTTTAGCATATTATGATATTCCCATACAAAATCACAATTTGGTTTTTATTTAAAAAATCATTTTCCAGTAATTTTTTCAAATATTCATTTTTTCTTCATATAAACCTGTTGGAAACCAAGACGAATAAAACAAAAAAAAAGAAATCAAGTAAATCCATTGTGTCGTTCGGCAGTTATGCTGTCACGAACGGACAGCATTTCATTTTTACATATATAGATTTAGATAATCTGAAATCACTATTTATTTCATGTTTCTTCCAGTTATTAGAGGCTTATTTATGCTTATGATTATATTGTCCATCATCTGGCACTATCATAAACATATGTTTCGGAGCTGTCCAATAGAACCCAACGATAAATAATGCTTCGCTATTGAGTGGCAGCTATGGCATCACTGTTGCTTTCGAGAGAGCCCATGTTTCCTCTCTTCTTTGTTAACCATGGATATAGCGCACCGGTATTGTAACCTGAAGTCTGCTGCCTCGTGCGTTTCAAGCTGAACAGTGCATTAGGTCGTAAGTAACATTCGGCGACTCTCTTTGTCGACTTTCTCTACGGCTATGTTAAAACATGTTCAACTGTTTTCAACATACAGTACGGTAGTATAATGTTTGATTAGGGATCCAATACGTCGAAAACATCAGTAAATAGACAAGCTATTAACCGAAGAGAAAGTCGACTCAATGTTACTTAGGACCTTATGCATTGTTCAGCTTGATTTGTTTGTTTTTAAACGAAGTAACCCGTTTGTCGTCACAATCGGTTTGTCTAAAATTTCCGTGAGAGTAAATGAAATAAGCAAATCCAAAGAGCAATGACAAACTAAAAGTTTAGTCGTGTACGTCTCTCTCATAACCTGTGTTACCGTTGCGACACAATATCCCTTGTTTGTCAGTTTAAAAGGTATAATTAGTTACCCACATTATTGTTTAAAAATTCTATTGTTTTTTTGTTTTTTTTGTTTAAAAGAAGAACTATAAATAAAATAATAAATAGTAGTCCAGCTAGAATTTAAAATATATGCATGCACACTTATGAAAATTATCCAAAATGTAAAACTAAGAACAAAGATTGTTATTTCACACTACATGAAAACCTACCTCTGCGAAAACGCTACTGAAGAGCAAAATGGATTTCCACACATGAGAAAATGTACTGTTGAAACGGAAGTATTAGAAAAGGAGAGGCTATTCCTGGTTCTATGGATTTATCGACATTGACGAGAGATTATTCAACGTTACACCTCAGTGGAGCATCTCAGCATAGGACGTTTTTATTAGTGCGTTTTGTTGGAAAGGGAGGACCTAAACTATAATTGGACAACGTTTGTTCGCGAAAGTCCATCACCTTAACGAGAACCGATTCTTTCGCCAGCTTAAGCGAAGCCAGTGTTAGGGCATTACGGATTATATACCAGCCGTCTGCCTAGACCACTCGTTCCACTACATTGTGATCTTGACCCGAAGGACCCGAAGGAGAATTGTGATTCCCGTGCATGAACTGTACCAGCGCCTTCCCGCCGAACACGTCGAAACACCGTCGAAGCCCCATTCCGGAATATAAACCCCCGTCCCACGTGTACCCTGGTCGACGAGGTTAGATCAACGGTTCTGCCGCCATTGTGCCAGGACTGCAAATCATCGTAAGCAGCCGATCGGGAGGTTAACCGTTCACATCACCAGCCCTAGATTCCCGGACAGTATCCGAAGCTCTTCAGTAGCAGCATCAGTAGCCGGCCGGCCCACCGTGACCTCTACACCCACCCACAATCCTTGTAAGTAAAATAATAAAAATGTGTTTGTGCCGAGTAGTTTGTGTTGTATAGCTTTTTATTAGCTGACTGAACTATCGATTATCTGATTCCCTTGCTTTGTGCCGACCCGGAGAATAGGCGCCTTAAGCTTGAGCTCACCGGTAGAAAACCAAAAGAGGCCTTGAGAGCCCACTCTCAATGGTCCCCGTGGCTAAGACCAGGGATCGAGAGCATTGCTGGAGGGTCCGCCTGAACCCCAAGTAACACTTGCTAGTAGACGAGTTTGTGATCGTAGCAATCGACATGTTTTGGTTGATTGTTTTCGAGAGCGGATGGGTAAAACGAAGGAGCGGGTTGAGGAAATTGACGTTTGCAGCAAACCGTGAACTGGCCTATTTTATTTTGCCTTCGCATACAGCCACGTAATTGCACTCTTTAAATATTGATAGTTTATGTACAGATTATGGAGCTGAAGAAATTTTTTTTTTTATCGAGGATCAATCCGCATGCTTTCAAAAAGTCCCTGGAATTGGGAACTTTATTCAATGGTTATGAAATTTTCTGAGTCTAATTCTCGTTGCTGAAGGTATATGCCGATAGATCAAAAGTAAACATAGGGATTAATGTCTTAATATTGGCAGTTCTAATTACAGATTACATACAGCTTCATCAAATGTCTCAGGTGCTGAATAAACTGTTTAAAACCCGTCCCGTAGCCTTTAACAATTTTCATTTATTTTTGACCATTCAAATACTATTATTGTTATTTTTATTTTCCATATTACAATCGAATTATTACAACTCCCCAGATTCATCCGGTTTGGCAAGCTTGCTGCATCGGGGCGCGAATAACATCTACCTGTATACTCTACCAAACAAACCAAATTGCATGGTTAAAAGCTTGTTCAAAAAAATATTACCTTCTTAGGTTTAAATTGGCTCATGTATCATTTACTTAACCAAATTGTTTATCGGGTACGAATAATTTCCAGTTCAACTTATCACTTAATGCAACTTAAACCCTGTCCAGGGCGGAAAAACTACTAATTTCCTCACTCAAAACATCACTAAATTCGTTGTTGTTGCAAGAGCTGATGTAGAAGCAAAATACATTCATCATTCATTCGTCCTAGGCAGTCACCCGAATAGTGCGGAAACATTACTCCAACAAATCCAGAAAATAATAGCCTAATTTGAATGCAATCGAATGTACCGTGGGATTGTGCCCCTCAAAAAGTCCCCCGAACAAAACCTACCATATAATCATCGCCCATCTGATGAGCTATAATTTATGTTAAGCTTGCGCAAATGGCCAAAAAGTGTCACCCGTGCGCAGGTTCCGATAAATAACCTAGAGACCATGGACACAAAGAAACTCCCTGTAGGTACAGAACACTCGTCTTTCGGGAATCCGTCGCCGCCGGCGCGCAGAATTAAATGGCATGAAGTTTGTTTTATTACCAAACCACCAAACCCCGCCTGTCAGCCCCCTTCCCAACGATTGCTCGAGTTTTCCTGGCCTGTCTTTTCCTCCAAAACAAAAATTACTCTCGACGACGAGTACGAATTGAGCGAGCACGACTGGCTTCACTTCCAAAAATTTATTTAATTTTAGAACTTTTAAGTGGGTGTCTTTCTTTTAATGTAAGCAATGGCCGAATTTGGGTGGATCTTGGTGGTGGAGAGGACGGCGATGGAGCAGAGATCATCAAATATATGTGCGCGTGTAAAGTGGAATTAAAAGCGAGAAGTTGGTATTAAATGCTTCAGCACACTGCAAATAAAGGTCGTTCCGAGGGAGCCGGATCGCATGAGTGGCTTATGTTGATCCGAAACGTTTTGATTAAGACAACTGACGAGTCCGTCTTGCTGGTCGAGGAAAGGACCGTTTTGGGCAGTGCGCGGGTGAGGCTTCGGTTGGAGGAAAAGGTAATTAAGTAGTGCATTTTTATGCTGCCCCTCCGTGGTTTTGTCGTTTTGATTATCTTCTCTCTTGTTCGTGTATTTTAGGAAGTCAGGCAGCCGTATCTTGCGGCGACCCGTCATCGTGTGTATTTTGAGGAACATGCAACTTCGGCTTTCAACGAGTATGTTTTGGGATTGGTAGCTGTTTACGATTGACTTGCTTGATTACCAGTTTTTGTTAGTCACCAAATCTTGAAAATTGTGAAAAAAATACATCTAGTATTATTCCAAAGAAATCATCATGCCCGATAATTCTACCTATCACATAATTTCATAGACACTATTCAACCGCACACACACGGAGCCTAGAGAAACGCGAAGCAGGAAGTCATATCAATATCCAAAAGTCATAAATCGAAATTGGCATGAAAACATCGAGGCAACAATTTCAAAGATTCCTCTCGACTCGCAATCAACGAAAAAAAAAAAACGACAAAAGCAACCGCCAGCTGAAGAAGGCCAAAACTCGCTCCGAGCGGTCAACAACTTGATTGGCTCTATAATTTTGGACAATTTATACACAATCGCAACTATTTACAGTCGCGCAGCCTGCTGATAGGCAATGGGGCTCGGGGCGCCTTCCACCTAGTCCTGAATCAAAACACCGGCACCAGGAACGGGAGAGATGGTTATTATTTTTATTACCTATTCTATTTTAAACCTTCTTTTATATCGTATCAATTTTCAGCTCATCCCGCCAATGTTTGCGAGGTCGTAGGACTGACGAGCGTCATCCTTTATCGCGTTGTGCACTTTGTGCCCGAATTGTCCACACACACGGCAACGTAGATCACCGCGTGGAATCGCAACCAAATGGGATGGTCAAAGATACATCCCATAAATAACGGTACATCAAACCGCTGCAACAACACATGGACACACACACGCACACACCCATTGGACGCTTCACATATGTGATCATTTGCGTGGAGGAATACGAGAGAACCCAAGAGTTTTATGCGTTTGCTACCTTCAAAAGTCAGGTTTTGCCAAAATTTGGCTCACTATGCTCGGAAATAGGCTAGGGGAGGGCTGGAGCAAGGGGTTGGGGCCTTTTGTTGTTGGTCTCTATGCCCGGAGTAGGGAGGATAAATTTTGCCTGCTACTTCCTTCTGCTTAGAAGTGGCCCATTCGAAACTGGGGTTCAAGTCATTATTATTTATATCAATACATTCATGTTGCATGAATGTAGATTGATTTCACTTCATTTAATTTCAACATCTACAGTAGAATCGGATTCTCAAATTGTTTTAATTTTTCTTTGTTCTTACCACATTGCAATCTGTCCTTAAGAACTGTTTATTGGCGGATCTGAGACAGGATCTCATGATTTTTCAAAGTAACTGAGGGGTGCAATATGGTACGAATGGCCAAATGTTGCATCAAAAATCGATTAGTCGAAAACCATTAACTATAGACACATGATGTCTTTGGAAGATTTAATCTGAAAAATAAGATCTATTTTTTTGGTTCGAGTGATGACTAGGGTGGTCCTTTTTTTCTTCTTATGATTTAGAGGAAGTTTTGCTCGTACAGAATTGTAGATAATTTATTTTAATGCAACTGCTGAAGAAATTTACTTTCTTTCTCATCAACGTATCGTTTTAGAATTGTTTTTTTTTTAACTTTCCTTAAAAAAACAATTGCTTTTGTTCTAATTTTTTTAGTTCATTATTTTCGTAGTTTCGAATGTCAAGGCGGAAGTATTGGGGTACCTGTTCAGGGATGGTGGACAACATATTTTTAGATACGAAACATGGCATGTGACCTATCAAACTTCATGATTTAACCAAAATAGGTCATCAGGAGACATTTTGAGGATCTCTGACCATACTGGCTACTAAAAGAGACCCTGTGGGATCCGAGTTCCCTCGAAAAGGTGGTCATATTCAAATCGTAACCAAAACCTGGCTTACGACACATCAAAGTTCATGGTTTTGAATAACTTTATCTTCGGAGGATATTCTGAGGATGTCCAACCATTTGTCTAACATAATGTCAAAAAAAAAGAAAAATAAGTTTTGAGGATTTCTGACCATTGTCGCCTCTTTGAGAGATCCTGCGGGATCCGAGTTCCTCCGGGAATGTGGCCATATTGAAATCTTTACCAAAATCTGGCTTGCGACGGCTTCAAAACTTCTAAACATGGTCATCGGATGACATTCTGAAGATTTCTGACTATACTTGACACTTAGAGTGGCTTTCTGATATTGAAGTTCCTTTCTTCCTATGGCCGATCCGTATTTGAAAATACCGGATATCCGGAACCATGTTCCGATAATGGTATACTTATAAAAGATTTTAATATAAAAACAGCAGTAATGACACTAAAAGTCATTCAAAGAATACATAGGAATGTGTGTGAATGCCATATGACTGGTGACTTGGTTCAGGAACAGCCACTTCGTAGCAGGTTCCCATGAGGCCACGGATGGCCAGAAAATTATTGAAATTGAACCCTAACAATATGAGTGTAAAAACTCTTGAAATCGTTTCTGAAAAACGTTTGCCATTGCTACTGGACCATCCGGTCACTTGGCATTGGATTGGTCAGTTCAGAGTAGGTTCCAATGGCTCGTGCTTTTGACAGTTGCCCGTGTGGCATTAATTACGAAGGTAGCTTTATAAAAAGTACAAATCAGTTTCGTTTCATAAAACTACGAATAGGTTCGTTTGTTTCAACTTCGATCTAAAACTAATTTTCCGTGCAACGGTATCCTGAATTTGATTTCAATATGAGTGTTGCCGTTTTTAGTACTAGAATATAGATTCATTTAGACTATTACATATTGAATCCTAGCTGTTTAGAGGAATACCTGTATCTAGAAGTTAGAAAAAAAATAGTATTCTCCATTTAATTCCAACTACCTTTGCTTATCTTCGACAGATACGCGTATTTCGTCTACAATGTGCAGACTTCTTCAGTGCCTCGTACTAAAGTCGAGTTATTAGTAACAATTAGCAATGTGTCTGGTGTTAGGTATACAACAATTTATTAGTAATACTAGACCTACTGTGATGTTCTCTTCCAGTCGAGCACTCGTCACTGAAGTAGGCTGTAAGTTGCAGACGAGGCCTATTTGTCAAAACATAAGCTTTCTGTAGTGAAATTTACCGGAATTTGCTCGCGTTTACTAGTGATAGGTAGATTAAAAAAGTGTTTAAGTATTTTATTTAAAAAAAAAGTGATCAACTGAAGGGTTAATTAAAATTTTTCTAGTTTTTCAATTCATGTTTGTCGCTCTTTTGTTTATGTTCATTCCTTTTATTTAATTTATTAATAATCAAAAACATTATTTTGACTCAATTGAGTCTCATCAAGGCTTTGAATGTCTTTCATATCATAATATTTTAATAAGATACGCATAAATGTGGATGTCCCAAACATAAGGGGTAAGTAGATCATCTAGTCATATATTATATATCGTATGTACACCTCTATAAGAAGTCCATATGGTAATATTCTATCTTTATTTTAAGCATAATTCTTCCAAATTCGTTTTAAATTGAATACATAAAAAAGTATGCATTTTTGAAAGCTTAGCTCAATTACACTACGTAAAATCTTGTATCAATTTTTCCGGTGTACTTTGGATAAAATAACGATAAAGAACCGATTTGGATCCATCCAAAATAATAATAAGAGGCAAGTCATATTGTACCATCTTGGAAAGTCACCGCATAAGAGCCATTTTAAGAATTTTCAGAACCTACAATTAAGGAACGAACAGCATCTTTTTAAATGATGATGTTTGTTAATTTGTGACGGGGATCGATGAAATTGCCGCATCGCATAATTAAGAAGGAGGGTTTTCCAAACTTTGTATGAAAATTGAGTCCAAAAACTTCAGTCTTCCTTTTTCCATTGCCTTCGTTTTAAAGATTGGACTGACTTGCAGTTACCGTAGTACAGCCTGAAAATAACTCTGCTCACGGTACTCTGATTTTGTACCACTAGGAGATATCACGTTATCAAAATGGCAGCAAACGAGAAACAACGGCAGGTCATTATTTGCAATTTTCTGAGCTACCATCCTTACTTGAGCCAAGCAAGGGTGGTTAATGTTCACGTGGCAACTTAGAAACGTTGCAGTACGGGCTATTAAATTAAATTTACATACAAAAAAACAGGAAGCTCGGTTTTTGAAGCATCCAACATAAAATCATGCTAAACAATGCATTAGGTCCTAAGTAACATTGAGAGATTCTCTTCGTCGACTTTCTCTTTCATTAATAGTTTGTCCATTAAACAATTTGATGATGTTTTTGACGTGTTGGATCCTTAATTGGACTTTATTCTACCATACTGTGTTATTTGGGGGAAAGTATATTAAAATTCAAACTACCCATCGCAAGTATAAGAAAATCGTGAAGAATTACACACATTTGAGTGACCTTCCGATGAAAGTGAGTTGAAACGACCCAAGAATTTAGCACATTTTGTGGCCGCAAACATGTGCGCATAATATTGAAGCCTGAGACTAGTTCATCACGCCAGAACCACGACCTGAACCCTATATCGAAAGCATCAACACCGATCGAATGTACAATCGGCGTGCAAGCCTGAGAGCTCTCAAATCCAAGAGCTATTTGAGCTCACTTGCCCCAATGTTAAATATCTTTTTGTTCCGGGGAAAGCAACAAGTGAAGTTCGATATGGCTAAAAGTTAAGGAGCTATTCTCGCAGTGAAGTGGTGCTATCACTTTGACGCACATTATAAGATAAGCCAGAGGCTAATCGTTATGGAGCATTCCGCTCGCTAGGCCTAGTTGTGCAGCGTCCCGAAGTCACGTGAAAATTGTGAACGATAACTGTTGAAGGAGCGTCCGTGGTGCAGTGGCAAGTGCTTTCCATCCGGATTAAAAATAATCATACAATTACAATACAATAATATAAATTAACATTCAAATCTAATTCCGTCTATGAATCCAATTGTTCATGAATCGCATAAATTGCGTATTGTCATTACAATAGGTTTACTATTCACTTTATACGCTAGGATTGCCAACAATTGTGAAACGATACAATTAGTAGTAATTGATTCAAATTTGTTTTAAAAAAATGTTTTTTTTTATAGTTAAGATACATAAAAATTCCCCCTTTCGATGTCTCAATTTACATACGTGCTTCTGGAATCCCTGTTCTGGCAAGAGGTCCGGTATTGGAGCAGTAGCTGCTAGGTATGAATAATCAAGAACGTCCTCGACAGAAGAGTGAGTCAAAGATTTTTTTTTGCTGTCGGGAACCCGCCTGGTTAAAGTTCATTTGAGGACATCTTAGAATTTCAAATATTGTGTCGCGGTAGCAGAGGTGAGTATTCACTAGTCCTGTTGTGCCGACCTTGGGAGTTTTAAAGAGTTGAGCTATCGAGAAAAGACAACCTCCGGGGTTTAACCAGCGCACAGTGATTCCAAGGTAAAACAAAAAGTCGAAAAATCATCATTTTCATTTCACAATAAATACAGTTTTGTAATTGTGTTAACTTTTTGAAATTTCTTTTTCCAAAATTTTATGAAGATTGGATGAAAATTGTGCTCTTGAAAATTTATCAAAGTATGAGTCCTCCATGATCGTGGTTTTTTACTCCCACATAAAATGTATGAAGAATCGAAAAAAAACCTCAAGTAAGTTTTCAAATGTGAGCACATACAAGCAAATATACCTCAATAGACTTATTTTGAATATTTTTTTGTCAGCTTTCCGAACGTGTGGATTCTTGCGCAAACTGGAGGCCAGAGTCTTAAAATGTCTTAAATCCGTAAAATATTTATCAAAAGAAAGGTACTGTGGTCCCATACCTTGGTTTTGAATTTTATTGAAATCGGTTCTCTGATTCCGGAGATACCATTAGGAAAATGATCAATTTATGGCTTAGATCAAAACGCATCATGCGACACCTCAAATCACATGAGAATTCAAAAATAAGTCCAATGGTGATGATATAGAAAGTCTGAAATCACACTGACCATATCCGAGTTGATGTTTCAACTACTTCGGGGAAAGTGTCCAGATTCTAATTTGGATTTAAAAGTTTCCAGGATCGCAATGACTAGATCCAGGTTTGTACTCCTAGTACTCCCAGGGAAGTTTAAATATGGTCAGATCTCACGCTACATGTTATAAAACTTCAAGCCCCATCCCCCTTGAAGTGCTAATTTTGCACGACCAATAGTCCAGTGAAAAACTTTTGGTTTTGCTGACAAAATAAAGAAAAATAGAAAACATTTTTTTTTATTGAATTCAGGATGATTTAGCTACATAACAATCGTCGATGGAAAAAGCGCAACGGAAAGTTGAACGTAAAGAGGAGTTCAATAGGGAAAATGTCGACTGGTTGTGAGAGTTCTTGATATTTGACTAACCAGAAGTGTATGTCACTGGAAGACCCCAACAGAGTTTTGACCAACTGTGTGAGATAAGTGAGTGATTAAAAGCTACAGAGCTGCGCAAATGCGTCCTGAGGCTTATGGAGAGGTTGCAGTTGCCGATATGCTAAAGAATCATAAACAAAATGAAAATCGGTCCAGTCGTTCAAAAGTTATTATTCTTTGAGAAATATATATTTTTTAAAATGTCGTTTTTTTGGACCACCCTATCGCAAAATAAGTACCCTAATAACAAAATGATAAATTCGAGACATAAATTAGGAACAAACAAAAGGAACAAACTTACCAAATATTGCGAATTTCTATGATCCCTTTCATTTTTTGGCATGGAATTATCAAATTTAACGGATGTTCCGGATCTTCCGAAAGACCACACAATGGCCACTCGGAGCCATAAATAGTTTTTCACATCGCTTCACTTCTTGAATTGTATGTAAAAATGGTTTTGAGATGCATGCTTCAGAACGAGACATAAAGTGGCCATACCTCGGTAGTGTGGTCTTATACGACGATTGTAATAGCTTATTTGAAATTAGCGGCCCAAAATTACTAGCAAACACATATCTTATCTCTGTATAATCCATTTTTTTAACCATTTTTAAGCCTTTTGTATGGAATGGAATCACTGAGCAGCGGTTAGGGGATATCAAACGAGTTCCAAATACAACCCGAAGAGTTCGCATAAGAGAAGAATAGACAAACTAGAAAATGTGTTAGTAGGGTAACGGGATGTAATGTTAGCCTAGCAACTTCATTCGGCCTTTGTACCAAATATGCCATTTTTTCAGCACTAATCAGCAAAATTATGTTGCTACTAGAACGATCGAGTTATTCCGAAGTAATTCAGACATTATGAATCAATTAAAAGCTGTCCACTTCCGCATAGTTTTCGATTTCTTCAACTTTTTCGACCACATTGCTTCACTGATTAAGCCGAATAGATTATCTTAACGATCTTCGAATGATTTCAATTGAATTTATTGAACTGCATAATTCAACCTAAAAATACAGAAAAAAGTCACACGTTATGAACTAATCATTCACATTGATAAAATAATAATATTACAAGAAAACCGTAGACCCAATAAAAGGGATATATTTTTTTCCATGTTCCCAGGTATGGCCTGTTATATTAATAACGTAGCTAATATGTCGTTATTGAGAAAATTTTCAATGGAAATGTATGATTTTGTGGTCGTTTACGTTTCCAATAGCTCATCTTAATACAAACCATAATGAATTGTAATGTGTATAAATAGTGAATTAGAATGTTTTCATTATCAAATGGCCGATAAAGCATATGTGAACATCACTTCAGTGTTTTAAATCAGTTTTATCAGTTTAACAACCAATGTTTTGAGAAATTTTGGGTTGGGTAAAGCGAATATAGTAGACAATTCCTTAAATTAGAGAATCAGAAGAAAAAACCTGTACGAAAACTGCATTTAATATGAAACTTATCGAATGAGACCAAGTTGCATACACAAAGGTTTTTTTTTTTTGCACGGGGAATACGTTCCACTTTTAGTATGGAACCGTTGAGTTGACAAATTCACATGCTTAAACATTTTATATTCCTCTGATTTTGATTGTATTCGTTAACTTTGGTGGTAAAAATACAGTTTTTTTTTTAATTTTGAGTATTTACATCAAATATTGTAATTTGTTTTTGAAGAAGTAAAGGGTGATACGGTCAAAATTTGGTCAAGGGAAAACGCGTGTAAATCGGTGAAATCGTTTATTTAAAAAATCAAATTAAATTTCTTTTTCAAGTTCAATTAGTATAAAATTCAGGAAAAATATTCAGTTAGGCTTCCGCTTTTCCAAATCCGAATTGCCGGGCCTTACGCTTGACCCCTGCCATCAGATTTTGTACAGCCACCTTGTCCACATTCTTCGCCGCAGAAAGCCAGTTTGCCTTGAACTGCTGCTCGTCCTTAGCAGTTTTTTTGGTCTTCTTTAGGTTCCGCTTGACAATAGCCCAGTATTTCTCAATTGGGCGGAGCTCTGGCGTGTTGGGAGGGTTCTTGTCCTTGGGAACCACCTGCACGTTGTTGGCGGCGTACCACTCCATGGCCTTTTTACCGTAATGGCAAGATGCCAAATCCGGCCAAAACAGTACGGAACAACCGTGTTTCTTCAGGAAAGGCAGCAGACGTTTATTCAAACACTCTTTCACGTAAATTTCTTGGTTGACAGTCCCGGAAGCTATGAAAATGCTGCTTTTCAAGCCACAGGTACAGATGGCTTGCCAAACCAGATATTTCTTTGCGAACTTTGACAGTTTCGTGTGCTTGAAAATATCTGCTACCTTTCCCTTCCTTTGCGCCGTATAAAACTCCTGTCCCGGAAGCTGCTTGTAGTCGGCTTTGACGTAGGTTTCGTCGTCCATTACCACGCAGTCAAACTTCGTCAGCATCGTCGTGTACAGCCTCCGGGATCGCGCTTGGCCGTCGTATTTTGTTTATCATCGCGATTTGGAGTCACTACCTTCTTGTAAGTCGATAGTCCGGCTCGTTTTTTGGCTCGATGCACGGTTGTAGACGATACACCCAGCTTATTTGCGGCATCTCGGAGAGATAGGTTAGAGTTTCGCTTGAAACTACCGGCAACTCTCTTTGTCGTCTCAGCGGCTTCCGGTTTTCGATTTCCCCCCGATCCAGACTTCCTGGCTGTCGACAAACGTTCCCCAAACACTTTAATTACATTTGTAACGGTTGATTTGGCAACTTTTAGCGATTTTGCCAACTTTGCGTGCGAGTAGCTCGGATTTTCGCGATGCGCGAGCAAAATTTTGATACGCTGCTCTTCTTGCTTGGACGGCATTTTGACAACTGAAGAGTGAATTCCAAAATCAAAATAGGAGCAACATTCTACACACACACCTTTAAACTGAGGGGTGTTCAGGTTTTTTAAATGCAAAATTGAAAGAAATACGTCAAGTTGATATTGACCAAATTTTGACCGTATCGCCCTCTACGTCGATGGGAATTTCCAATCATACCAGCATATGCTATTACGATCAATAAATCGCAAGGACAGACATTTGATCATGTGGGAATTGATCTTCAGTCGACCGTATTTTCGCATGGGCAACTATACGTTGCTTTGTAACGATCTTGGAACCCTAATCAGGTAAAAGTTCACATCGAACCTAATTCACAGCAAGGAGATCTATTGAGGAATGGTCGTCAGTTTACACGCAATGTGGTCTTCACCGAAGTTTTTAAGATGTAAATATAAGCTCCATTGAATTCACCGAATAAAAAACTCTATTCAAAACGTAGAAAAATGTAATGCTTTTCTTATTTAATCTACAAGCGTGAATAACACATGAACCGTTTATATTGAAAAAAAAAACACTTGCCACGGGCGCTACTGCGTACACAAATAAACTAGCAGGAAAAAATTGGCCATGAGAAACCATCCACACTGCTACAGTCCGATGCATTCAGTGTACGATCAGCTGCCAGTTTTACCCTATTTTGTTTTCTACAAAAAAAATGAAATTAGAATAATAATGAGCTTCATCGGAATAACTCACAAATGGTAACGTTCACTTCTGACGGGTTATGAGTGAGAAATGAGTGCAGAGTGAACTGATTTTTTCACATGCTTGATTACTTGGACCCGACGGATTTAGACGGCACAGATCGGTGATAACCGTTTAAATCATTGGGATTTAACTCAGAAACATCTGCAGCACATCAGGTCTCGGTGGTACCTAAAATACCTGCTGTGTTGTACCCAAATGTAGTGTTAGTTAAGCATATTTGAATTGTTCTAACGTTAACTGTACTTCCAGTTCAATTTTTGGTAATGGTATCGAAATACACATCGAATGTACAACATACGTTAGCAGTCTTTGTAAACTGGCCTTCTTCAGTTTGACTTATCATGCATGCACGGAACTCCACACATACAGAGTTTATATGAGTTTATATACGCATTTCAGCACTGAAGAAAATATGTTCGTGATCGGATTGCAATTCGTATGCTTTCATATGCAAGTACTTGCAACTTGGGTCTTTATTCCATGGCTCAATTTACTCTGTTGGTTTCAATAGCTAAGAAGTAAGCAGATGGATTTAAATTCGAGTATTACCACAATTACATATTACAAATCATGTACAGCTTAACCGTTGTGTGTCCAATTAAAAAAAATGCACCTACTAGATAACTAGAAATTAGAAGACAAATTAGTATTTTCCATTTAATTCCAACTACCTTTGGATATCTTGACAGATACGCATATTTCGTCTACAATGTGCAGACTTCTTCAGTGCCTCGTACTAATAACTCGACTTGGTCGACTTGGTCGAGTTTTTAGTACGAGACACTGAAGAAGTCTTCACATTGTAGACGAAATACGCGTATCTGTCAAGATTAGCAAAGATACTCAAGTCTGGCCAATTAGTAGCTAAGTCATCGGATGTAGCGATAATGATAAGAAATTGGCCATCCTTGACCCGATGGGAACCTGCTTCGGGGTGACTGTTCCAGGATCAAGTCACCGGATTCACCCAAAATAAAAAAGCAAGATTGTAATGCAATTTCGCATGATTTGGTTTCATTTCTCGTAATGGATCGCAACTTGGAGAAAAAATGCAACATTGGTCGTGGGCAAAAAAAGCAACACATCATTTCGATTAGAAAAATTCAATGTGTGCGTGAGGTTGTACAGCTGATTAGTAGTTGTACATTCAATGGCTCACAAAAAAAAAGATTACGATCCGTTATTGAGAGTCGAACCGCGACCGTCAGCATGACGGCTTTTTATTGTAACCATCCAGTCTCCACAACAAGTTGAGATGAACGGAATAAAAGCCCTACAGTTGCTTCGGTTGTCGAGAGACTCGACGTTACAACAATGAAGCAAATGTCGGTCGGACACACTTACATGGCTTCGTTTATTTCATAGAACAACAACGAAGATTGGTAAGAATGTTACAGTTTTACTTAATATAAACATAAAACCATAACTAAATACGCGCCAGAATCAAAAAAACTGAATTTTGATTCTGGAAGTGTGATTGCATCTCATATATCCATTTGATATATGGGTGTATTCATGCGGGGCTTATTGCATATGATAGCGACCTCAGAATGTACGTGTAGAAACAGGCATTTTCAAAATGGATCGTTGGAACTGCAGTAAAGCCATCACCTGTTATCTAAAAGGCTAAAAGTGTTTGCACCTATAGCATAATGTCAAAAATAGGTGCAGACAAATTTCTTCCATGAAAGCACTGCCGGTCAGTGGGAGGTGAATTGCACAGACACACACATGAACACACACACACACACACATGAACACACACACACACACACACACACACACACACACACACACACACACACACACACACACACACACACACGCGCGCGCGCGCGATAGCATGCAATCATATACCGAAGCCTTCTTGCTCATCTCTTTTTTATATGGGTGATCTTCGTGACCAAGAGCGGTTGTTGGGTACAGGCGAATCGAGAGGTGGTAAGGACGAGGAGACCCGAATCAAAAATTCTCATGGATTTGCAATTGAGTGCGTTGTAGCCGTGCAACGGAGTCTATAGTATGTGCAATTGATGTTATTGTTCACAACGGTTGGATGGCAGTGGGAGTTATTGTTGCTACAATGGAGTCCAGTGGGGATTGAGACATCGGTGGGGCGAGGTGTAGATCTATTGTTGTGGCAGTGTGCATTTTGCATTTGTATGATTCGCGAGCAGTAGGATTTGTGGTGGGAGATGGATTTTGATGTTGTTTTGTATTGTTGTGCTGTGGTTGTGTGGTTGTTTTTATCCGGGGAAAGTCAGCCCGGATAAAGATAGCCATACGTTTACAGTGCAGTAGTGTGGAATGGCCTTCGGATCTGTTTCCGGCCGTAGTCTTGTTGTTCGTGAGTCAGATGAATGGGGAGTGCATATTGTCATTGCAGTGGATCTGCAGTTCGCTGCATATGCTGGGAAATTTTTTTTTTTCAATTCATCTACTAACTGTAAATGTAATGAATGTCTTTTTGTAGGTTGGCAAGTTTCATATCAAAACTGAGACCAGGAGAGCCGGCACAAGCAAAATACAAAGACTTTTTCAACGCACTCTAACTGCCGCCATTTTGTCGAAAAAAAATTGAATATTTTTGTATACTACATGGATACACCTATAATTGTTAAAAAGTTTGGATTGATTTGAGTAAAAACTTGCGTAACGCTTTGAAATTGTTTTTTCAAAAATGAGTTTTTTTCTCATTCTAACTGTATATCCCCCCTTAATGAAGAGATAGCTGACTTGGACGGTCGTGGATCATCTCACGGGCAGGATGATGTTGCCACACTTATAGGGCATAACAATGTAGTGGAGATGAATCCCAATACCGATGGCCAGCTGACTTATGAAGACATATGTTTCAAAGATGAATTGAAAGTTTAAAAAGAAGAAGAAGAAGAAGAAAATTAAGTAGATAAAGATTACGAGAGTGAAGTGAAAAGATAAATTAGCTTTAACATCTATTTGCAGTTGTTAAGATAGTAGGTGAAGTAGTGGAGATTAAGATACACAAATTAGTGAAGTAGTGGAATTAGCGAGAAAAAGATTGTAGAGAAGAAACAGAATAGAAAGGTGAAGAAATGGTAAAGTTGCAGAAGAAATAGTTAATAAATCATATGCCTTTTCCTATTTCAGGTAATCATTCGACATTCAGTAACATCAAATTTTCCGGATTAGTAGTGAGGGTAACTAAAAAAATAATTATATTTTCGTCGTAGTAGTTTATTTCAGATTCATGGGATGTGTTTTAACAATTCGTGAACTGAAATTTTCGAACTTTGCGCTTAACTCCGTCCATTAGGGTTTGTACAGACTCTTCAGAAATCGTAGAAGCCATCTTTGTCCATATTTGCTGGAAGTGTTTGATGTCTTTGATTCCTTGCTTCTTTCCAGAAAGCGTCCGCTTCACCAGAGCCCAATATCTCTCGATTGGTCGTAGCTCTGGGAAATTTGGCGGGTTTGAGGTTTTTGGTACAATGTTCACTTGATTTGCTTGATACCACTCCATCACAGTTTTAACATAGTGGCATGGTGACCTTTGTTTTTCTTTGTGACATTTGATGAAAGGTAGCGATCGCTTCTGCAGACACTCTTTCTGATAGATCTCCTTGTTGATTGTGCCTGTAGTGACGAAAGATTTACTCATTTTGCCACACGTCCAAATTGCTTGCCACACAAGGTATTGTTTGGGAAATTTCGATGCCTTCTTCGTTCAGAAATGCTCAGCTGTAGAATTTCTGGCCATAGCCGAATAAAAAGCCAGCCCTGGAAGCTGCTTGAAACCCTCCAGGACTTAAGTTTCATCGTCCATAACAACGCATGAAAACTTCGTTAAATATTCGCATTACAAACGTCGAGCCCGTGATTTTGCTGCCAAGTTCTGTTTGCCGTTGCGATTTGGAACTGTTTTTACTTCATACGACTTAAGCCCCAGACGTTGTTTTGATTTTTTTTACAGAACCAGGCGACATCCCTATTTTACGAGCCACCGTTCGAATGGAGAGGTTTGGGTTTTTCGTTAATATCCTTTTCACCTTTCGGTCCATGACAGGATTATCGCGTCCAATGCATTTGTCACTTCTCGGTTTCCGCTCCACCGTCAAACGTTCCGAAAATGATTTAAGCACGTCGTGAACAGTGGATTTAGCCAAAATTAGCCAATGTTTTTGCAAGGTCCCGCATTGACACAACAAACGTCGCTCGTGCACTTGTTTTTCTTTCGTCGCCATCTTGAATACTAAACATGAAATGTAAACAATTCATAGTCTTTTTCATCACAGATTCTCAGCTATACCACAGTGAAATGTTTCATTCCAACGTACAATATTTCAAAAGTTACAATGATTTGAAGGTGTCCGGAATAATGTGGATACAGGTTTTAAATGAATTACGAATTTTCCATACTGATGCCATTCTTCATCACCCAGTACCGAATGGGTCAATCCAGCAAAGCGATAAACCGATATCTTTCGTTTCCTATCTAATTCGGTCGCAAAATGTTTAATACTGTACGGGGCTCCAGTTTTTTTTTGGGTTTTTTGCTACTTTTCCAACGGTAACGACGCCACGATTGGCCGCTGCAGTTTGTAGGAAATGGCGTTGCTATAATATATTTGCCCCGCTTTCGGTATTCCCTTCTTTCGTTGTGCACATTTTCCTGACTGTCCAAGAATACATTTAATTTCGTCAGTGTGGAGTATAATTAGCCGAAATATATATTGTTCCCCTGTTCCTGGAAGTTTTGCCCCGAGTTCGGCTGTTTTACGTAGTTCGTTTTCACTTCTCTTTTCGGGAGGATGATACCCTTGTTCCGCAAAGGTTTCACCGTTATTCGCTCGCTTCGTCATTGCTGTCTCCTCCCTGGCAGATTAGGTTCAATATATTCATCAAGCCAGTTCGATGGCAGATGAAAAATTTCATTAGCCCGAAGAAAGTTCATCGAAATGAAGAATTACACAATCTTTGAACCAGAATGGCAGGGGGGGAAAGTGTAAGCCTAGAAAATGAGGGAAGTCCGTTTTTATGCGTTTGGAAGTGTTTGAACTAGGAGAGGGGAGTTCCGCTGAAAGGTGGATATGGTGACGACAAAAGGGGGAAAAAGAGTTAATCCACATCTTTTGAATTTTAAAACAAAATAAAAATAAGAGCTAATGCGTGTTTATCTCACAGCGACACAGCATCACAACTGCACACACCCGTTCCGTTGGTGACATCGCCATGTGCTGTGTTGAATATGGGTGTCTAGTTGGAGCAAGCGCACCAGCGAGTTCATTATAATTATTTATTACCAAATTTTGTTTTCATTTTTTTGACTGAAAATTATTCGAAATAATCGAGTCGTAAATCTCTGGATGATGCTGCCAAGATCCCTAATGACGCATTTCTTCGCTCTCTGGGGGCTAGTGCGCCCCGTTTCATGAAGGTAATATCTTCGCGCTGATGTCATCGAGGGAAGTATTTGAATAAACAATTTCCAAACATGTATCTTCCGCGGTCCATGATGTCCGCTCGAGCCATAAGGCCCAAGGCCACGGGCCGCGCTGGAGCGGTGTGGGTTATTGAAAATCGAATCACTCCGGAAATGCCTTGCAGCATCCAATTATCTGCGATGGCGAAACATCCTCGTAAGCTCATTTTCCCAGAATCCGGTGTGGAACGGAATGGCCACGCTAAATCGGTATCTATCGCCGACTGCGGAGGTCCTCGTCTCGAGGTTGAAAGTTGGCGAAGAAGGAAAGGTGCAATTGAGTGCAATAAATTTTTCCGCCGTTTCGGGCTGTCTGCGGAGGGGTTTCCCCCGATCCTGATTTGGTGATTGTGATGTCAGTCAGTCAGTCAGTCGAGCAACTGGAGCTGAAACGGAACTGGAGTAGGAACATGTGCGATGACGTGGCTTATGGATAATTTCAGTTCAAATAGATGTGATAACACTTTTCAGTTTGGTTCAATTTCAGCGGATGTAGGATCAAATCTAGAAGCCTCCGTCTTTGAATTTACCACCTGTATTGAAGTATCGCTATACACTCTTGTGTCTTCCCTTAAAATTTACCTCAATCCCGACTTGCGCAAAGAGTATTGTTAGCCAACTTCCTCGACCATCAAATCTCGTTGAATCACTCACAGCTTCCTTCTTCCTGTTGGCAATGCAGACATCTCCGGGTGCTCATCGAGAGTCTCGCTCCTGCTGCTCGTCGCCGTCGTCGTCGTCGTCGTCTTGCGCGAGCGGAGAGTGCTGCATTCTGACACACTGACAAACATTTTAATGCACCACCCCGCCTCCCCGCCTTGGAACTGCAACGAATGCATGCATATCAACACACTCAACAACCCGCACACTCCAAAATGCAGAATATTTCCGAGAGTGTTGATATCCCCGCGCCGAGCGATTCCCCCCTGTCCACCGATGATGGGTGCGGATTCTTTGTTTTGATTCCGTGATTCTTCGCCGGCGCGGTTTCGATCGTAAGACCATCTTAAAGTAATGCAGATACCTTCCCGTTCTTGGTGAGGTTTTTTTTTTGCGTTTTAGTGGAAATAATTCTTTATTTTTAGTTCTGGTTTCACTTTTATTCTCGATTGCTTGCTTGCTCGCCGGAGCACGTTCTTGTGCTTGCCTGGCGAAGAAGATGCAGCTCGGGTGGCAATTCGGGGCAAGAATTTAAGTGATTCTTTTATGAAAACGAAAATTTATTTTTATTTGCTGCGCACATGCAACAGATTAACCGGTTAGGTGGGTGTTGCTCACTGGAGCGGTTGACTGGTGATGGAGAATATTATGGCTTGGTTTTTTTTGGAACTTAAAAATTCATCTTGGTTGTATTGAAATTAAAAATTTCATTTTGGATCTTAAGTTGAAGTAACCCTCAGTAGCACACTTGTTACAAACCAGTTAAAGTGACTGATTTGTGACTCAAATAAGTCACAATCAAGTTGCTGCAACTGTTTTGGACCATTTTGTGCTGCTTGGGACGGTTTTTTTTTATGTAGAATCATTGTAGTTTCTTCATGCTTCATGCTTCTTTTAGATGCTATAATCTCAGTCGTTGAAACGTCACAAAACGTAAATGACTACTTTTCTGCTTCAATATCATTTAAAATACCCGTTTCTGTCGAGGATTAGCAATAAAGGCAATGAAAAGAATAAAACAAATCACATTTGTCCATTACTTGTATATTTTGGTAAAAACCGATCAATTTACAGACTCACTAGTGCTGGTGAAAGTGTTCCAACACTAGCAAATATGGGCATCAGATGATGACGCAAACGGAAATCAGCATCCGATAGCATAACGGTTTCAGAAAAGACTGATATTCATAAGCTACAACTAAAATTAGTGCAATATAAGTACTGTGTAGTAAGTTGTGCCATAAGCAGCGCAATGAAACAGTTGCTTGCCCAGGTCTGAATATTTGAATATTCAAATTAAAATGGAAACATACATGGCAGCTGTTGAGAAAGATCCGTTTAAAAATTTAACTGACATAATTATTAAAAACCATTTTGGATTTCAAAATGGTGGTAATTGACCATAAAATCTGGTCAAATATTGCACAATATGTCTACTTTCTGAGCAGGAATGATGTTTAAACGCTGAAAATTAAAGCTTGAAACCTTTTCGAAATCCAAGATGCCATCGGTGTAAGATACATGTGGTAAAGGGTGTCCACAGTCAAATTGCATCACATTCAATAAGCTGTAACATTTTGCCCTTTGGGTTGATTTCAACGAAATTTTGGGTGAAATGACCTCAGCGTGTATTGTATACACCGCGTGAGTTTCATAGTGAAATGTGTCGTAGTTTCGGATATGGCGTCGAAATAACAGCAAGTGCGCGAGAACATTTTACCCAAGCAACGCAGCTTGTATTAAACAAGTTGAAAGTACTGTTATATGACAGAAACAGGTTATAAATTGAGGTCTATAATACTTAATATCGTACTTTAATATGACGTCAAAAGCGCAAAAAGGGAAGCCTTATAAAACATAAGCTGGAAAAAAAAATATCCGCACACAAAAATATAACACCGCCAACGTGGTATTTGAACACTAGCCTTTGGCGTGATGGGTTTGTAGCTTCTTTGATAAGCTAACTTAGATGGTTGAGAAGTTGACTCTGAGTATCTATGATATGCTTCCCGTTGACAGTGAAACGACGATCTTGTACAACAAATTCATCGTATCGAGAAAAAAGAACACGTTTTGCAATACATGGTTGGTGTAATGTAATTTCAACAATATAGGTATAGAACTGCCCATAAAATCTTGTCCTGTTAATGTTTTATAAATGCATGCAACCATGTTTTCAAGAACAATAATAAAGTCTTAATCACTTGCAGCATTTGAAATATTATTTTTAGCTCGACCGTTTGTCAGAGGGATACATAGAATACGAGAAATACAAACCGCTTCTAACTTGACAAGTTTTGTAATACGTTTATAATACATTTATAATACAAACAATTATAAATCATTCTAAAAAGATGTTTTGTGTGTTACTTGGGCACACACGCACCTCGACAACCCCCTTGACCAATCTACAGTGTCTCGTGTCATAAAACGTTTCGGGAAATATTTAACTGTCGACCGGAAGAAGGTGAGTGGTAGAAAAAGTGTTCCGTACTGTGTGAAGGATCACAATATTTATCGTGTTGATATGATCAACCACCAGGAGATCATTATCCTTAGTGCATTGTAGATCTTGGGTTGGGGTTGTGATCTATTTGGGAATTCAAAGTCTATCATCACCGATAGACGTCTAGGTCGGAGTAGTTCTAATGGAACGTTAGACCGGCATTAGGAAGTAAATATGTAAGAAAATGCTATTGTTAACTATTTGAATAGCATTTGGTGGCCCTGAGAAGGACCGTTTGATTTTAATGACGATACGGTCCCGGTTGTATTTTCTACGATAGTTGAGAGGGCCACTATATTTATCGCGTAGAAGATAGCTATGAAATTACAAGCTTTGCAACTATATGCTGCGACATTTCACTTAGACTTTCTCAAAATTATTTGATTCTTATCAAATAGTAGGGACTCTATCAAAGGCACTAGAGAGTAAGGAACACTTTCAAGCACTGATTGGAATTTGAAGACAAAGTTACCATCATTAAACAACTAGTTGCGATTGCAAACAAGCTAACTTCAAACATGTTATTTAGATATTAGTTATGTTCAATACTGAATCATTTAATGGAATATTTATTATATACCGCCAGGAACTAATCCGCTATACACAACTAACTAGGAGTACCAGTGTACCCTCCAGAGTGCTTTCTACCACCAAATGCGTTTTTTCAGCAGATCTTACTCTGCACTGAAAGTTAATTTTAGTTTATATTACAAAATCAAAGATAATACTCACAAATCCATTCGTTGTTTTCTGCAACGAAACTGATTTGTTCTTTTATGAAGATACATTCGTAATTAATGGCACGCGCAACTGCCAAAAGCACGAAGTTTTTGTTGACACAGAAAGAACATTCGTACATTGTACGGAAACAATACAAAGAGCTACGAATATTTGGTCACAAATTAAAAAGGTGGTTGCATCCCAAGTACATCTAATTTGTTTCAGTAAAGCAAAAAGTCTCTCTTGAACCAATGAGGGATAGTTTTGTCTGGCTATGTACCTCAAATTCACACACAACAGCAACCCAAAAAGCGCAAGGGTGGAGCCTATTTGCAACTTGACATTGTTTACACAGAGTTGCAATAGCATTTTTTACAACATCCAAATATTTTCAATCGCGTTGCAACAAAGTGAGATGATACCGATATTAAAAAGAATGCGAGGATAACTTTTTTTAATGGATATCGTTATCAACCAAATATTAGTGATCAAAACATAAAGCAAGCAAACTGATCTGAAAATCATGTTGGAATAGGTTTTTTTAAACGCTTTCAGATTTATAGATCAATATTCTGTTCTACGACGCAAAATATAAACGCCCTTCAATAAATCCTCAAGAATCGAGCATTGCTTCAGATTTTGAGAAAGGAAAATTTGTGTAGAATTATGTTTGCATTCGGGAGAATCAGATATTTGATTCATTTGAAGAATGATAAATCGTTACAGGTTGTAAGACTCAAACTATGGAGGAATGAGTGAGATTTTAAAACCTTATTTTGTATTGCCAAATTTTGGGTATATGGCATCTACGGATAAACCAAATACACTACCGCCTAAAATAATTATGAATCCATTCTTAACTCGTTAAGTGCTTCTATCATATTAACCTACGCAGACATCTTGGCAACAGTTGTAGTTTGAAGGTGGGTTTTCTTTGTTTAAGTTTACCTTATTTACCTATAATTCAAAACTACTGAATTTCACATAATTCAATATTAACAAATTTAATATTAAATTAATCTAATAGCTGCTTCCTTGCTCAAGGTATTACAAGTACTTTGCTTGACTGGCATTACAAGGAAAACAACAATGCCCCGTATGCCTTCAACAAAAGTTTTCAGTCCTTTGGAACAAAGAATTAGAATATTTCATAAGCTACAAAAAAATCAATGATATGATTGCTTAAAGAAGCATTATAAGTCGTTTCCTTTTCTGGAACCACGAGAAGTTAAATAACTTACTTTTATAAGACGAAAACTTCGTCTCATCATTTAAGTTGGTCATAAAATCCAATTTTGATAATGTTTATTAACGTTTTATTGGTTATTTAAGCATTTCATTTGAATCTATATTCGCTTAACTCAACACCAAATTTCATGCAACATATTTGATGCCACACTTCTTGGACACAACGATGTAGTGGAAATTATTCTTAATACCGATGGTCGACTGACTGATAAAGACACATGACATGTATCAGAGATAAATTTAAAGTAAAAAAGAAGAACAAAAAGAAAAAGAAGAAGATACAAGATTACGTGAGTGAAGTTAAAAAGTTAATTAGCTATAACATTTATTTCCAATAGTTAAAATAATAACGATACAAATTAATGAAGTATTGGAATAATCTAGAGATAGATTGTAGAGTAGAAAATATAGAAGAAGGTGAAGAAATGGTAAATTTGCAGAAATTATTTTTATTAAATCATATGCCTTTTCCTATTTTTAGCTTTAGCATTGACATTCAATAACCTCAAATTTCCCGAATTGGTAGTGAGGGTAACTAAACAATTTATAGCACTTTGCATTGTATCACAGAAATGCGGTAATTTATATTATAGACACTTAAGATAAAGTACCATCTAATATAAGTGGTGATTCTTAGCTGTAGTGAAACAGTTGTCAGAACAACGAATAAATAAGCCCACCTGATCCCTTTTTTCACAAGAAGGTAACCTTAATTTCCTTAATTTACTATTTTTAAGCTGCCACAACTGAACCTGTTAATCGCGGTTTTTTACTACGGTGTTTTAAATATTGATATTAAACAACTTTGAAACAACTTTACTTTGGATGTTTGCGCGTATGATCAATCGATTATTCCATATTAAAAACATTAGGATACAGATATTGTTGCTTGGGTTTTGATTAAAATAATCCATTTGAAAAATATACAATCAAGTACTGATGCATTGAAAGTTTTACCAATACCAAAATGTTACTATGTGATTAATACATAAGGTTATTGTTGGGAACAGAGCAAACATTATGTTCCTATAATTAGTTCAACGGGATTCTTGAAAAATCATTTATTTTATGTCTATGTAAACAGTTGACAGAATTAATTCAAAAACATAACAGATTATGTTCAACTAGTAATCTCACAACTGATTTGGGAAGATAATTTATTGCAGCTTTTCGAAGGTAGCTATTTCATTAATATTAATTAGTAAAGATAGCCGAAAATGAAAAAATAATATGCTTTCACTCTTTGAATGATACTTGTTTAAAAGTTAAAAAGAAATAGTCACTACCATAAAAATCATAGCTTATAGAGTGCATAATGCATAATGCATAATGAGCATTTAGAGCCATTTTCTTTGTTAGGCCTTTACAATAACAACAAACTCTAAAAATCAACCTTTGTCTTGATTATGTATTGATTCATTTTTCATCCATATCAAAACATGTGGTCGGTAGTGTGCATTTCATTTGGGTATATTTCAATCCTCAAAACTGTTGCGGTAATGGGCAACTGAACGTTGAAAGAACGTAACATTATTTGTTGACTTTATGTTGCGTTCATTACGTTGCGAATGTGGCACAAAAAACGCATTTTGAAAACCTGAAGTATCAAAACGCATCATTAGAACAAAAGTGTACCTTATGTGTTATGTTGCTCTGGAGGTTAAAATAACTCCATAATAAACATCACATACACTGGAAAATACTAAGTATGCGACGTGCAAATAAAATTTACTTAGCTGAGAGTTTACAAAGACAAACAGGTCTCGACTAACTCCAATGTTTGTTTTGAATGGTCTTAGCAAACCATTTGAGCAACAATCAATGAAATATCTAGTATCTCGTTTACGTGAAATGAACTCGGCTGTAACAGAATATGCGTTTTGTTACTGCAGAATTACTTAAATAAAACATGAACACTAAGTGATAAATATGAAAGATGTTTCATGTGCTACTTGGGATGATGGATGGATGGATGGATGATTTACTTTATCGACTCAAAATGTAACTGTCAAAAAGCGCAACCACGTGGAGTTGTCCAGTGTTTTTTTAATGTTTCTGACATGGGGGTTCGAACCTGAATATTTGGAAAGTTCTGATTCTGAATCCGTGGTTGATCTCACTAGGCCACGCTGACTCATGAGAACATGTTTTGATTAATGAGAATGATGTCTTAGCTCTCGACAGCGCTTTAATTTTTATTTTGGGTTAGATAAATTATTCCCGCCCATAACAGCACGAACACCATCAAACATGAGTACGGTATAAAAGAGAAATAGCGATTGGCTGGTCATTACGAAGTTCATTTCGTGCATTTTACAAAAAGGTGTAATGATAGCATTTCCCCAGATAAAAAGTATTATGAATGTTTCATACAATATACGAGACAATTGTTCCATGCACAAAATCCATGTTTACGAAACGCGTGAAAGCTACTTTACGAAAATAAATTTTCAGTGTGTTCTATGTGCACTGCCATTTGACCATAGATGTTGCTCTAGAGGTATTAATTATGGTGATGCCAATAGGCATCATACCCGGTATGACACAAACTGCGTTGCGTAGCACGGTGCGATACGCTCTGGCCACTCTTAGGCTCTGCTCACTATATAGCTTACCTAGGAAGCTGTGTGTACTTAGCGCAGTGACCCACGCCGGCCCGTCACTACTGAGTATAAACAAGGCCACGCTAGCAAAGAGCTTCCGCTAGCTCCCTTGTACCGCCGAGCTATTGTATATCATACGAAATAAAGCCGAGATAGCCGTTGAGTCCTTCTTGCAGGTGTAATAGGAGGCTGTATTAAGGACAGCTTGTAGTCAATCATGTCTTCCAAGTAACTCAGGGATCACTCTGAGGCGATAGTGCCTGTTGATGAACACATTCACCTCCATTTTGTGATGAGCTAACTCCAGTTTCATCCCTCCGCAAGGTTGATAGAGTAAGAAGCCGTTAACTGTCAAGCGTAGTGTCCTCCACAACTTTATTCTCAACACTTCGCCATACCTTGTGTTCCAAAGCGCCGGGTCCAGGAAAGAAACTTGCGAAACACCTGACGATCACCTGACGTGCTCCGCAAGTTTCTATCCTGGACAATCATGACTCACATTCCTGACCCACTACTCTAAACCAGGACAGGATTCTGGAGTAAATTTCTCAGAATCCTGTACAGTTACCCGGAGGCGCTGAACCAAATTGGCAATAGCCTACCAACTACCCTAGTAACACACTTATCACAAGTCAGTTGAGGTAACTACTATGTGACTAAATTTAGTTACATAGCAGTAACAGTACCCGATTTGTGAAATAACGCTATTGAACACATTTTTCAGGTCAGGGTGACTACTGCCGAGTAGTGGACTCGCGGCTTTTACGCTGGAGTGCTGTCTCGGCTGAATAGGTGACAGACAATATGGCATATACCGTTGACTTAGCTTTTCGGAAGTTAAACTGATTATTTGACAGACCGCCTGTACCCTCCAAAGTACAGTTTTGGCTGCTTATTGAGCATAATCCTCTTAGGCAGCATACTCGTCGTATTGATCAAGAATATCGGTTATTACTTCATTCAATTTTCTTTCCATCGCTGAAAGCCCGCACCTTTCCCTTAAGACCCCTCATTACATTTTGTGCAATAGTGGAGCTGACCTTTTTGGTCACATTCATCCATTCTTTTATCAACTCCAGCTCGTTTTTAAACACCTTGGATGATTTTAGAACTTTGGCCTTCATTATGGCCCAAAATCTTTCCACCGGACGAATCTCTGGTGAATTTGGGGGGTTGGCGGTTTTTGGTACAAAAACAACGTTATTGTCTCTGTACCAATCCAACGTCTATCGCGCGTGATGGCATGATGCCATGACCGGAAAAAAGGACCGAAGGAAGGGCAAAAGACGCTTCTGGAGGCACTGTGATAAATTCCGCTGTTGATGGTACCCGTTGTAATGTACGGTTTACTCAGTTTACCGCATTGGCATATGGCCTGCCAGAGCAAATATTTTTTGGCGAATTTGTTCACGTTCTTCTTCCTTATGTCTTCCAGAACATCAAACCGTAATTTGGCAACGTAGAACTACAGCCCCGGTATCTGCTTTGCGTCTGCTTTGATGTAAGTTTCGTCATCCATAACCACACACATCGGTTTCGTTAACCACTCTCGACTACTGCTTCCTTGCGAGGGATTTGGCAGCCGTGTTTTGTTGATCACGCTGGTTCGGTGCCTTGCGGACCTAGAATACACGATGGCCAGCTCGTTTCATGGTTTCCTGAACGAATCAGGCGGAACACTTTGCCTTCAGAGCCGCGTCGCGAATCGAAAGGTTCAGACTACACTTGAAATAATCCAACACCTTCCGGGCCTTCATAGGGTCAGCTGTCTTCCACTTCCAGCCTGTTCCCGCTTGTTCGTCTGGGACTCCTTTAACGATTTTACCACCCAAGACATAGTTGTATGGGTGATTCCCAGTTGTCTTCCGATCCATCTCATGGTCGCAGTCGGATTTTCCATGACAGCGTGCAAAATTCTCCGGCGATTTTCTTCTTGTTTCGACGACATCTCAATAACCACTGAACCGATTGTAATTAAATTTTGTACATGTTAACAATTTACACACAAACTAGTTATACCCAGATTTCATGAATTTTTCCTACGGAAAAAAGTTACACACGGATAAAAATGGTGCATTTTTTCGAGTACAGGCCTTAGATTTCATTGAAAAACACATCATTCCACCGGATTGCCCTCAGCTTCGGTCCAGCGAACGCTATTGGGTGATTACGAAGAGAGTCTTCAAAAAAACTGGTAAGTGCTGAGAACATGCCGGAGTTTTTGGGCTAAGGCGTCCAAAAAATGTGATGAAACTTGTCCGGAACTTGATGAAAAGTGTTCGATAAAAAATCGCTAATTCGCGAATGTATTATATTAATTTTATCCGGTCTTACAATGTTCAAGTTCAAACTCGAACAATAAAGAATCATATATTTGTTTGAATAAATTTTTATATTAAGGAGTGTATCGAATATAAGCTATCCACATACATTTGCGTTGTGCGCATGTATTTGTGATAGTTTTTAAGCTCTAAACACTGCATGCTGTGCGTTTGACTGTCAGTTTTCTTTTGTTTACTTGTTTGTAGCGGTTCAGATTCTGCATTTTCAAAATGTCGCGTATTGAAAAGGAAGTGAAAATTAAGGTTCTGGACACATGGCTAAGTGAGCAGGGTATTGCTAGACGAAAATTGGCGAAGCGGTTTGGAATTCATCATGCGAGTGTTAAAACCATCATTAATAAGTTTGGGGAACACTATTCTTTGGATGAGCTACCAGGAAGAGGCAGAAAACCCGGGTCTTCCAACCCGAAACTGGAGCAGAAAGTGGTATCTCTAATCACGAAGAACAAATCAATGCCAATACGTGATTTGGCCAAAAAAGCAGGAACGAGTGTCGGAATGATTCAGAGTATCAAGAGGCAAAACCACCTGAAGACCTACAAGAAGCAGAAAATCTCGAAACAAAGTTCAGAACAGAAGAAGCGCAGCAGCAAGGGCCCGGAAATTGTATTCGCGTCTTTTGCAGCGTCCGGATGCATGCGTTTTGATGGACGATGAGACCTATGTAAAGGAGGACTCAAAGGACAATACTTTACTGCCGTCGTTGGGGAGGATGTGAACGATGCGGATAGGTCGATTCAAGTGGAGAAATTCGGTCGAAAGGTACTGGTATGGCAAGCAATATGTTCGTGTGGTTTGAAGTCAACCATTTTTTACACTACCGGAACTATAAATGCGGAAATCTATCGATCTGAGTGTCTCCAGAAGAGATTGTTGCCTTTATATAAGAAGCATAGTACACCTCCACTGTTTTGGCCGGATTTAGCGTCGGCTCACTATGCCAAAACCACACTCAATTGGCTTGCGGAAAAGGGTATAGATTTCGTTGAGAAAAATATCAATCCACCAAATTGCCCTCAGCTTCGACCCATCGAACGTTACTGGGCAATCGTGAAGAGGGTCTTCAAGAAGACTGGTAAGGCAGCTGGAAACATGCAGGAGTTCAAAAAATTTGGACTCAAGCGTCCAAAAAATGCGATGCAACACTTGTCCGGAACTTAATGAAGAGCATTCGATCCAAAGTTCGAAAACTCGTGAAGGAATAACTTAAATTTCATCCGGTCTTCATTATGTTCAAGTTTAACCTCGTACAATAAAGGATCAATTTTTTGTATGAATAAAATATCGGTTTTCAACATAATTTGAAAGAAAGTATGTGGATAGCTTATTTTCGATACACTCCTTAGTTGGTGATTGTTTGTTTGTTTCTGGGTTTTTTTTGGTTATGTTTTGGTTTGTTTTTTAAGAGCAACCATTCAAATGTGCTGTGTCAAAAATGTATTCAAGTATTTTAGTTATTGAACTTAGTGGTAATGTCCGTATTCTGTGTATCATGTGATTAAATAATGCTAACTTGTGTTGGTGTTAGTGATTGGAAGTGTTTGGTATTGTGTGTTGGTTTTTTTTGGTTTTGTATAAATTTAGATTCCTTCTTTACAAGAAAGTCCAGGAACGGTAATTTATTGTCATTTAAATTTCATAAATTGTATGGTTTTGTGTTATTTAATATTTTTAGTGTGAGAGGTAAAAGATCTTTTTCAAAATGAAAAATATATCATCAAAGTATCTCCATCAAATGGTAAGTAGTTAATTTGTAGCTTGTAATTGTTTTTCGAAATTTTCCACGAAAATATCACTCCCAAATAGGGAAAGATGGGCGCCTTTAAATTCATTACTACTTATGTTTTTTTTTGAGTAAATGTATAATGTAATTATGTTTTGAAAATGGAAATAGGTTTCCATCATCATGGGATCCCAGTAGTGGACAGCAATTTCTGCTAGAATGAAAGATGTGCAGAGAAAGTATTGATTGGTCCGATAGAATTCGCTAGGCTGTGAAATTGAGCGGAAGTAGTTTGAAATTGGGCGTAGGGTTTTTTTTAAAGCAGTATTTTAGCAGTATTGAGTGTCTCTGCTTATTGGTCCACCCCACCGCTTTCGGCCCATCAAACAGCGATATTGTGAATTCAGATCGGTGGCTCAATTTGATCTTGCTATTAAGTGGATTTGCATCCAGGCCAATGGCATGAAGGGATGGTGGCTAGCACACATACATACATACATACTCGCGGTAGGTATGACGGCAAATGAATGATGATTGATGATGATGAATCCTAGAGGGTTTGAGCTGTTTAGTGGAATACTTGTAACTATAAATTAGAAGAAAAATTAGTAATCTCCATTTAATTCCAACTACCTTTGCTTATCTTCGACAGATACGCGTATTTCGTCTACAATGTGCAGACTTCTTCAGTGTCTCGTACTAATAACTCGACTATGATGATGATCGACTATGAATTGATGATGATGTATGATGACATCATATTTGATAATTCAGCTTCTGGATTGAGCTATTGACAAACAAGTCGAATTGAAATTTTGCTATATATGCATAAATGAAGGTACTTCCGGTTTCTGCTCAAAATTTCCGTTCGAATAGTGTCCATGTTGTATGTGTATTTCGGTTTTTCCTCAAACTGGCGCTGAACGTTGATTTCAAGCATCTACACTTCAACTCAACTCTAAAAATACACACACCATAGTTCTTCAGATACATTAATCATGAAGGACCAGATCATGTAGATCATGCAGGAAGGTCACGTTCACAATAGTGCCATGTAGTAACATAATTTTGAATGAATCTGTCCATCATCTGAATGAGCTGGACAAGCAATCAAGATCCAGCTCAAACCGGTAGTTAATACGGACACTAGCACCGCATAGTGGGCTAATTCTGAGCTTCTATTTACGAACTGGTAGCTTCTGATCTACTGAACAACTTTGCTGAAGGTAGTGACCGGCGAGAACAACGTTAATGGAGACGGCGTTATTCAAAACCGCTATTGAAGGGATTGCTGTTCTACTATTCCGAGCTGATTTTGGCAGATAGCATATAACTGGTGGAAAATTATTAACAGCTTGATCAAGTCGAGAAGTTTGATCGAAAAATGCTGGTATGGCTAGTAATATGTTCCTGCGGTATAACGTCTACAATTTTTCGCACTACCGGAACAATCAATGCGGAAATTTATCGATTTGAGTATCTGCAGATCACAGATAAAAAGAAACATTGAATTTTCTGCGTTTCTAAGTTAGATAACGCCTGAATCTAGCCTGTTGTATGAAAGATTGCAGACAATTTCGTTGTTTACACGGGAGGAGTTTGGAATTAAACAAAGGCAAATTTTAAGCGCTTGTTAAAATTAATTATTTTTTCTGTGAAGAGCTTGTGAAGAGGGTCTTCAAAAAGACTGGTAGAGCAGTTGAGAATATGATGGAGTTCTTGGGCAAAGTCGTTCCATCAAAGTTTTTGTCCGGAACTTGACGAACTTGATAAAAAAAATCGCAAATTCTTCTTTCAATTTAAATTTTGTTTTCTTCACAATGTTCAAGTTCAATCCCAAACAATAAAGCATCATCCATTTGATAAAGTTTGTCAGAAGCAGATAGGAGTGAGCGGTAATTTATAACTAGAACGAATAGACATGAAGAGAAAGCGTAGTTCCGTTTAGGCCAACAGCAGGCTTTGAAATTGAAAGATACAAGTTTGAAAAAGAGCGGAGGGCATCATCCACTTGTTGAATAAAACATATTTTGTATGATTTGAAAAAAAAATGAATAACTTATTTTTGATACAGTCCTTAAAACATTTGCCATTCTTGGAGTAACTCCAAACCGCATGACACTTGGTTTTTCGCAATCCCCATGTGCAAACTTCGCTGCGATGAACTTTCCAATATTTCCGCTATCTTTGGATTGACAAGAGTCGACTTACGACTTTTGTTTACACAACTCCTTCGAATTAGAAGTGCATCTATTAATTTCACCGCATCTTATCATTCGATGTTGGTAGATTGCATCAGGCCGGGATCGCACTCTAACGCCACGGAGATTGCAAAACTGAATAACCAAACAGAAATGCAGCCAGTGAGTTGTGCAAAATGTATAATGAATAAATTTCTTTTTTCAGTCCATCATCATCATCAAAAATAATAATAAATGACTTCAATTAGCAATGCCAAAATACAACACATTCCGGCGGCTGGTTGAACATTTTTCCAAAACATTTCTGTACCATGTAGTTGGTCGGTTATTTGCAGCTCATTATCATCTTCACCCGAACTGGAAAACTCATTAGCAGGGCAGAAGCGTGACTGACCTGCGTTCACACCGAAAACCAGTACGTATCCAACGAACTTCAACGACTCTCATTACCACATTAGATGAATTATCTAATCCGTCCATGGAGCGTTAAGGCGTAGAGGAGTCACTGGGAACTCCGAGGCAGTACTCTTTCACCCAGAGGGAGACGGTTGGGTAATTTTGCCTAGCGTGAACCTATTTGTGTTTAGATGGCAATTTTCGGAAAGTCATTAATCTGACAAACATTTGTTAAAAACAATTTCGAACGTCAAAAGACCGTACTTAGTTTCAACAGTTGAAAATTTACACACTCACACACAAACGCACAAATAAACGCCAACACGTCAAAACAACCGAAACCCCCTCGCACACAGAAAGGAGGAAGCGAAACATCAATCTTTTCAAATCTAGATTTAATGACAAAAATAATTACACTTTTCACTTTGGTCTACCCACATCCCCCTTGCCCCCGGCCATCATCTCGACGAACGGCCCGTAGAAGCCATAGCAACTGGTCAGAGAGCTAATAATTTCATATTTCTTTGTCTTGCGCCAGCATGTATAACTAGTCGAGAGTCAGAGGTACTTGTGAACGGAAAACAAAAAAAAAAAAAAAAACTTCAACCACCGAAACACTATTTTATGCTCGCTACATGCACACTCATTCCCTCCCTTTTTCGGACCTGTGCCGGTAAGTCGAAAAAAACGACGGAAAAAGTGATTAAGCCCGCGAAACTGATTATAATAATCACGCGTAGAGTAGAGTTGCACTTCGTGTGTACCCACAGATGATCCATCCACGGTCGCATACTTTCGACTGGGGTGGCGCTGGTGATGGGGGAGGGCCGCATGCAAGGGTCATAACCATTATCGCGAGGGTGGGCGCTGCTGCGGAAGACGAAGGTAGTCACGTTACACTTAGATTACGCCCTGCTGGTTTGGCCCGCTGCTTTGCCTCTGCCGTCTCATATTTCGTAAGACGGGGAGATTTTGCTTTGCGTTTCATGGACGGGAGTATTTAGCCCAAAAGAGTTGTTGTTTGTTGTTTGTTGCTGTTGCTAAAGGGGGTCTCACTTTAATTGCTTTTCTCCCTTGGATCGGTGGATCGGTTACGTGTTATTAGTAATAGTTTTTTTGTGTGTGTGTATCTTTGTAGTTAATACCAACCAACCGATGGATTACGCAGTGACGACTGTCGCAAAGATTGCTTTGTGTGGACGGAACAGTGTAATGACAGTAATTACGAATGTTGATCATGAGAGAGAAACAGTATGTTTGTTTGTGTGTGTGTGTGTTGCTATGGGAATGCTGTTGCAGTATTGTCTGAACTTACTTTTGATGAGATTAGAGTTAGAGTTGGCGACGATTCCTGAAACGAGATAAGCGAAATGGGAAAATAATTAAAGGTGATTGTTGTATGGAGTTGGTTTTGTTTGAACATCTATATCAGATTTTAACTGCTCCCTATTTATATATTAATCGCACTGTCCCTAAATTCAACCTTTGCTAAAACAAGCGATTGCAGTGAAGGTGGTTTGTTTTCTTTTCGTAATAGTGTTTGCTAAAGTTTAAATGAGTTAAATAAGCAAAATAGCAAAGCAGGAGTCCCCGTAGTTATCGAGTAAGATTAATTGCGAAGAGATATGTTTGTTTGTTTCATTTTAATTGAGATTTTCTGCTTCGGGCTCATCCTCCATCGTAGTCACTTCAACACCATTTGAGTATTTTCTGTGACTTGTCCGAGGTGAGATTTGAGCTCGTGACTTTGACATGAGCGGTATGAATATTAGCCACCACACCGGGGTCGCCCTGCTAAAGCAAAGAGATTAATATAGAATTAAATATATAAAGATTGGACTCGGAAAAAATGCGAGACTTTGTTTTGGGATTAGCTTTTTATTGAGTGGGTAAAAATTAATGAAATTTTGGGAAATACTTAGAGTGTTATGTTTATGTGTGTAAAATTTTATCGCAATTTGTCAAGTAGTTTTCAAGATGTATTCGAAACAAGAAGAGCTACGTTAGCACATCTTGGGCGAGGGGATCGATAATCCTGGTCAGTCGCACAGATGGATCGGCAAAAGGCTTGGAATCCAACGTTCCACCGTGTCCCGCGTTGTAAAGATGTTCCAGGAGACGAAGACCATCTAGCGGCGCGCAGGAAGCGGCCGAAAACCGAAAACGGAATACCCAGAGAAAGCGCGAAAGATAAGGCAGTACTTCAAGAATAACCCGAACCTTTCCACCCGAGACGTGGCCAAAAAGGTCAATTCGTCGAAGTGGTTCGTCCAGCAGACCATGAAGCGGGCGGGACTACGTGTTTTTAAGGTCAGGAAGGAGCCAAACCCGACTGACAAGCAAAACACGGTGACCAAATTGCGTGCGCGGAAGCTGCACCGTGAGTGGCTGGTCAAGCCAGGCTGGCTCGTCATGGACGACGAGACATATATCAAGGCGGACACCAAACCAATCCTCAACCTCGAGTTTCTTGTCGGTACGCCCGGCATCGAGGTTCCGGAAAAGTTCCGGAAGAGAAAGATGGACAAATTCGCGAAGAAGTACCTATTGTGGCAGGCGATCGGCGAGTGCGGACGGTACAGCAAGCCGTTCGTTACAACCGGCACCATAAACGGCCAGATTTATCGAGAGGAATGCTTGCAGAAGCGCTTGCTGCCCTTCCTCCGCTCTCACCGTGGTCCCACGCTGTTCTGGCCGGATCTCGCTTCGTGCCATTACGCCAGGCTTGTAATGGATTGGTACGAAGTGAAGGGTGTTAATGTGGTCCCGAAGGAGGCCAACCCGCCAAATACAACAGAACTTCGTCCAATCGAAAAGTTTTGGGCGATAATGAAGAAGAGTTGAAGGAAAAACATTCAAAACCGATGAAGGTTTGAAGAAAAACTGGGAGAAATTGTGTTAGAAAGATGGACAAAGCCTCGCCCAAGATCTCATGAGCATTGTTAGGAGAAATGTACGAGCATTCTGCTTAGGGGAGGAAATTCAATAAATAAATGATGCCAAATTGCTAATATATAGTTATTAAATCTCTGAAAATTTGAGAAGCATCCGATTTAAAATGAATTTTTGTTGAACATTTTTGTGTGTCTCGTTTTTTCCGAGTCCAGTCTTTACATAATGAAAGCTCTTCCGTCGAAGGAAGAGAAGCAACGCACCAAAATCAAAAATACTCTCACACCAAGTTGGCGAAATTGTTGTATGAGGCTAAATCAACTGTTACCAACGTATTAAAAGTGTTTGGTGAACGTTTGTCGACAGCCACCTGGATCGGGGGGGAATCGAAAGCCGGAGGCCACAGCGACGACAAAAATAGTTACCCGCTGTTTTGAGCGGAACCCCAACCTCTCCGTCCGAGATGTTACAAAGAAGCTGGGAGTGGCGCCTTCAACCGTGGATAGAGCTAAAAAACGAGCTGGACTGTAGACTTACAAGAAAGTGGTGACTCCAAATCACGACAATAAACAAAACGCGTCGGCCAAAGCACGATCGCGAGAGCTTAACACGACGATGCTGACGAAGTTTGATTGCGTGGTACAGGACGATGAAATTTACGTCAAGGCAGACTTTAAACAGCTTCCCGGACAAGAATTTTATACGGCAACCGAACGAGGAATGGTGGCAGATATTTTCAAGCATATTAAACTGTCAAAATTCGCGAAGAAATATCTGATGTGGCAGACCATCTGCACCTATGGCTTGAAGAGCAACATTCACATTGCGACCGGAACCGTCAACCAGGAAATTTATCTGAGCGAGTGCCTACAAAAACGTCTACTGCCTTTCCTGAAGCGACACAATTGTTCCGTTCTATTTTGGCCGGATTTGGCATCTTGCCATTACGGAAAAAAGGCCATGGTGGTGCCCAAGCAAAAGAACCCTCCCAACACGCCAGAGCTCCACCCAATCGAACAATATTGGGCCATCGTAAAGCGGAACCATAAGAAGACTCAAAAAGCTGTTGTGAGCGAGAAAAAGTTCAAAGCAAGCTGGCGTTCTGCGGCGAATAAAGTGGACAAGGAAACTGTACAAAATTTTATGGTAGGTGTAAAACGAAAGACCCGGCAATTTGCATTCGGTAAAAAGGAAGCTTAGCTTAAATATTTCACCTGTATTCTGTATTAACTAAACTTAAAAAAGGAAATTAACTTGACCTATTAATAAAAACTTAGATCGACTCACACACATTACTGTTTCACCAAATTTTTATCGGAGCACCCTTTAAATGAAAATTAAATAGAGCGGACGCGTTTATAGTTGGTTTTCGGAATGATTTTGATAAAATGTTGTAGTTAGCTTATGTTTAACTTCGGTTACAGAGTTACAGATTTTTTTTATTTTGTTTGTGTTCTTATTTTCAAATATATTAATTGGAAAAAATACGAAAAATATATTGTCTTTTTTGTTAATCCTTCTAATACCTGGATAGCTGTTGTAGTTACCAGCGTGAGAGTACCACCAACGTATTTCTTTTGATTGATACTTGGTCATGCGCTTCTGCGTGACGAAATCGGTTGGTTTCTCTTTTGATCGGTGGTCACTGAATTCTGCGAAAAAAAAATAACATTTTCGTAACGTTTACCTGCCTCATACTTTTGGTTTTTTGTTTTCAAATACCCATTAACTGTAGTGCTGTGGGATATGTTATATGCCTCGTTTTACAGTCCAGCGCATAAACGAATAAGTTCTTCGGGTTTCCTACGCGGGAGCAGGCGACATAAAGTTGTCCATGAGAAAAACATGGTCGTTCGATATCCAATCCGCAAACTTCAAGTGACTGCCCCTGAGCCTTGTTGATCGTCATGATAAAAGCCAGTCGTACCGGGAACTGCAGTTGCTTAAAATCAAACGAAAGATCCGTTGGGATTATTGGGATACTTGGTAGCAGAACATCCTCTCCATTGCAGTTGCCATTTAAAATGGCTGCCTCAATGATATTATTATTCATCCTTTTTATAGCGAGCTCCGTTACAAAGCCGCAGGGGATTTATGCTACGCAGAAGTATGATTGGAACGCCAAGTTTCGGAATTCTGTCGGATAGTTTACCACTTCGTCAGTATTCGTTACTGTATTTATGGATTTCTATGTTCTCTCATTTCCTTCTATTACATCCTGAATACCGTAATTGATTTTGTTAACGTTCTGCTTTTTTGGTGCAAGGATTGCTTGTACGATCAGGCATGCAATGTCTGTAAACACCTTCGTTTAAACGATTTAAACGATATTAGAATGTGCTGATAGTGTTAGATAGAGCCACGCCAACCTATGACAAGAAGCACTTTCTGTGATGTTTAAACATGTCAAGGGATATGATCCTAGACATTTTGCGACAACTAGAGTCAACTGATGACTTTCTCCAGCTGTTGCGATGTAGCTGGATATGTTGGCCTTAGTGTTACATAGGTGCACAACAGCTTAACGGATGTTGGTGTATGTCCTCAGCTAGTTCTCTCGACGAAAACTTGGGGGTTGGTGACCCTGAGGAATTTTGGCAAATCTGTCCTTAAGACTTACGGCCCACAGTATTTACGTCCACAAAATCGGAAAAGGTTAAGGGCCTTACTAAAACTGATGAACAAAAATTATCTCCCAAAAGTTTGAAAAAAATCTTGTAAATTCAGTGCACTTAGAGACTCAGGGAACTTATCAGAAGCTCGGTATACCTTTTAAATTTGACTTAGACATTCCCGAGGTTAAGCTATTCTCTCTGATGTTAAAGGAACATACCATAAAATCAGGGAACTTTCCAGAAATTAAGGGTACTTCCTAGAAGTTCAGACAACTTTCCTGAAATTCAGATTATTGCCTAGAAATTCAGGGAATTGTCCACAAATTCGAGGAGGTTGCCGCGGGTTCATGGAAAATTTCAAAGGTAAAGGATTCTTCACAGAAGTTCAGGAAACTATCCAGTAGTCCTGCGATCTTCCAAGAATTTCAGAAAACTTCCCCCAAGATCGGAAAACTTTCCAGAATTTCAGAAAACGTCCCAGATAAACGGGAAACTGGAAAAGTTTAGGAAACATTCAAAAGATTTTTCCATAAGTTTGGGGAGCTTCCTAGAACTTCAGGGATCTTACCAGGCGATCGAGAAACTTTCCAATCGTTCCAAAAACATCCCAAAAGTTCAGGATATTTAAGTTTTAAGAAGAACTTACACTTTTTACTACTCTATACTACTTTTTAATCAATTTCATAGAATTTCCACCTATCTTTGAGATCATAAAAAGTTCTTGTACGGCTTAACAACATCTCGGTAATGCTAACTATTCTACAGAAATTCCACGGCTTCCAAGTTTTTTTTTCAATTTCTCGTAAGTTATTTAAATATGTGTGATATTCTGCTTTTTATCACAGAATATGTACCTGCTGGAGGTTAAAACAACTTTCGGGAAGCGAAATCTGATTTTCTAAGTTCCCGTCATCTCCAGAAAGTTGTTCCTATTCCATGCACGATCAGCAAACTTTTTGGAAGTTCATCCAAGTTTCCAGAAACGTTAATAATTTTTCGGCAATTCAATGAACTTCTCTAAAGTTTCACCATTTCTCTTCTCGAAAGACAGCGCGCAAACTTCGTGATTATCTGGAAACTTCCAATTATTTCATTCAACTGCCAACTAAGAAACTTAGAAGCTTATATAAGTTCTGAAATGATGCAAAATAGATCTGGTATAAAACAAAATTTACAAACACCAAATGTGATAAAAACACTTGTCCGGAACTCGATGCAAAGTGTTCGATCCGAAGTTTGCAAATTTGCGAAGGAATGATATTAGTTTCATCCGGTCTTCACAATATTCAAGTTCAGTGCCGTACAATAAAGAATGATCCATTTGTTTGAATAATACATTTTTTTAAATTTGATTTGAAAGAAAAATATATGGATAACTTATTTTCAATACAGTCTTTAATCAACAAAATCAAATAGAATTCGGTATTGCTATGCTTTGACAGCTTTGACACACTTTGCAAAAAAATAGTCATTAATTCATTGACCTAAAGTCTTTTATGAAGTTTTCAGAGGCAGATAATTTCTTCCGCGCGTTACTTCCGCGCTGGGGAGAATACAAAAACAACAATCAAAAGTGTTAAGTCTTTTAGCCATCTAGAGATTTTCCGGATCAAAATTTTCTTATGATTCTAATGATGAATAGTATCAGCCCAAAATAAGTACCGACATACTTATTTCTCAACCTTTAGTTTTTCCAAGGACATTCCTTAACATTTCCACTCTCAAACATTTATATTTCACCTTCACGTCCAAACTTAAGTACTTTTGACTTAACTCCTTCCATTAATTTTTGGACATTTTTTCCCTGGCCTTGTAATCCTTTGTTTCCTTCTTTTTGAACTCTTAGGCTGATTTTGATACTCCTACCATTATCCGACAACCTACTTTCACAATTGCCCAACATCGCTCGATTGGTCGAAGCTCCGGACAATTTGGAGGATTTATATCACCAGGCACCAAAACGATCTTATTATCCTCGTAGCATTGCTTTGTCTAAATCTACCCAAAACCGGATTGCTTGAGAATGTTGTTGCAGAACATTGATTTTAAAGACGCATGTTAAGAAACTTTTGTATGCAAATTTCACTGTTTATATTCCAGGTCATGATAAATGGTTGATTGATTTTTCCACATGTTCACATGGCTTGCCACACTAGATACTTTTTCGTTACTTTCTTGTCATTTTCTTTTCCTTAAACTTGGCCTCCACGTTTCCTTTATTCTTGGTGGTGTAGAATTTATTCTCAGGAATTTTGTGTAAAATCAGCCTTGACATATGTCTCATCTGTAGAGATGTGATGAGCTTCACATTAACATATCTAACAACGAGTATGCGATGTTATATTTTCATGATCATTGTTACGATTTTGTACGAAAAAACTGCTTGGTGATTGCGACGATTATTGTGAAGGTTAGTTGCCTCTAAAGCTCAGCTTGACAATGAATCCAAGCAGGATAACAAATCAATTATTTCAACACCTCTTACCTTCTACTCCATTCAAAATGCTGCAAGATTAGCGATTGTAAAATTACCACTCATTTTGCGTCATTGCCGCTCTATTGTGCGTAAAATTTTACAATTCAATAAAACCAGATTGCCATTTGACAAAGCCACGTCTCCCGTAGATGAGAAAGGGTGGCCATGCTTAAGTGCACTTAACGCTTAACAGTTGGATTACGTGATTGGTAAAATATTTGTCCAATAACGGATAGCTCCTCCAGCGACCAAATCCCAAACTCGCGACTGATCCTTTTAACCATCTTCGAAGTCGTTTTAACGAAGATAATGCTATGCAAAATGGGCGCTCTTAAAAACTATCAGCTTTCATTAGATTGGTATAATTATGTAAAATCTCAATTCTTTTGCGCATTTCTCGACGCTTGGTGATGATGAAAATGGCCCCGTCGGGTTGGGGGAACCGAATTCGCGAGCAATGAAGAAAAGCTCCAAAAATTAATGAACGTGTTTCACCACCATCATAGACGCACTTTGTCGTAAATCGAGCGCGGAATGGCGGTGGCGTGAGAGCCGGTATGGAAATGAGGCGAAATAATCAACAACTTTCGGCAGCTCGACTGCGATTGGCCGCGTGCGGACACTGCTTGAACGGGAGGTGACGAGTGCTTCACGATGGGGACATGGCAATTTATGGACATGCGATTTCAATGCAAATCCAACGTGATTTGTGCTCGTGTGGCACGGGCCTGTGTTTGTTTTGCGAGCATCTTCGATGGGAAGTGGAAATGTTGAGATGATCCGGTTGCACTTCATGGCGTTATCTTCGCACATGACGTCACCAGAACCCGGTTAAAGGGCAACGCCATCATCAGTTCAGCAGCCATCATAGTTCAAACGGGTGAACGATCTGCTAATGAGGCTGAGCCTGAGGTCAATCGATTGCTTCCTGATCTCATTATCGGAACACTGCTCACTGCTCCGGTGGGTGATGATGATCTTTGCCCGCTTGGATGCTAATGCTCAGATCCAGTTCGATGAGGCGCCCCCTCCATTTTTCGCGCCATCCGTTCATGATCCACTGCTGGCAGCAACCAACAGCAACACCACCATCGTGGTTTAAATGGATTGATTAATGAAATTATTTTCTATTTTACTTCGATTTGTGTTACCTATAATTTTCAATTTGCTTCCTCCCCAAGCTCGGACTCTCTCGTCGAATTGTGGAATTGTGGAATTGTGTGTGTGTGTGTGTGTGTGTTGGAAGCTGGGCGAGGAAGTTTGCTCGCACGTTGCGTACTTTTCCTAAATAAACAACACATAATCGGAGAGCGCTCGGTCCGGAGGTGGCTGCTGCTGCTGCTGAGACGAGGTAGAAATGAGCATAAATTGTGAAAAATATATGAATAATAGAATGCATAATCGATGGATTGGATTGGAAGGAAGAAGCTATCAACGGCTGTGTCTACGTAAGCAATGACTAACTGGAAACGGTAGGTGGAAGGGTGTCCAAAGGGAGGGGAAACTCGACGAACGCATGTATTTATGGCGCAATTACCAAATTGTTTACAGAATCTTAATCGGTTGGAGCGCTGTCTGGACGGGAAGTACTTTACGGTACTTGGGGCTGGATTGGTTGCATTCTTCCTGGAAGCGAGGGCACAGATGGAAAAGTCGAAATCCCTCTCGAACCCAACCGATTATCGCGCACAGAATATGATGGGAAATTTTCAGCAGTGTGATCGATGATGGGCAGGGCAGTGATTTCCAATTATCGCCTGGTTGTTTCCCTTGCGAGAAGTGTTGCTGCTGGGGTGATCAATTGCTAGCTTAAGCAATAATTGCGGGTGAACTGCAAATGAAAAAAATGGCAAGTGGCGCCAACGTGACGATTTGGAACTGTTGTTTCCACCGGTCCGGTCAGGCAGGAAGCCAAATGGGCCTTATTGTAAATGTGCATGCACATTCAAATAATTTGGAAACATAGGGCTCATCATTTTCCACAAGGTCTAAACATTTCCTTAATGAGGTAATTGAGTTTCTTTCTCTCTTTCTCTCGCCCTTGCTCTCAGCGGGTTTATTCAATTTGGAAATTTTCGCTGCAATTAAGTGATTCAGTTGCGATGAACGAGAGAGGTGAAGCCAAGCAGGGGGATATTGTTTAATTATTTTTCAATCAATAGCAATTACATCGAAGCGGTTGTTTTATTTAACTATCAGTGCAGTTTATTTCCATGATGCATGAAGGAAAAAGCGTGTTGTTTTTGGTTGTTGGTCTGTATGGGTTGCGAGAGAAAAAGTTGCCGAAAAACTGCAAAATGATAGTTACATTAGTAAATTTGCGTAAATCACACCTTTGAATAGAAATGAGGAATTGATCCGACTTCAATGTGATTCCCGCAAATAAACCCCAGCACATCCTTACTTCTATTTTATCAAATGAGGCATTCGAAAAATAAATTCAAATGTTGTGATAACCTGAATTAAATGCCTATCAGAACTAAGTTTGAGAAGTAAGCAAGATTGTTGTGGATAGACTTTCACCCGAAGAAAATTGCTTTTTTTTGCCAGACCTGGAATCGGGTCATGTCGTGTGGTTCTACCAATGTGGAGAACTTGGTTCGGCTACAAAAACGGTTGAAGGGTAAAGCAATGAAAACTGTACGGAGCTGATTGCTGCTGTCGGAAAACGTGCCGCTGATCATCGAGAAGTTGCGGAAAAGATTCAGGAATCCGGAAATCCTGTCGACCAGGTTGACTATGAGCATCCAACAGCTGGAAAGACCCAGCTAGGAGAGTTTGAAGTCCGTGATCGAGTGGGTGAGCGCAGTAAAAGAGTTCACACAACAGCTTAAAGTGGAAGGATTGGTTGGACACCTGGAAAACCCGGTTTTGATGTAGAGTCTAGTCCAAAAGCTGCCATCACATTACGCCAAGGAGTGGGTGGGAACCCAACTAGCAATTTTAGTTTCATTTCAGTCGTATAGCACTCCACCCGGCATTGTTGATAAAACTACATTCAAAACTGTTTTGTCCACCAACACCTCTTCTATGATTCTCTAAAACCGATATTTATACAAAGAGGCCCACTCTATAGACGGTAGTGAAATCAAGTTAATAAAACCTTTATAAAACCATTAAGATTTTGAAAATGTTCTAGTGAAAGGCGTTATGAGAACCTTCATAAAACTTATTGGCTGCCAAAAAAACAGCTGTCACACTTCGTGCTTAATTTTTAATGGTCTACTTTGTTCGAATCTTTGCTCTTCTGATTCATTTAGCAGTAAAAAACATCTGAAAAAAAGTTCTAAGGAAAAATGTGTTTGATAACAAAATATCCATAACAAATTGAGTTTTTCACAGCGTATTACGCTCAATATCTTATGCGCAAAGTTGGCACGATCAGATTCGAAAATTAATGCGTCACGAAAAATATGCGAGTTATCAAGAACAAATATATTCGATAAACTAATCATGAATTCCTGAAAATGGATGGAAATCAATAAGATTATCCAGAAGAACGCTGAAATTGGTCTCCAATCTACAGTTCATTAGCAATCAATTTAAAATTTGGTGCATTTATTTTGTCACATTTCAATTATTTTTTATATTTGCCAAAAATTAAATTTATATGCGCATTGACTACTTTAAAACGAATTTGCCGTTGAATGTATTTAATGGAGGCACAAAGGTTTCAAAATGCTTTTTCAACTGATATACTGATAAGATAATATGAATGAGTCGTATAACGGCATTTCAAAACAGCATTTTAAGCGTTCATAAGGTCGAAATATAACCTTTGATAGGAGTGGAAAGAATTTGAAAAAAAAAGTTTCGTTGTAAACAAGCTGTTTAGGTTCTCATAAACCTGACTTAAACATGAAACCTATCGGCAGGTCTTGGAGCAATAATAAAACCAAATTGATTTCTAGTAGCATTCATAAAACTTTAATGAAACTTAATAATGCTGGATGGTTTTGGCAATGGGTATACTACAAACGCCATGCTAAAACTGTTGCCTTGGAGACGTTTGGTGGTTTGGAGAGTCTGGTGGAAAAAAGCGTTGGAAGCAGCTCTCGATAAGGTAGAGTTGCTCGGAAATGCGGAAAGAAAAGAGAAGCCGAAGGTGGAGGCTTTCGCCCGCTAAATAGAGGAAGAAAGTGAAAACAACCACCAGGTGCTCGGTCTGCCAGATACCCTGCAGTTTTGAAGGAATTGCTTGGAGCTCCTGAAGCAGAGCGTGGAAGAGCGATGGAAGACGTCGAAGTGGTTGAACCTTTGCCCGCTGTGTCTGTAAGACCACCGACAATGATCGTTTCGTATTCGAAGGACTTTTAAAGTGAAACATTCTCAGGAGTACCACAATGGTCGACTACATAGCGGCCCGGGAGAAGGAATCTTGCTAGTACGAGCGCAGTGCAACAACAGAACGTACCGTGCTGTTCAGGATGGCTCCTGTGACGTTGTAAAACAGCAAGAAGAGAGTGGATAAGTTCACCCTGATCGACGATAGAACCATTGAAGATATGCTGGACAAATTACATGCAGCGGACAGAGAATTGGTGGATAAAATTAATGCTCGAGATTTTCGCCAGAGATTCATAGAACCGGTATTGTTTGTTCAAAGTTCGAACAGTGCACAAGCTTGATCTTCCTGTACAGCAGTTGGATTCGCGGAAGCTGAAGGAACAGCTCGATTTTCTTCAAGATATTCAGATTCCCAGCTAAGGTGTTGATAGGAATCGCCAACGCACACCTGATCGCACCATAGACCTCTCGAGTTGGAGATTCTGGTGTGCCGATTGCAGTTCGTTGCCATCATCAGAATATCATCAGCAGAGTCAACTTGCTGTGACATCATCGTTGTGCCTGCAAGGAGTGTAGCATGGTACATTGGAAGCTACATGAAGCGTTGAAGCGGCATTGTTAGCTGGAGGAGGTCAGATTTCAGCCACTCGAATAGAGTCAACAGAAGATTGTAGAGTGCGTGAAATTTTAAAGAGGACCACCAAGACACTTTTGAACGTTGATGTGGCAGCCCGTTCACACATAAAATCTGCTACGACCAAATTGACAGAACGCTCCCATCTAAACCAAATGGCAGGGCATCAAAATGAGTGACACTCCTCCCGAAATGCGATTGTGCACAAATGATGCTCTATTCCCTATATTTCACCGAGTCAGATGATGAAGCTTGAAAGTATGAGTATCGGAGTGGTTTAAAATGCCATCCGGATGTTTGATGAGGATTGTAACGACCCCCTGGGAATTGGGTATGATTTCACTTGCCACACAATCATACTAATGCATAAATGGTACCTGGCATCGAAAGCTTTAAATTAATAATTGTGGAAGTGCACTAAGTTGAGAGCAAGCAATAAGCATGAAACGCTAAGAAAGGAGAAAGAGCATTATTATTTACCGTCATATCTCACCTAGCAGCAGTTTACCCACACACTACCAAAATGTCATGTAAATTTCTGTCTCCTGAGACCGATCCATGCAAGCGTCCTTTAGCACATAAGAATGAGTTCAAAGAGATGAGAAAATAAATTCAATAGAACACATCTTTCGTCGAATTGCGTATTAGTCAGTTTCAAAACACATAATTTTACATGAAATCGTTCTTTACGTTCCCCGACTTTTTACAAACATGAATTACGTCTCATGTAAAATTCATAATTTCTAAGTGTGCAGTGATTTCCATATGCTCAGTGTGGTAAAGAGAGATTTAATTTTTTCCACACACTCTTCCTACCTCAACGAGAGCTCTTCTCTCTGGTGGATATTCACTCCCGCGTTTTCTTACGGGTAGCCCCTGTGAGTGTAAAAAATGGTTTTTATTCACACAACACTCGATCGCTCTAGAGTGAAAAGAAGAGCTCTCAAATTCACAGAAGTGAATGCAAATAAATTCCCAGGCCCCTACCCCTTCACTGGCGTGAGCTCTTCTGCTAATATACAGCAGTGATTGCAATTTCGCTTTGACGCTACATAGCAAAGGAAGAAAGAAGAATGTTCTTCCTGCTTCCTTTTTTCGGACATTTTTTACTATCAAACGCACCAGCGAATCACAGCGAGAGCACTAGTGCGTTCTCACCGAAGTGTACGTAGACGCGATCGCAGGCGAGAGCACGTGGATGAAGACAGATAAGAGCACGTGAGAGCGTTCGTTTTAAAGAGAGAGTGATTCACTCACTCCAAGCCATCCCCTCACTGGCGCACACTGTCACTCTGTCTATTTAACACCGAATGAAAGAGCACTTTGCTTTCTCTGCGGTGAGTTAAGGTTGTATACTCTGTGAAGGTACAAATCTCACGAACTGGCGTAACATTAGTGCGAAATGCCATCTCTGGTTTTACCGTTACTCCTTCTCCGCTCTTTTGATCATTCACACCACCAAGCTGTAGGTAACCTATAAAATAGACAATGCGCTATACCCGATAACAAAATAGTGTGCAACAAAGCATCAACACTACCGTTCACAGCGAATGCTCGAAGCAGACTCTTGTTTTCGTAAACTTTCAATTTGTACAACTATATGCAAAAAACTTTTTAAACTAAATTTGGTGAAAACAAAATCCCTAGAAGCATTTCGTGCCTACTGAAAACTTTATGCTTCTATGGATTTCCAGGTTCATTTATTTTGCACCAACCGAAGGAGACTTGGAATTATACCTAATAATTCCAATCTCCAATACGCTCAACCAATCGCAATGGTTTGTGATATAGTGGTCGGAATATTATATTTGAGATAAATCAATGCAGACGTCTTCCAAATTTCGCAGATCGACAGGCAATCGGTGTGAATCTCAGTAATTTATGCGTTCCCTTTTCACCTTTAGTACCATTTGTAGACGTTTCGGCATACTATCCACTAGGTTTCGCAGGTACTGCGGATCAAGGTCATCAACTCGTGTTGTTGAAACACCAAAGACAAGGATCGTGTAAATTAAAGGCTTACTAATCCCAGCATTCAGTCAAGTGACTATTTTTTAACGCTTTGCGGTGTTAAATTTGAGGTTACCTTAGGAGTTGTAGTAAATGTTGCATCCGGAACATAAATTTGAGTGTGACGTTCGATGTTCCTGTTGCATTTGTCGACAAAGTTAAAGTACCTAACGCAACAAAATATTGCAATCGAGCGATTGCTGCTGCGCTACGCGAAGTCGCTTCCGAGAAAAACCGACCTGAGCTGCTATCCACAGCATATTAAAAATGTTGTTACTGGTAAAATTTTTAATAAAAATGTCTGAATTTCGGTTTTATGTTTTCCAAATGGCTCATCTAAGAGAACCAAAGAAACAAAATCTGTGTAGAGAGAATTCTAGAGAGTTTGAGTTTAGTGGAATACCTGTAACTAGAAATGAGAATAAAAATTTGTATTTTACATTTATTTACAACTCCCTTTGCTTATCTTGACAGAAACGCGTATTTTGTCTACAATGTGCAGACTTCTTCAGTGTCTCGTACTAAAACTCGACTTAAGACACTGAAGAAGTCTGCACATTGTAGACGAAATACGCGTATCTGTCAAGATAGGCAAAGGTAGTTGGAATTAAATGGAGAATACTAATTTTTCTTCTAATTTTTTGAGTAGAGTGAATGATTATGTTTTCATTATCGGATGGCCGATAAATTATATGTGTGAATCACTTAAGTGTTTCTTAGCTGTTTCATTATATTTTCTTTTGTGAAGATTCTTTTGGGTGGAGCCAGTACAGCTGGCAACGCCATAAATCAGAAAATCAGATAGTCAAACCGTACGAAGACTACATTTAATAATACATTTGTCAGTTGCTACATGCATAGACCCAATTTGGTGCTTATAGACCGACATTAAATGCACATCCCTCGAAAGTTTCTGACTTTATAAAATAAGTTGCTGTGACTTTTCGTGATGCACACTACCAAACATCTTCTTAAACTTATCTAAGCAAGTGTACAACTAGTTAAATTTCGCTTCCAGTTCAAGAACTTTATGAGTTATAATAAAAAATGTAATCTATCGTTGCATATTAGGCTGAGTCAAGGGACACATACCCTACATATCTGTTCTACAAATATAAAGATCATTAACTTTCTCGTTGCGTGCATCCACAATATTATCCTAAAGCTAGCAAAAGAGAAAAAAAAATAATATCGTGAGTTATGAAAACCACAAGTTTGCTCATAAATTAAATTGATAAACTGTTAGGTTTTAGGATCGCTCTTCCTAAAAATGATACTTTCTGGAAAAATGTAGACCAAAAATAGGCTTCAGAAGATTAAAAAGTACCGTGTATTTTTTTTAATAGTTTTGATACCATTCTAAGAGCCTTAAACTCTTGGACCTCTCAATTTAAAATATTGACAATTTTCAAACGTTTACTTTATTGAATATTGACAGGCCTAAAAATAAATAGACAAATTTGTTCTTTTTTCTTTATTACTATTTTTTCAATGGAATTACTGTTTGAACATATCTGGCAACACTTGAGTGACCCTCGTATGAAAGCAAACATAAATTGATAAAAGGGCATTTCTTTCTAAGCTGGTAGGTTCTGTCCTAGATCAAAACAACGTATACATATTACAAAAGCGCAACAAAAAAAAAAGTTTTGAATCCAAATGTCAAAACTTAACAAATCAAGGGGATGAGCATACGAAAGATTCACAAGGTTGTTATAAATGGGCACTTTTTTAAGTCACAACTTATTATCCTAACTTCAACAACAAGTGTTCTTGTAAATCAAGGTCTGAAAGGATGAAAAAATGATGTTATATTCGCGACATTTCAGCGGCAGCTGCCGAATTGCAAAAATCTGTTCCGTAGAAGCGTGGGCACCCATGAATCCCGGTTGGCATTGCCCCACAAACTCTTTTGCAAATAGTAACAGGCAGCGGCACAAAATTTGGGAGAGCAACTGGTTGGCAGCGCTCTATTGCGTGATTCCACGATAGTTGGACAGCTAAATAGGGGGCGCAATTCATATTTACAGCGACTACTAAGTATGCTCGAATTTAAGGACACAGCAATGGATTAAATGGATGACAGAATCTATTCTTTCAAGTTATTCTTATCCTCATGATAAGACAGCAGAACGTGAACCAGCAAAATGAACAGCTTCAGCCGGACTGCTCTTATTTAGGAATAATTTCGTCAAGATCTTTTCTCAAATTGAAAACCAATCTACCAACTGCAACTCAATTAAACTTGATTCGACCCATCTCTTGCATAATGTCCCAACTAACTCGTAATCGACAGTTCAGTTAATTCAGTTGTACATTCCAACCGAGTCTGGCACTTGCAATGCAACCGTTTCGATTGAAAGTAAAAGTTTCCTATTGAAATCAATCGGATCGATCCGGGCAGGCAAATGAAGGTAAAACCGCCTCACAATCTACGGAGCCGTCGGAGGTTTTGCTCGTCTTTCGCTCTCGTTTCCGAATTGGTCACACTTTACTTTCAAAGCCAGCTGGAGACGGCCAACGAACGAACGGCAGCGTTCGATATTGGGCAAGACGCATTGACTTCAAGTTCACTTTCAATTGATATAAATATCGCGCAACTGAAATCCAATCACGCGAGCTCTGGTAGCTTACATTGTATGCCAGGGTTTGTTGTTTTGGTGTGGCAAATAAAATGACTGTTACGCAAAATACCTCGGAGTTTCGCCATCTCCACGTGGCTTTTGATGGTTGGTTGGTGGTGTCGATACTGACGGCAGATCTAACTTCACGAGATGGTGGTTGCGATGAAGCGCTAGGTACATCAATCAAAACACACCTGTAAGGTAGGCTTAGGTATCCTCCTCCCTCCTGTCCGCGGCTTTGACCGGTGCGGTGCAGAATTTGCACCAACTTCAGGTTTGATGCCCTCGAGAGTTCAGATTGGTCATCAGTCATCATAGAGGGAAACAACTGGTATTTTGAAATTAGAGGTAGCTACCACCTGGCCCCGCGCGACGTGCCATGCCAGGGAAAAGATACAAGGTTAGAGATCAAGCAAATAGCCAAAAGAAATGAGTTACTGCTGTTTTCGCTAATCATCGCCGCAATTGATCGCTTAGGAGAACGTTGGCTTCTTCTGTGTGGTTTGTTTCGTATGTGGGTCAGATTCCATTGTGTCGAATGTTTTGTTAGTGGTACTGAATCTAATGATTTTTAATTCAAATTTGCCATGGCTAGCATTCATTAAAAACCTACCATCTGGACTGTCCGACAGTCTTATCATATTCCTTCACCGATCTCCCACAATCGCCAACGAGGAGGTACACGAGATTCCAATTCCCCTCGAGTCCACAAATCATAAATCATACGCCAGTTACTCTCAGCGGCGGCCACCGATTAGAAATGCTTCTCCACATCTATCCCGTTGTGTCCGCGTGAGATCGCCAGGCCATCTCATGGTCGGTCATCCGACAAAACGATAGGGAGCGGCCGCCCCTAGGTAAATGGAGGCTAGTTAAAAGGCACTTGTGTAGGCTCACTCATCGTCGTCGTCTCTTCCGCGCTGACGGTATGATAGGCTCAATTTGCGGACGCAGCTCAACTACCAAACCGGGAGCGCACTCGGTGGGAAAGGAATGTGAAGGCGCGGGGGCAAAAGGCTTTAGACAAATTGACAGCCATTTTTCTTACGTCTCCCGTCCCGACCGACTTTCTCCCCCTTCAGACAATTGTTGGGCGGGAGAAAAAAAATCAAAACAAGAAGTTTGACCAGTAGTAGTAGGAAAGGCCATTTTTCAGTCGCGGTTTCGACGACGACGGATCGACGGATCGACGACGTCTGCGGATGATGACGAACGGTTCAAAGAATGGTGGGGAGGGGGGAACATAAAACGAGGGACGCTTTAAAAACGGTATCGGTAGCAAAGGGTAATTGATATAAATGTGAGAGTCATAGCCGAAATGTTATATTGAGAAGCTGCCGAGGTAGTTCGGGGCTAATAATGACTTGGCTGAAAGGCGCTCGGGTTCGTGGTAAGAGCTTTCGGGCAGGGCTTTTGGCTTTTGAATACGAGGAGAAAATGGACAACGACCAAGGAAAAGAAGTGCGTTTATGCGATGGACTTCAATTAGTTTTAAATGAATGTTTGATGGAAGAAAAATTGCCTTTTAACCAGCGACTATGAAGTAGGTCTAATCTCCAGTGTAGTTTGCGCCATATAATTATCTTAATATGGTTTAAAATGGCTTCGGCTTTGAAAGGTGGTTCCGGTAATCGTTCGGTAGCTGCTGAGTATTTTGTCATTTTAGTGGGAATATTGCACGCAAACAGCGTTTTTATTTATCTAGTTCGTTTATTTAAGAAGCTCAATTGTGTTAGCTTTACGGAGCTGATAATAAATTGTATCTTTTATTTTATAACATGAGTGACCTAATACTCACTAGTAGCACACTTGTTGCAAACCAGTAATAGTTACTTCAATGTGACTCCGTTGAGGTCAAAATTGGGTTACTGCAACAAATTATGACGGTTGGGTGTTGTTGCTTGGGCCATGTTTAAGTTTTTTTAAGTTTACTGCAATTTCACAGTCACCGCCAAAATAAAGTGCCCACTTTTCTCATGAACATGCTTCATCTCTGAAGTCACTGAAAAACTCATTATATCGTATTCATATATTTTTCAAGCATGATAATATTATTGTTTTAAAATGGATAATACACATTTTTACAAAATTATGTTTTGAACCATACGTGGTGTAAATTTTGTGTGTCATATTATAGTGCCCAATTGAAAATATATTATGTGTTTTGTAATTTCTACATCCAAGCGCCCCTCGTATTCAATTTTTTTGACGTTTCCAAGCAGGGTTGCCATATTGACAGATATGTCTGTAAATTTGCAGACTTTTTCATTTTTATTGCAGACTTTTTAACGATGCAGACATTTTATTTATGTTGCAGACTTTAACAGACATTTGAAATATTTTTTAAATTTCAAATAAAGGTATTCTCTGAGATTCGGATTTAAAACGTACGAGGATCTGAACAGTATAGTATTATATACACGGTAAGAAGCTTTGTTTTAATATCATTGAAGTAGATATCCCTGAGGAAACTGGAAGCGGTGAGTCACTTGGAGAGCACAATGGGCCTGGAGATAAGTATCGTATAGGCCCTTTCCGAGGGTAACATGGAGTCCCTACTTATGTAGTGTTCAATCCCACGCGTGTTCGAACCTATGCAAAAAATTACTGTCAAAGCGTTGGTAATATTGGTCCTTTGCTATTAAGTCACAACGAAAATCAAGGTTCACAACAATACATATCATATTTGAGAAATTTAGAGACTTCCTCGAAAAAAAAACTTCTCCTATGGTCAGGTAGAAATTTCTCAGAAGGAGCAACCAGTTCATGCTAGAAGAACCTTCAAAAATTCATTACCGTAGTTCAAGATCATACTTACCAGAATTACAAGACAGAACTTCCCGAAGAATCAGGAGAGGACTTATCAGAGCTTCAGAGAGAAGTGTAGGGAAGAGGACTTCTCTGAAGATTGGAATTTTTCAGAGGTTTTGGATTTCTTCCCAGAAATTCAAAGTTGAACTTCCCAGAAGTTCAAGAAAAAAAAACATTCCCAAATTTCTAGGAAGGGCACTACCTATAATTTATCAAAAAATCAGGAAAAAAAATCCCCAGGACGATGCGTCATAGAAACTGAGGAAAGAACTTCTCTTAAGTTCAGGAAAGATTCAGTGCGAGTTATCTAAGTAACCATGGATAATACGGTGGCGAGTAAAACTATTCCCTTGCAGATCCGAAAATGTGTTATTCGTGACATCGAGAGAGGTGAATCGCATCGCAAGATTGGTGAAAAGTATGGATACAGCAAAGCAGCAACGGTTACCAAACTTTTCGCAAAGTACAAAACCTATGGAGCAGTAGCTGATCGCCCAGGAAGGGGAAGAACACGTAGAACAGATTCCCGAACAGATGCGAGAATCATTCGAGAAATTAAGAGAAATCCAAAGGTTACCCTCAGGGAGATCAAGGAAGTGATTCAATAACCGATCTCGGACAGTACTCTACCCAGAAGGATCGCTGAACACGGTATGAAGAGCAGGTTTGGTAAGAAGTTGCCTTTATTAGCAAAGTCAACAAAGCGAAACGACTCAAATTTGCTCGGGAACATGCTGATACAAACCATTTGAATATTGGAAGACTGTTTTGTGGACTGATGAATCCAAATTCGAGTTGTTCAACAGCAAAAATCGAGCTCGTGTATGGCGTAGACCTGGAGAGGTGCTTCATGATTAACATATCCAGGGCACAGTTAAGCATGGTAGAGGGAACATGATGATGTGGGAGTGTTGGTGCTTGGTAAAAATCGATGGTATTATGACGGCAGATTCCTACATCGACATATTGCGTGAGAATTTGGAGGTTACGTTGGTTAAAACTGGGCTGGAAAACAAATTTGTGTTCCAGCAAGATAATAACCCAAAACAAACCGCGAAGAAGTCAAAGGCATTCTTCCGTTCCTGCCTTATTAAACCTATGGAATGACCCCCACAGAGTCCAGATCTGAACCCAATAGAGAATTTATGGGCCATCTTGGATTCACGAGTTGATGAGACAGGAGTTTCCAACAAACATAACTTTTTTCAAGCTCTTGAGAACCCCTGGGAAGATCTTGACCCACAACACCTGAAGAATCTGGTGGAGAGTATGCCAAAACGTATGCAAAGACTGTTGAAGGCCAGGGGAGGACACATCAACTACTGATAACTCAACAGACTGGATCTACAACTTGTTTTTTTTTTAAAAAATAAGAAGTGGGCACGTTATTTTGACAAGCATAATTTCTACTATAGTTTGATCTTTTTTGAAGAAAAAAATGAATTTACAGGACAAGTGTTTTTTCATGTACCAGACAAGAAAAGAACATAATAAATATGCTATCAAAACAACAAAACTTAGAATTTTGCACTTATTTTAAAGTTTGCTGCCTAAAAAGGAGAAACTGGGGTAGGTGGGCAATTTTTTCTGGCGGTGACTGTACACGTGGTTAAAAGTATTGTCATATTATTGGAATAAATTGAACAAAAGACCATGGAAATGGACTTGTCATCTGCACTAGATCATTTTGCGATAATATCAGAGCTCCTTTTCTATGTTCAGCTGGTTGTGCTGACCATTGGACAACGATGAGACTCCCCAAGCATAACATAGCATAAACCAGATCGCACAATAGTGTAGATAGTACAAGCTCTGAACTGTTGTTGAGATGGAGACAAGCCTTTCCCGGTTGCTGTTATATAATGATTTGTGAACAATCCTCTACCTCTTAGATAAAGGTTGCGTCCTCTTCCAACAGATCAGAGCTGTCCTGACCACGTCCTTGCAACAGGTAGGGAAAAGGAAGGAATGTTAGTCCGACACTTACTTAAGAGCGATGCAGAGAACTTCACGACCTCTCTGAACCCGGTGCGAGCCTTGCTACGCATGCAACTAAATCGATGAAAACTTAATAGAACTGGCGCGTTTATAATTTTGTTTTCGGAATAAATTTGGTTAAAATATTTTCGTTTGCTAATGTGTGTATTTTCTGCAAGAGAAACAAAGGTTTGTGTTTATACTAATTAATCGCTTGTATCGGTAGTTTTTACCAGTTTTTCTTTCTGTATAGATGCATTTCATAGACAAAGATTAACATATAGGCAGGGAATAAGTTCTTGTACCTAATGTAGCGCTGAGAGTAACTCAAGCATCCGCCATTCTTGACTAATAAGGGGCTCAAACTTCTATCAGAACATGCTGCCTACCCGAGAAATACATATTTTGTGTTTGTGCATGGATAGTTGTCATGTTTGGTTAAAAAAAATTGTTTTTTTTTGTTTAAGAGAACCCCTCCCCCCCTCCAGAGTAGAGGGGTCTCGACCCACATAAGAAAAATAAAATCTGCCTCCAAAAATCCCCACGTGCTATCCATTTTCTTGATTAGTTCACAAATTATGCTGAAATTTGTGTTTTATGTGTATGTGAACCCCCCTTTCAGACGGGGGAGGAGTCTTGTTCCATCATGAAAATCTCGTCCGGCGCCAAAAACCCCATCATACACATTTTCATTTTCATTTTTTCCCCTCCACTACCAAAGGAAGGAAGGATCTCGAACTATCAATAGGATCGTTGCTCGGCCCCAAAAACCCCTGCATTCAAATTTGAGTAGCTGTAGGGACAGTTCTCTGGTTTGGTTGAAAGTTCTGCTTCATTTGTATGGGAACCCCCCTTTCCAGAAAGAAAAGGGGTCTCGAACCGCCATTAAAACATTTTTCGCCTTCGAAAACTCGCCCATACCAAATTTTGTTTAATTTGTTTGATAAGTTCTCGATATATACACAAAAAACTGTTTCATTTGTATGATAGCAATTCTTTCCTGATAGGAGAGTAGTCTTAAATCACCATAGGAACATTTTGAACTTCCAAAAACCCCCACATGCCAAATTTCATTCCATTTGATTGAATAATTCCTTGAATTATGCTGAAATTTGAATTTCATTTGTATAGAAGCCCCCCTCTCCAGAGAGAGGAGGTATTTCAAATAACCATAAAAACATTTCTTGCTTTCAAAAACTTCCCCATGACAAATTTGGGTCCACTTGCTTGATTAGTTCTCGAGTTATGCAGAAATCTGTTTTTCATTTACATGGGAGCCTCCCTTTGTAGAGGCGCGAGTGGTCTCAAACCACCATGAAAACATTTTTCGCCTTCAAAAATTTCCACAAACCAAATTTGGTTCCATTTGCACGATTTGCTATCGACTTAATGCAAAAATGTGTGCTTCATTTGAATGAGATACCCCCTCCCTCCCTTCCAGAAAGCGAAAACGTTTTGAATCACCATTAAAACATTTCTCTCCTTCAAAAACCTCATACTAAATTTGCAAAAATTTCTATTTACTTGATAAGTTTTTGAGTGAGTCATGCAGAAATTTGTGTTTCATTGTATGGAAGCCCCCCCCTCCATTTTTGCAAAGGGAGGGGTCTCAAGTCACCTTACAAACATTTTGTACGTTCATAAGCCTCCAACTGCTAGATTTGGATCCATTTGCTTGATTAATTCTCGAGTTATGCAGATATTTGTATGAAAGCCCCCCATTCCTGAATGAGGAGGAGTCTCAAACTAAAGACTGGACTCGAAAAAAATTAGACACACAAAAATGACCACCAAAAATTCATTTTACAACGGATACTTCTCAAATTTTCAGGGATTAAATAACTATATATTAGCTATGTTTTGGCATTATTTATTGAATTTCCTCCCCCAGGTTGAATGCTCGTACATTTCTCTTAACACTGCTCATGAGATCTTAAGCGAGGCTTTGTCCATCTTCCTTACACAATTTCTCCCAGTTTCTCTTCAAAGCTTAATCGGTTTTGAATGTTTTTCCGCTTTTCTTCAAGTTCTTCTTCATTATCGCCCAAAACTTTTCCATCGGACGATGTTCTGGTGTATTTGGCGGGTTCGCCTCTTTCGGGGCCAATTAACGCCCTTCGCTTCGTACCAATCCATTACAGGCTTGGCGTAATGGCACGAAGCGAGATCCGGCCAGAACAGCGTGGGACCAAGGTGAGAGCGGAGGAAGGGCAGAAAGCGCTTCTGCAAGCATTCCACTCGATAAATCTGCCCGTTTATGGTAACCCCCGGTTGTAACGAACGGTTTGCTGTACCGCCCGCACTCGAAGATCGCCTACCACAACAGGTACTTCTTTACGAATTTGTCCATCTTTCTCTTCCGGAACTTTTCCGGAACCTCCAGGCGAGACGTACCGACAAAAAACTCGAGGCCGGGGATTTGTTTGGTGTCCGCCTTGATATATGTCTCGTCGTCCATGACGAGACAGCCTGGCTTGACCAGCCACTCACGGTACAGCTTCCGCGCACGCAATTTGGCCACCGTGTTTTGCTTGTCAGTCCGGTTTAGTGCCTTCCTGACCTTAAAAACACGTAGCCTGGCCCGCTTCGTGGTCTGCTGGACGAACCACTTCGACGAATTGACCTTTTTGGACACGTCTCGGGTGGAAAGGTTCGGGTTATTCATAAAGTACTGCCTTATCTTCCGCGCCTTTTCTGGGTATTCCGTTTTCGGTTTTCGGCCGCTTCCAGCGCGCCGCTCGATGATCTTCGTCTCCTGGAACATCTTCGCAACGCGGGACACGGTGGAATGGTGGATTCGAAGCCTTTTGCCGATCCATCTGTGAAACTGACCAGGATTATCGATCACCGCGCCCAAGATTTGCTGGCGTAGCTCTTCTTGTTTCGGATGCATCTCAAAAACTGCTTGACAGATCGCGAATTTTGCACACGTAAACATAACACTCTAAACTAGTATTACCCAAAAATTAATATATTTTTACGCACGCGATAAAAACTTACACCCAAAACAAAGTGTCGCATTTTTTCCGAGTCCAATCTTTATTCTATCCGATTATTAATTTCCATTTTCCTTCAAAGGAGTTTAGCTTTTGTTTATTTAAAATGACCTTTAATATCTAGGGGTTTCAATTTGTTATCCTGTAGTAGTTCAGTTTTCTGCGGTTTGATTGATGAAAATATATTGTCAATAGAATTTCATAGAAACTCATTCTTTTAAAATAGCTCATTATATCTTGCAAACTTCCATGATTTTTCTAGATGATTTTAGTATTTTGTAGTTGATTAGCTTTAGCATTGACGTTTGCACACCTCGTGGATGGAGCTACGATGAGGAATAATTCGTTGAAGACATTGCATGTCACCATGAAACGAAACCAGTAACTGACACGTTTCTTCTCGCAACAATCTCCAAGAAGATACTCCTCGATCGCTCACCTGGCCACGTCCATACAACCGTTGGAGATAGGGAGTATTTGTAATCTACCTTAAGAAGACACGGGAAACCCACGTAGCCTTCAGTAGATATCAAAGGAAAAAGGAAATGAATAGTTGTAGAGAATAGTTAAACAGAATGCCCTGTATGGTGAACAGAACAAAACATTATTTGAAAACGGTCGTTGGCAGCATCTAGTCTAAGAAGGTTAAGTGATGCTCCATTTATCTTCAAACGGTTGGTACTTTAGCATTAACTATAGTCCTTGCTCCTTATGGCTTATGGTTATAGCGCGATTACTCGCTATCGGAAACGAGAAGAATGTTTGAATAGAAAAAAGGAGGGTGAAAGAGAACTTGTGAGATTTCTTGGATTGCAGCAACAACATAGCGTTACTTTGATATACAACTTCATTAATCATTATTAATTTCTAGTTTCCGCTATTCAAATCAATACGTTCTACGGTTGCCAATTAAATAAGAACTGTGTAAAAAAAAAATTAATAAATTATCAAATAAAGCCATTATCTGTATTCATTACTGATCGATACCTTATTTGTTTCATTTAACAGTGATTATTATGAAAATAAGGGTTGGTATAAAAAGTCACTTTTTGCGTGACATTATTAATGGACGGTACCCTAAATTGGATTGTTGTCGAACTTTCAATATCAAACCTATTCTCCCGCTTGAGTTCGAGGTAGTCGATGAATTTGTCTATCTCGGCTCACTGGTTACTGCGGACCACGATAACAGCCGTGAGATCCGGAGGCGGATTATCAGTGGAAGTCGTGCCTACTATGGGCTCCTACGGTCAAACAGACTTAGCTCCCGTACGAAGTGCATCCAAAACGCTAATAAGACCGGTTGTTCTCTACGGGCATGAGACGTGTAAAATGCTTGAAAAGGACCTGCGAGCACTCGGAGTTTTTAAGCGACGGGTGTTAAGAACCATCTATGGTGGAGTACAGTAGGACGGACTATGGAGGCGAAGGATGAACCATGAGCTCGCGCAACTCGCCGGCGAACCCAGTATTCATAAGGTGGCAAAAGCTGAATGGATACGTTGGGCAGGACATGTTGCAAGAATGCCGGGCACCTATCCTGCAAAAATTGTGTTCGACGGGAATCCGGTTGGTACAAGACGACATGGGGCGCAACGAGCAAGATGGTCAGACCAGGTGGAGCAAGACCCTTTGGGATACAAAGTGCCCAAGGGATTGGAGAGGACCAGCCACGAATCGGGCATTAGGGAGGGATATTGTGTATCAGGCTATGTTATGGTTTTGTGACGTTATGCCATGCAAATAAATAAATAACTCTCCCGCTTGTGATAAAAGTGAGAATAAGTGTAGTAACTAATCGTTTTGATGCCAACCGTATGCGCACATTTCGGAAGATCGCAGCAAGCCATGCTTTGAAAATGACGTGTTCTGCGTCGTTTTCGTGGAAATACAATTAAAAAAGTATTCCTTCATTCAACTAAAGTAAACAGTGAAATTATTGTTTCTCCGAGTGCTTGCGTAAGACGTTGTGAATGGAATCCCTCTCATAGTGTGCTGGACGTGTTTCGCGAGATGGGTTGTGCGTCGGTAGTTGTTTTCCATTTTTAGTTCTTAAGTGTCCCGCATCCGGACGAGCTTTTCAGGATGTTCCTTATCGTTCCTTGGTGAGGTCTTTTTATATTATCAAAAATATACCTTAACTAAATACACGTCAGGTTCAAGAATATTCTGGAAGTGTGAAAACTTCACATATCCATTTGACAGACAATGACAATTCATCTGAATCCATTATCGGGAGCTCCGCCAAGCAGGTCGAGTACTTGTTGAGTTCTTCACAGGAGTGCGCTGCATTTGAAACTCCTTCGGTAAAATTGAGGCAGTCCGGAATGCTAGAATTTGCACTGCCCTCGAGAAAGTGATCTAAAACCATGAACAAACTGTATTTTTCACGTTTATTTGATGTATATTGATGTAAGTTGAGTAAAGTAAATGATCAAAACAACTGAAAGCATACCTTCGATTCTTTCATCCGGCTGGTTAATTTCAAATAAATCTGGATCTCCTAATCGTAAGCCATATCCGATTCGGTCCTGAGCACTGCACACAGCTCTTTTTTTCTCATAAATGATCGCAAAACCGCGGCCTTGCTCCTTGAGGCCGGTAAAGCACTCCTCGTATTTTCTCATGAAAATACAGGAGCTTCTAAGTGCTTTATCTTCGCGTTACTTTATCATCACCTTTGTATGGGTCCTATCTCATTGTTCAATTCCAGGCAATGAGAAAGCGGACTCGCTTGCAAAGGTGGGCGCTATGGGAGGCGATATTTATGATCGACAAATCGTCTTCACCGAATTTTTTACTATTTTTCGTCAACAGTCACTCGTCAGCTGGCAGTATAAATGGGGTAAAGGAGATTTGGGGCGATGGCAACATTCTATCATCCCAAAGGTGTCGAAGAAATCTTAGTTTAGGGGGATGGATGTGGGTCGAGACTTCATTCGTGTCTTGTCTCGCCTCATGTCCAATCATTATTCTTTCAACGCTCATTTATACCGGGTTGGGCTGAGCGACAGCAATCTCTGTGAGTGTGGACAAGACTATCAGGACGCAGATCACGTTATTTGGTCTTGTGCTGAACATTGTGGAGTCAAATCTGAGCTTTATGATTCCCTTTGGGCTCGAGGTAGACAACCCAATGTGCCAATTCGAGATATTTTGGCTGTACGTGATTTGGAGTACATGAAACTCATTTATGTGTTTTTGACTAACATTAGCCTAAGATTGTAGTTAGTTTAACCTGTATGTTTAGTATAAGTTTTTTTTATGTGTATGTGTGTGTGTGTGTTTTTTTCTTCTTTAGAAAAAAATCAAGTCAAAAGAAAACCATAAATTGTATAGTTACAAGTGTTTAGATAATTTAGAATTTAAATTTAATGTGTTATGTAAACCATACTTTAAATTTCCACCCTCTTTCCCATCCGTAATTTGTAATTCCTATTAACCTCGAGACGGCCGCGAGTAATCGGCTCTTTTCTCCTAACTTTAGTTTTAAGATAAATGATGTATAAAAATATGAAAATTTGGCTCTGTAAAGTTGATTCGATTGAGCCTGTACAAATAAATTATTATTCAAAAAAAATTACCAATATTTGAGTTAAGATGCATTCTAGACGGGAAGTTGTCAGATTTCAATTAATTTATAAAATAATTGAAATTTTTTTTTAGGCAAGACTTAATTTTAAGTTCAGTTTTTGCATTGTGCTCATAAAATGCATTTTTTATGGTCAGATTCAGTGCATCACAAATACTCAAGTAGTTTGCCAGGTTATTGCTGCTATCATCTCTTTTGTATATTTTGTGTGCTTTTTGGTTCCGATTTTTCAATTTTTTTATTTGTTCATTTGTTCACTGGCTGGTTTGACTTACTTTGTCGCCTTACTATTTTGAGTGGTACTTCTTCAAATATTATTTCAAACAATAATTTATAAAAAACTTCCACAGAAGTCTCAATATTTCCTTCGTTCTTAAAAATGGTTTGCCAATCATTTCTGATAAGTTTCTTATGATATCATAATTTGCTAAATTGTATGGGAATACCTCTTCATATCCGAAGTCTTCGGGTCTTTTGTATTCGTGGATAAATAAAGAAAACTCAGTTTCTGTGTGAAAAGCTTCATTTTTCCATAATGGAAAAAGTGATTCTGCTACACAGAAATATTTGTAAATATTTGTAAATAAAAAATCAAAATAGCAATTTTGCTGGTTTTTTACATGATTAACTTGGTTGAGCCCTTGGTTGAGCCCTAAAACCTGCAGTTTTGTCGAAAATAAACTGCAATGTTTCAAAGGTAGTTGGAATTAAATTGAAAATACTAATTTTACTTCTCATTTCTGGTTACAGGTATTCCACTTAGCAGCTCAAACTCTCTAGGATTCGATATTGAGTTTTTTCAGTTTTCATCGGCAACGATAATATTAGTTTGGAAATCGAAATACCCTACCTACAAAACATAAAAGGCTTTGGAGATGTAAATGAACAGAGGAGGCTTTGAAAATTGATACGTTTCATCTGTCAGTCTGTCAACAAAGCTGAAACAGTTTAGAATTGCCTCTGTTATTAAACATTTTTTGAAGCATTACAGTTAAAAAAGCCGATCTAGACCACCTGGATTTCTTACCGGTGGACTCAATTGTCTTAAGAATTTTTGATACTGCTACAATCTTCTTCTACGCTTGTCCTTTATCTCTAATATTGATGTCGTTCGGTGGTCAAATGTACATGATTTTCCATCCAGAAAGAAACTACAAGTAACTGATCAGCAAGTGGCTTTGCGTATAAAAATGAGAGCAAATTTGCATGGAAGGAAATCCTTAACACTCTAAGTGAATGATGAAAATGGTCAGAAATTAATCTCAATAAGCAGTCAAGTTTCCTTCAAAACGGTGGGTATTTTAAATTTTGCATTGCATTGGATTAATAAAACATATCCACCCAATTTCAGACTATGAGATGAACTCCTTGCCAGCTGAGAATCACCCCGAGAGTCCTTTCCAGAAACAAATGAAGCGTTCGAAACCGAACAATAAAGGCTGAAAATGCAAGAAAGTGTAAGCTCTATTCTGGCATATTGGAAGCAGGTAGGTACACTGACATTGTAAAGGGAACGAGGATCGGATCGGGGGTGAATTGAAGAGAGAAAAAAAAATTGAAAAGAGGTTTGAAATTGAAATTGAATTTAGATTGCTTCATATATTGATGCCGCTGATAAATATTTTTCCTCGTATTCTGCCGCTTGGAGAAATTGAATGGCAGTCCTCCTCGGGCACTGGGAAAGTGGGCCGAAAAATAATAACAAACTCCGACGACTTCTGACGCGAGACCGGTCGGCGCGGTGAGGCTGGAAAAAAGGTGGAAGACAAAAGGGTGAGAATGGGAAACAGAACCCGACGACCAGGATCATATCTCGGCATCTAAACAGCGCCCCTGTGCTCCGAAGGCACTCGGAGTGGATTAAATCTTACTTTCTTTCTTTTTTATTTGTGTGTGGAATGAAAATAACTAAGGTGAGGAAACAAAATATGCGTCTAAATATTTTAGCAAGGATAACAGTAGGGATACTGCAGGCAAAAGCCCAACGGGAATCGAATGCGATAGAGTTTTTGATAGTTCAAACACGAATTGCACCTTTCTGAGAGGAGAATGGAGTTTGTTTCTCGGCCTTTGTTCATTAGGATTTGGTTCTTATCAAGTGATGTTTATTGCAATGCATTCATCTAGTTTGAACTAAATTTAGATTGAGCTCAGTGTATCGAAACTCGGGAACAGAATTGATAAGTAAAATACAATGAAAAGAAAGAGAAATAAGCGAGAATGACTTTGATGACTCTTCCTTACCACATTTCAACTTCTGTAGCTCTATTGACCAAAGCGAAAATCAAAAGCAACCAAGAGAATAAAAATGTAGTTGAAATTAATCCCTGAATCTACCTGAGCAATCCCTCATTTTCGACCCAATTTTCAAATCGTTGCACAAATCAGTTCCTCCTTGGTGTTGAAGTCAAAACTCAACTATAACTGCAAAACTATCAGAAAAGCACGTTCAGCACCAATTGTCCGCTCGTACCGTTTTTATGACGCAGCCCAATAAATCCCAACTTTTATTTTTTATTTTTCAGTGAACAACCCAAATCAACGAACCAAACAAAAACATTACGAAACTGTGAGCAACTGATGTACAGCCAGCAATCCGACCCAAGTAGAACAATCCCAGCGGAAAAAACAAGAACATTAATTTTTCGACCGTAAAAAACAGCCAAACAATTACGTTCGTCTTTTGCACGCCTCCTCCTCCGCCAGGATGCTCTTGCAGCACTCCTGCTCCTACGCTTGATTATATTCTTGGCATGGTGAAAGGTAGACAGGCGCATCAGAAAATGGAAAACAAAAATTCCTCATCCAGCATTCGTCAAAATTTCAGCACTTCAGCACTTCATCATTCATCAATATTTCATACCAATATTTGTAGGGAAAGGAACTTTACTTTCGTCTAACTTGTCGAACGGTGAAGCATGGCGTTCATGCTTCCATATTGTTGGGGGAAAATTTGAATTTCATGAATATTAGGAAACATTGACGGGGGCTAACAGGGTGCGATTTTGATTTGCCATGGATTTTTAATGAGGGGTGAATCAAGTATCTGTAGTAAATAGCATTTCGTCCAACAAGTTGTAATAAAAAAATTTAAAGCTCATGACTAACCGTGCATGATAGGAATGTTGTTTGAAAATTGCCCGTCAATTGTTTAAAAAATTTAATTTCGTGTATCAACATTGACGTTTTCATAGTGATCGTCGAAAAGGAAAATAATTACACTTCTTTAACCTTCCTAATATATTGGGGTTAATATGACCCAAAACACACCTTCAAAGGACGATAAATTTTTAAAATAACCAATAATTATAGAATAAATAACTCAAATTACATTTTTCAAGCCTTTCTAGGAGGCTCCACAACAATTAGAAATGATGCATTCCGGTCACATTGACCTGAATTTGATCCAACCTATTATCTGTCATTTAATAACCAAATTTCAATAGTTACATGCTCAAAATAAGTTTAGAGTTTTGGATTGGATGGACGTCCTCAAAACAGCGCCGGCTAATCATTTGTAGAAGATTTATTCATGAGTGTGCCATTTACAAAATCGTCAACAAATTGAATACATTTCACTTCTTGACCGCGCATTATATATAAGTGCAAAGCTCTTCATAAGCAGAAACTCCGAGACGACACAGAGCAATAAGTAAAGAACGTTAACCCAACAAATTTTACTTTCAGACAAATTTTCTAACACAAGTTAAATATGATCACTACAAAATATACTAAATATCCATGACATAATATACAACAGTGAAAGTGAGGGACCATCAGGGCACCCAAGTGAAACGATTTGGATAGGGAGCATGAGATTGCCTCCTTCCTATTGTTAACATTTCGCGGAACGAGGGTAGGCTCTTCGACCCTATCTATTGGGTTTATTCTGTCAATCGAGGGCTCGATTCTAGTGCTGTGGGTTGTAAAGTTCCTCCCCGTAAGCAGAGAGATTTACGCCAAACCCGCGAACATAGGACACAGAATCTCCTTCCAAAAGCAAGTTCATTGCTTTTGGAAGGAGATTCTCTTTCCTATGTTTACAGGTTTTGCGTAAGTGGCTTTGCTCACGAGCCCGTCCAAACGTTTTTGGCCCTTCACACTGGAGCTTGATGATCACAAACAATAATAGAATCCTGATCAAATCGTTTTTCAGATTATTCCACCGCTATGGGAAAACATATTTTTGGGACTGCAAAATAAATTATCACCTGAAATAAAAGATTTGCCTTGATCATGTTTTATGACTCTCTCTGTAATTGATATGGTTCTTGATGAGTTTCCCATGTTCTACAAATATTGATATTTACAGCGTCGTTGTACGTTTATTCCAAAGCACTGATACTGGTATGATACTGTCGGATTAAGCCGCAATTCATTTCTAGACGAAGCTAGGAACCTGATAACAAATAATTTAGGGAAATGACAAAAAGTGCACTTTTCATTTGCTTGATAACTCTTTCATTGTTGTTTATTCTCTAATAATCATTGATTAAATATCAAACATACCTATATAGTTGGTATCATAAATAACACTAGTCGGCAGTGTTTCACTCCCTTCAAATATATATGTTGAATTTTATAGCTTTCGCCACGCTGAATCCAAATAAGGGCTCATAAATGCTGTAACACGTCCAGTTTTTGAGAAAAATGTGATTTAAACTCACAAAAACACGTACTTCCGTAGTAATATGATCTACCTAAGCAACAACCAGAATATTGGCTCTGCCCTTTGCAAGTTGGACTTGGACTTTATGGAATGGACCTCCCTGAATCCATTCGTGAACACAGATTTTTCGCAACACGTAAGATTAATGAAATAAACCGGGATTTCATTCACAAAATTACGAATTTTCATGCAAATCAAGATTTCCTATTTTGAAAACATGAATTTTCGTTCCGCCCTTTGAATTTTGGGTTTGGATTTTATGAAATGAACCTCTCTGAATCCATTCGTGTTGAAAAAAATGAGTTTTTATTCACAAAATTGAGAATTTTCATGAAAATCAAGATTTCCTATCAGTCAGTCAGTCAGTCAGTCGGTCAGTAAGTCAGTCATTTAGTTGAAATTTTCTCTATATTTTTCAACTTAAATTCACTTTGTTTTCTTTTTCCTTTTATAGTTCTCCAAAGGTGTTTGCCTCTGTAGCATCTAGCAGTAGTCCGCTAGCATCGCTGTTTTCGCCAAGGATAAGTACTGCATCATGATGGACGACGAAACGTATTCAAAGTTGGACTATAAAGCATTGCCGGGATCGCAATATTGCACGATTCCTCGTAAGGATGATGTTCTCACTGTAAAATTTGGCAAAATTTGGCTTGCTCTTGCGATAAATTTTCGAAGCCGTACATCGTAGATGGAGCATTGAATGCAAATATTGACGTCAATCAATTATTGAAAAAATGACAATCCGGTAATATTCTGGCCCATTGCGATAAGTTTACCATGGACTGCTGTAAATCGTAACACGTGATAATTGTACATAAGCATATGAATCCCCGGAAATTGCCTTGAAATTCAACTCATCGAACAATTTTGAACTGTGGACAAGAAGTATCTTTGTAAACATGTTCAGCCAGCGCAGTGAAAAAGTTCAAAAGAGATTGGACAAGAGTGAATAAAACTGTTGCTAAACAATCCCAGAGCCCAGCGAATTGTTCTGTTAGCGGAAATAATATAACAAATAGCCGATCGACCCATCGATCGCTCTCTTTTCAAGTTAAACTCTTTTTGTTTTATGATACTCTGAGAGTACATCTCATTATTTTAATATATAATACAGATATTTTTTTAACGAACTGTAGGCGTGCCCTTTCTTTCTGGAACGGTCTATAAAACCTACTCTTACTCTATTTAGGGTAGGGAACGATTGAGTCAGGGTCTGCTGTTTTCAGCAGTTTAAATTGAATGTACTCAAAATAATTGATACCATTTGTTTCGTAAACATCTTTTGGTCCGAACACCGAACCTATGTACTACGAATTATTGATTTAAGGTTTTGGCCAAAGATTTCACACATTATAGACGATAAACCAATCGAATAAGCAAATTATTACAAAAAAAATTGGGGCTTAAGAAAATCAACACCTCGTTACTAAACAATTCGCCATTTTTAAGTTACCAATTATCGGGCCTTTCTTAGGTACTTATTTCGTTTAAAATATATACATATATGAAGTATACTTTTCTCTATAATTCACTTTATTAGTAAAAAATATAAATCTTTTAAACGAACAGAACATTTAAAAATAATATTTCAACTGATGGACAGAACAGAACTTGGTCTTTTATCTTTGTTTGCCCGATAAGTAAAAACTGATTTTTCAAAACGATGAATAATCATTTAAGAAGGCTTATTATGATGTCAGTTCTTAATAAGTGGCTCAATGAAATAAAATCATTTTTTGAGTTTCATCTTCAATAAACCGGTGTCAGCTTGCATAAGTGATTTGAAAATTATGCCAATATGAAGTTTGTCTAAATAAAATTATTTGTTGTTTTGGAAAAACAGTGTTGAAATTATTTGTACTTACTAACCTGAGGAGCAGTAAAATGAAAAACTACCACTGTTTAGCTATAATTTAGAAGAAAAAATAGTATCCTCCATTTAATTCCAACTACTTTTGCTTATCTTCGACAGATACGCGTATTTCGTCTACAATGTGCAGACTTCTTCTGTGTCTCGTCGTCTAATAACTCGACTGTTTGCTGTAATATTATGACAGTAAATTCTTAATTGCGTTTTTTAATGAAAAAATTAAACATTAATGACTCTTCTATGCCTACGTCAAGTTAAATAAGGCAAACTTTCAACCAACACTTGGAAAATTTATCAGACTGTAATTATAAATGATATGGTGACTGATTTGTCACACTTTGTTGAATAAGAGTTTGTTGTGATGCGCGTTTTTCATTGGTTAGTGGTAGTTGGCTAAAAAAAGTTAAGAAATACACTAAACTATTATTTTTTTTTGCTGCTGAATGAACAAAAAAACAATTTATTTATAACAAAAAGAATGTCAAGTTTAAAATCTATTAAAAACAAAACAAATAACCGTCAGTTTGAATGGCTCATCGAACTGATCAAAATTAATATGGACATAGTCACATGCTTTTATGGCGTAGAGCCAGCAAAACTAATGCCAAGCGTGGGTTGGTATTTCAAAAGTAAATTTTATTGTCTCGTTTAAATACTATTACTTTTGTGATCGTTACATTGGCTCTCAATCCTTGTCGGTTCGTACACAGAGACTCTGAAAAACAGTTAAAGAGATGAGTTCTTTAAATAAACAATAGAAATTTGATTTTTTCTAGAGTACTTCTAAATGCATCACTTCAGTACATTTGCATTTGGGATTTGGAAATTTACCCCCGAGTTAATTTTTTTTTATGAAATTAGTCCTAGTCCCCAAGAAGTATAAAAAAATTTAATACCTAGAAATTACGACACATCCTAGAAAGTTCAGAAGGAGACTTCCCATAGCTTCAAAAAGAGACTTCCTGGAAAAAATAAAGCTTTTCCAAAGGTCAGGCAAAAACTTCTCCGAAGTATAGGGAGCACTTGTTAGAAGTTCAAGCAGGAATATTCCAAAACAAATCAGGACCAAACAAAGTTCGAAGTTCATGACCATACTTCCCAGAAGCTCCGGTGATAACTTCCTCGAGAATCAGAAGAGGACCGCTAAGACCTTCAGGAAGAAGTTTAAAGATGAGGACTTCTTCGAAGTTTGGAACTTTCCAGAGGTTCTGAAGTTCTTCCCAGGAATTCAAAATGCAGAGTTCAGAAAGAAACGAACCAGAGAGGGCACAGCCACAAAGATTCAACTAAAAGAAAGGAGGGCACTACCTATAATTTTTCAAAAAATCAGAAGCAAACTTCCCCGTAGCTAAAGATGATACGTCCCTGAAGTTCAAGACGGAACTTTTCTGAAGTTTAAGGAACAAAACTTCACAGAGATTCCGGAATAAAAACTTCCCAAAAGATTAGTTGAAATAAGAGAGTTTTTTCCCGAATTTTGGAACAGAATACACAGAAATTCGGGGAAGCTTTTACTTGAGATTATTCTTCCATAACTTCTGATAAGTCCCATCCTGTATTCCCAAGGAAATTTTATCGAAATTTTGGGGAACTCCTCTCCAGAATTTTTAGAAAGATTCCCTTTCAATTGTTGAAAGTTTCTTCTTCTCCTGAAACTTCTGAGAAATTCTTGATCAAACTACTAGAAAGTACCTCCTTTGCTTCTGGAATATCTCTTTCTGTGCTTTCGGAAGGTCTCTTCCTGAACTTAGAGAGATCTTCTTGTTAAAATTCAAAAATATTCTCTTCTTAACTTCGGGAAAACTCTCTGGCACTTCTGAGAAGTTCCAACTAAACTTTTGGGACACTTTTTCCGGAATCTTTAGAACTTTTTTTCATGAACTTCAGAGAAGTTCTCTCTTGAACTTCTAAGACTTATCGTTCTGAAAGTTGTGGAAATTTGTTTCTGATTTTTTTGAGAAATTATAATTTCTTCCTGAACGCTGGGGAAGTTTTTGCCTAAACTTCTGCATCTTGAATTTCTAGGAAGTTCTCTGAAATCTCTGTAATTTCCATTTAATTCCAACTACCTTTATTGCTTACTTTGACAGATACGCGTGTTTAGTCTACAATGTGTAGACTTCTTCCGTGTCGTGAATTAATACATGACTGTTAGATAAACTGTAAGTTAGTGAAAATTATTCATCTCTCATCTCATTTTCTAGTTAAAGGTTTTCTACTGAAAAGCTCACATTCACCAGGATTCCGTTTAAAAAGAATTTCTACGATGTTCGAAGGCACAAACTCCCAAACCTTTTTTCAATCGTACTTCCTTCATGTTCAGAGAAGTTTGCAAAACTAAATTCATGAAATTTTTCGAAGTCTTTCTTCAATGGGCATTGCAAACCTCCTCTTAGTAATTGTAAAAAACTAACAACTGTTCCAGAAAGTATAAGCACACCTTATTTTAACGGCCACTTTGAATATAATGACATATTTCAACATGTTTTGGCTGCGTCCTTTTGTTTGCACATTTCTGAATTACATAGCATTAAAATGTGCTCAGTTTTGTGTTACCTTTAAAATTGCGCGGTCTTACTCCGGAACAACGAAAAAGTATCGTGCACAAATGGTGCGCTGTGAGCGGACTCTCCTTGAGAAAATTGGCCAAAGAAGAAGGTGTAAGTGTCGGAGCGGTACGATCTGCGGATCGAAAATATAGAGAACAGTGTACGTTTGAAGATGCGCCGAAGAGTGGTCGGAAATCCGGTCCTGTTAGTCCGGATATCGATAAAAAGATCTGGGATGCCTACAAGCGAAAACCAGCGACTTCCGCTCGGGATGTTGCGAAAAAACTAGGGACCTCGTCGAGTAACCTCATGCGTGCCAAAGAAAGACTTGGGCTAAAAACATACCGGAAGCATAAAAAACCCAAAAGGAACGCAAAACAGGCCGCGTCCGTGAAACCACAGGCCTGCAAACTCTACGATTCGTTATTGTGTAGAAATTCTGGGTGTATAATAATGGACGATGAAACGTATGTGAAACAAAAATGAAACAAAGATTACAAAACGCTTCCCGGACCACAATTCTATACTGTAAGCGAAGGCAAAGACATCCCCGAAACGGAGAAGGCAACTTTTACCGAAAAATTCGGAAAGAAGGTTATGGTTTGGCAGGCAATATGCGAGTGTGGTAAAACATCTAGTCCGTACATCACAACGGAGACGATGGACACTCAGAAATACGTTAAGGAATGTCTCCAGAAGCGATTATTGCCGATGATCAGGCAGCAAGAAGGTCAAGTAGTGTTTTGGCCTGATTTGGCGTCATATCATTTCGCAACGGACACTTTAGAATGGTACAAAAGTCAAAATGTATGTTTCGTGCCGAAAGACGTGACTCCGCCGAACTGCCCGGAGGCACGGCCAATCAAGACTTTTTGGGCTTTAACCAAAGCAAAGCTTCGAAAATTCATAAAACCAGCGGACGACATCCAAGAATTCAAAAAAGATTGGCCAAAAGTGGTCGAAATGGTTTGAAGTACCACTGTGCAGAAGCTAATGGGTCATGTTCAAGGAAAAGTTAGGAGTCTTGGCTATGATTAAATATTTTGATTAAACGAAAGTAAAATATCATAGAAAACACAAATACAAATATACCGGCGTCGGTAGTGTAGTGGTAAGCGTGACTGCTACTGGCACCCCAGTGGGTCTGGGTTCAATCCCAGTCGACGTCGGTGAATTTTCTGAGGCGAAAAAATCTTGGTCACGTCTTCCTTCGGAAGGGAAATAAAGCCGTTGGTCCCGGTTCATAGTCATGAGTCGTTAGGTAGGGTCCAGGTGGTGGAGTCGTCTCCCTGGCGTCGGTGATTGTCACCATGTGAGGAAATAGGCCGACGGAAAATAAATAAGTAAAAAAAAAACAAATACAAATATGATTTGCCAAGTAAAATAATTAAAACTAAAAAAACATATTTTTTGTTATTTTGAAAGTGTGCTTATACTTTTTGGAATAGTGTGCATTTCTTGATTTTGAGTTGATGGAAAAGCTATTAAGAAGTTTGCAAGAGATTTTCTCTGAAGAGCATTCAACAACTCCCCTCAATGTAATTTCAAATTATAGTTCTGTAGAACCATGCATGATGGTTTTCCTCCAATGAATTCTTAGTTCATTACATTTTCAATAAGAAAATAATTGAACATAGCACATTTAACATAGAACGCTGAACAGTATCTCACACAAATAATTCAATTGTTTCCCATCACATAATTCACCAGCGGCCATTCGACAGAATGAAAGCATTGCCCATTCGCTGGGACACGAAATCATTAATTTGATTACCTCCTTCTTAAAATTAGAAAGCCTACCAACGGAAAATCAAATGGAAATTCATTTGCCTGTCGACCATCCTCGATTGCTAAAGTGCAATTAAATTCGAACAATTAAAGCTCACTAGGAGATCTGTCTGTCGTTCACTTCGTTTGAGTATTATCGTTTAATTTCAAGTTGCTGCAATGGCTCTGGCTGTACTGCCTTCCTCTAAGAAAGTGATTGTAAACTCATTGCCTGTGTTTTGACGACGCAATTAAAACCACCCGAGAGTAGCGAGTAGTTAAATTTCTAATTAAAAACAATTTTTATGGCAGTGTATCGATCTTACCTCACGAAGGAACAGAAATCCCAACAGCGCGAAAGAGATGGCTTCCTCCTCGGTCGTCGGTTCATGACTTCAGAAAGCGATTATTCTTTCGTTTTCTCGTTAATGTCTTCCCCCTCGAGGCCAAAAGTGTCGCGACAGCATCCGATTGTACTCAGTATTTAGTTTTTGTTTCTTACACGTTTCTAATCATCTCCCGTCCCCTTCCCCCGCCGACGACCACCCGAAGTCCACTCCGAAAACAACATTAAATTCGATCCATCATCTTCTCTATGATCGGAGTTTGCCGCCCCCCTCACCTCTCGCCCGAAGTTGACTTGACCAACAGTTCTTTGTGGGTCCAATCAGGTTAGATAGATCTTTACTTCATTACGTACATGTCGAAAATGGTCAAATGTAAAAAAAAAATCAAACGGGAGAATACCTAGTCAGAAGAGAAAAGTACTTGTCACTCAATCTCTTTCACTTCAATCTTACGGCAGCTCGGCCGTCCGTCGTAGAAGAAAAAAAAATCGAACGAAACAATCCGAAACAACTAACCGAACACGAAACCCAAAGAATTTCGGTCGTTTTTTTTCGGTGGTCGAGGTGAGGTGAAAAGCGAGGAGGATCACAGCAATTCAAATTCAACGAAAACAACCAACCCATCAGGCGAGGCGCGGAGATATTTAGAAACAATCCCCTCGTATGACCACCAATAAATATCTGACATTAAAATTACCTCGGAGCTAGGATTGGAAACACATAAATTATAGAATGTGGACCGAAGTTGGAAAGCACACGGAATATGATGAGCGAGTTGGGAGAGAAATATCTTAGGAAAGCAGCGACAGCGCTGAGTTTGGGTTTCAGGTAATGTAGAAAGGTAAATGAGATCAATCGGTAATTTAATCGTCAACCGGTTGCTGCAACAAGCACACATGCATGAAGCAGCGCTGGACAAGATTTGGTTTGAGAAGGGGCGGAGGAGTGAATTTTTGGATTAGAGCACACTGAACTGATTCATTCTTGACTGTGTGAGTCTTGCTTTTCAGTTGTTTAAATTATCTGTTCTTTAAACTGTTGGTCCTTCTGTAACAATATAATTCATTTTTTTAGGAGGAGTTTCAAAACATCAATCACTTTATCAATCACTAGTCGACTGTTAGTTCAACTTTGGTGGCTGTTATTTTTTTCAGATTAGAGTACAGTGGGGCAAAAATTTCCTTTTATGATTTTTTATTATATACCACAGTTAGTCTGACAACACTGTCGCACACGTGTCGATGTTTTGACAGGTGAAAATTGTACATCAAAATTGTTTTGTTTATCTCGCGAAATTTGTGTTTTTGTCAGCAAAGTTCATATTGTACACTGGTAATATAAAAACTGATGCCCTTGCAAACTAGTTTTGAAAAGTTAAATCGTCTTTTCCACGAAATCTAAATTATGATTTGTGTTGCCTGAAGGTTGCCCTGAAAGGTGCGGTAAGTATAATTTCAAATATTTTTAGGATGTTGCTGGATTTTATTACACATCGGTAGGAGCAAAAGTTCAAAGCAATAGTGGGGCAAAAGTTCGAGGTTTTAACATCGTCTTGTCATTTTTTTTATAGGATTTACAAAAGGAAGTCAAACAGAAGGCGTGCACACCCAAAATCCTCGAACAGGCATAACAGAGAATCGCCAACGGAGAATCCAAGCTCTCTGTAGCAAAAAGTATCGGGATTACGGAAACTGCGCTGCGAAATCGGTTGAAGAAGGTATTAATTATTGTCTAAGATTTATGTTTTAGCTTTATTTTGAACTATTATACATATTTCAGGATTTGGTGTGCTGCAGCTGGTCGGTTCGGTCTGTATTCACTCCAGAGAAGGAAATAGCAAGTCATTGCAAATCTCTGGATGAATGTTTTTACGGATTGTCATTCGCAGAACTACGGAGATCAGTTTTCCAGTATGCTGAAACCTCAAATTCAGCCATCTCCTTCTCTTAGCATTGTTAAGCTATTGCTCACAATTAGCTTATGCTTGCTCTCATTTAGTGTTCAGAGACTTCACAGTTATTAATTGAGAGCTTTCGATGCCAGGTACCATTTTGAATAGTATGATTGTGTAGCAATCTCGTAATGGATCGTAACTGGAGAAAAATGCAACATTGGTCGCGGCAAAAAGCAACACATCATTTCGCTTAGAAAGATTCAATGTGTGCGTGGTTCTGCATGGTAGTAGTAGTAATTCAATAACTCACAAAAAAGACCCGGTTTGCAACGAGATTCGAACCGCAGCCGTCAGCGTGCGGTTCTTCATTGTCTGTCTAGCCACCATAACAAGTTGAGGTGATCAGAATAAAAGCCCTACAGTTGCTTCGGCTGTCGGGCACTAACGTTACAACAATGAAGCAAATGTTGGTCGCACACTTACATGGCTTCGTTTATTTCATAAAACGCTTGGTGACTTGATGAGGGAGATGGGAGTGTGATAACGGTGATGAAATAGAACATGACAGCGGAATAGCAACAGTGGCAAATGGCGCAGCGGCGTTCTGTGTGATGATCACCCATATTGAAGTTGTAGACGGTTGAACAAAAACCCAACGGTTGCTGCGACTGTCGAGACACTAAATATAGCGATAACTGCTTGCGCAGCTGTTTATGCATAAAAAGCATTGTGGATCATGAGGGCAAGCCTTTTCAGAATCATGCGGATTTCAAGATGATCAAAAACTGCAATTGCATGTTTTGCTACATTTCAACTTTGGATGACATTATACGCTATGCCCAGGGAGTCGAGAAATTCTCTTTAACGAAAAATTCCTAGACCAGACCGGGAATCAAACCCAGCCACCTCCAGGTGTTGCTGCGCCTTTACTGACTGAGCTAAGGGAGGATCCAAAATCAACCATGGATTCAATAAAAATGCGAATGCAGCAGGAAAAGAGTGGACAATTTCCTTTATGCGCCGGCACAATTTGTCGCTTCGCACTCCACAACAAACTAGCCTTGGTCGAATGATGGGTTCTAATTGAGTGCAAGTTGGCATATTTTTCGACAATTTAAATTAAATGGCCACAAAACACGGGTTAAATCCAGCCATAGTATACAACATGGATGAAACCGGAATGTCGACGGTATCTAACAACGTCCTCAAAGGCATGTAATCACTGGTTGATTTCTCATCCTGGCAGAGTAATTACCCAGTATCAGGTGGCAGGGTTGTTTGTCATCGCTTACGGTAGATGTGCAACTATTGAGAAATCCGTCAACGCTTTCAGAATGTGTGGGATAGTCCCTATCAACCTAGGAGTTTTCACCGATCAGGATTTTGCACTCAGTGAAGTCACCAACAATCAGAGTGACCAGGGAAATATTGATCAGGAAATTGTACATCCGCCTAGTGTTGCAGTACTGGAGAACCGACATCTGCCAGCTGATAATACCGAATGTGAAGTAAGCGATACAATATCATGAGGAAATACATCAACGCCGGCAAAAAGCACTCAGTTATCCGCACGCAACGCAGTAGGTCCGAATATGACAGCGACACATAACAACGCTTCTGACCATCATGCTGAGATTGGTGAACAATTAGGACCACTTTTGGCATCTTTGCGTAACATTTTGAATAGCTTCGAAGCAGTTTGCGCTGATTTTTCATCTTCAATGGCTACGCCTGAGCCGAGCCAACCTGCTGGAATGAGCTCATTTTCTGGGATAAGGCCTCATCCAAAGAGATCTTAACCACAAAAACGACGCAAGAATACCCAAAAGTCGGAAATCATGACCAGCACACCATTTAAAGAAAGGCTTGAATCAAAGGTCGAAGAACAAACACGGAAGGACTGCAAGTCAGCTGCAAAGCGTAAAAAGTTATTCAACGACACCAATCCTACAAACAAAAAGCAAAAAATTGAGAAGAAATACTTCTGCTTATTGAACAGAAATGAATTTACTTGATTTCCGAGTTAGAAGTTTTACCCCACTCAGTTCGAACTTTTGCCCCACGCACGGTGGTCAAAAAGTCGATTTTAACGCTCTTAACTCATAGCTTCCTAAATAGTTGAGCTAGAGCGATGGCGTTTTTGGTAAAGTTGCTAGATATGACAAGCTTCATATTTTGACGTCCTGACTTTTGTAGATCAATTCCCTAAAGTGAGATGAAGCTTCATCTCACTTTAGGGAATTGATCTACAAAAGTCAGGACGTCAAAATATGAACCTTGTCATATCTCAGCAACTTTGGGCCAAAAACGCCATCGCTCTAGCTCAACTATTTAGGAAGCTATGAGTCAAGAGCGTTAAAATCGACTTTGACCACCGTGCGTGGGGCTGAAGTTCGAACTGAGTGGGGTAAAACTTCTAACTCGGAAATCAAGACAAATTCATTTCTGTTCAATAAGCACCCGGAAGTATTTCTTCTCAATTTTTTTGCTTTTGTTTGTAGGAGTGGTGTCGTTGAGTAACTTTTTACGCTTTGCAGCTTGACGGTACTGATCCTTCCGTCGTTTGTTCCTCGACCTTTGATCGGACCTTTCTTTTAAATGGTTGTGGCTGGCTGCATGATTTCCGACTTTGGGTATTCTCGCGTCGTTTATTAGTGGAGCAAATCTCTTTGGAAGAGTGCCTTATCCCAGAAAGTGGCATTTGTCTCCAGCAGGTTGTCGGCTCAGGCGTAGCCACTGAAGATGAAAAATCAGCGCAGGCTGCTTCGAAGCTATTCAAAATGTTACGCAAAGATGCCAAAAGTGGTCACTAATTGTTCACCAATCTCAGCATGATGGTCAGAAGCGTTGTTATGTGTCGCTGTCATATTCGGACCTTACTGCGTTGCGTGCTGGCGTTAACTGAGTGCTTTTTGCCGGCGTTGATGTAGTATTTCCTCGCGATGTTGTATCGCTTACTTCACATCTGGCATTATCAGCTGGCTGACCGTCGGTTCTCCAGTGCTGCAACGCTAGGCGGATGTACAATTTCCTGATCAATGTTTCCCTGGTCGCTCTGATTGTTGGTGACTTTCACCGAGGCAAAATCCTGATCGGTGAAGCCTCCTGGGTTGATGGGGACTATCCCACGCATTCTGAAAGCGTTGACGGAGTCTCAACGGTTGCACATCTCACCGTAAGCGATGACAAACAACCCTGCCACCTGATACTGGGTAGTTACTCACAGGATGAGAGAATCAACCGAGTGATTACATGCCTTTGAGGACGCGATTAGACACCGTCAGCATTATTCCGGTTTCATCCATGTTGTATACTGGCGGCTGGATCTAACCCGTGTTTATGTGGCCATTTAGTTTAGGTTGTCGAAAAATATAGCCAACTTTGCGCTCAATTAGAACCCGTCGTTCGACCAGATGGATTTGTTGTGGAGTGCTGAACGCGACAAGTTGTGCCGTGCACCATAGGAAATTGTCCACTCTTCTCCCGCTGCATTCGCATTTTTATTGAATCCATGGTTGATTTTGGATCCTCCCTTAGCTCAGTCAGTAAAGGCAGCTGCAAAGCAACGCCATGCTGGAGGTGGCTGGCTTGATTCCCGGTCTGGTCTAGCAGTTGTTATGGAAAATTTCTCGACTCCCTAGGCATAGCGTATAATTGTATGCCGCTACACAATCATGCCAATGCAAAATGGTACCTGGCATCGAAAGCTCTCAATTAATAATTGTGGAAGTGCATCTAGAACACTAAAATGAGAGCAAGCAATAAGCTAATTGTGAAAGCAATAGGCTTAAAAATGCTAAAGAAGAAGAAGAGATGGTTGATTTTGAGGGTTTCAGCATGCTGGAAAACTGATCTCCGTAGTTCTGCGAGATGACAATCCGTAAAAGCCTTCATCCGAGACTGTAATGGACGGTCATTTCAATCTAGCTTGCTGTGGAGCAGTACAGACCGGAATCCGGACCTCGCTGCAGAGCGCCAAATCCTGAAATATGTATACTGAGTTCAAGATAAAGCTAAGACATAAAACTTAGACAATAATTAATACCTTCTTCAGCCGATTTCTGCTGCGCAGTCTCCGTAATCCCGTTACTTTTTGCTGCAGAGAGCTGGATTCTCCGTTGGCGATTCTCTGTTATGCCTGTTCGAGGATTTTGGGTGTGCACGCCTTCTGTTTGACTTCCTTTTGTAATTCCTATAAAAAAAATGACAAGACGATGTTAAAACCTCGAACCGATGTTTAATAAAATCCAGCAACATCCTAAAATATTTGAAAATGCTTGCCGCGCCTTTCAGGCAACCTTCAGGCAGCACAAATCATAATTTAGGTATTTCGATGGAAAAGACGATGTTAACCTTTCAACAAACTTAGTTTGCATACCGGTATCGTATGCACATTACCGGTGTACAATATGAACTTTGCTGGGACAAAAACACAAATTTCATGAGACAAACAAAACAATTTGTGTTGCACACCTTCACCTGTCAAAACATCGACACGTGCAAGCGACAGTGTTAGTCGGACTTTAACTGTGGTGGCGGATGTGAATTAAAAATCGCCAAAAGGCACTTTTTATTCTTGTAATTTCGTACTTTTAATTCGAAGAAAATAACGGCCGCCAAGAGTTGAACTAACAGATCGACTAGTGATTGATAAAGTGATTGATGTTCTGAACCTCCCAAAAAAAACGAATTGTATTGTTACAGAAGGACCAACAGTTTAAAGGGCAGATAATTTAGGCAACTGAAAAGCGGAGACTCACGCAGTCAAGAAGGAATCAGCTCAGTGTGCTCTAATCCGGCAAATTCACTCCTCCGGCTCTCTTCTCAAACCAGATCTTGTCCAGCGCCAAGCTTCAATGCATGTGTGCTTGTTGCAGCTTTTGGCTCGGTTGACGATCAAATTACCGATTGATCTCATTTACCTTTCTACATTACCTCGAAACCCAAACTCAGCGCTGTCGTCGCTTTCCTAAGATCTTCTCCTCCCAGCTCGCTTCATCATATTCCAGGTGCTGTCCAGCTTCGGTCCACGATTCTATCATTTTTATCTGTTTCAATCCTGAGAACTCCGAGTGATAATTTTAATGTCTGATGATCTATTGAGTGAGTCATACGAGGGATTGTTTCTAAATATCTCCGCCTTCGCCTGATGGGTACGGTTGTTTTCGTTGAATTTGGGTCGCTGTGATCACTCATCGGTTCTCTCCTCGCCCTCAACCGCCGAAAAGAAAACTGACCGAATTCTTTGGGTTTCGTGTTCGGTTGGGTGTTTCGGATTGTTTCGTTCGATTTTTTTCTTCCACGACGGACGGCCGAGCTGCCGCATCGTTCTGAAGTGAAAGAGGCCGGAGTGACAAGTACTTTTCTCGACATTCAGGTGGATTTGTCCTCACAGTTGACCATTTGCGACACGTACGTAATGAAGTAAAGATCTATCTGGCCTGATTGGACCCACAGAGAACTGTTGGCTCTAGGTCAGCTTCGGACGAGGGGTGAGGGGGGGCGGCAAGAGCCTCGATCATAGAGGAGAGATGATGGATCGGAATTTAATGTTGTTGTCGGAGTGACTTCGGGTGGTCGCCGTCGGGGGAAGGGGACGGAGATGATTAGAGCACGTAAGAAACAGAGCTAAGTACTGAGTACAGTCGATGCTGTCGCGACTCCTTTGGCCTCGAGGGGAAGACATTGGCGAGAAGGCGAAAGAAATAGTCGCTTTCTGAAGTCATGAACCGTCGACCGAGGAGGAAGCCTCCTCTCTTTCAGCGCCGCTGGGATTTCTGTTCCTTCGTGAGGCAAGATCGACACACTGCCATAAAAGGTTGTTTTTAATTAGAAATTTAACTACTCGCTACTCTCGGTGGTGCTGATTGCGTCGTCAAACACAGGCAATGTGAGTTTACAGTCGCTTTCTTAGAGGAAGGCAGTACAGCCAGAGCCATTGCTGCAGCTTGAAATTAAACGATAATACCTCAAAACTGAAAGTGGAGCGACAGATCTCCTAGTGAGCTTTTAATTGTTCGAATTTAGTTGCACTTCACAGCAATCGAGATGGTCGTCGAGGCAAATGAATTTCCATTTGATTTTCCGTTGGTATGGCTTTCTTAATTTCAAGAAGGAGGTAATCAAATTAATGATTTCAGTCCCAGCCGAATGGTTCAATCGCTTTTCATTCTGTCAGGATGGCATGCTGGTGAATTGATGTGATGGGCAACAATCCTGGTCAGATCAATTTCGATGTGAGATCAACGTTCAGCGTTATCAATCCAAATGCTAATATTCAGTGCTATTTTCTTAATTGGAAATGCAATGTTAACTCAAGAATTCGTTGGAGAGAAAATCTATCATGCACGGTTCTACAGAATCTATAATTTGAAATTACATTGAGGGAGTTGTTGAGTGCTCTTCAGGAAGACAAAAAACTTCGAAAACTCTTAATGGCTTTTCCACTCAGCTCAAAGACCAGAAGATGCAATATTTACCCTAGTATACGAGCACTTTCAAAGTGGCAAAAGGTATGTTTTTTAGTTTTAATTATTTTACTTGGCCGTCATGTGACTGTTTTTTGCTTGTCGTGACTCCTCACGTAGTGATCACCGACGCCAGGACATCACCACCTGAACCCTTTCACCGACGTCGACGGAAGTTAGGTATGGACGCTAGCACAAATTGCGCCAGTAAGCTGATCTGCTACTACTGCCTACTGCGACATGATATATTTAGCTGTTTGTATACTATGATGATTTGCTTTCGTTTAATCAAGATATTTAATCATAGCCAGAGACTCTAACTTTCGCTGAACCTGGCTTCTTACGGTGGTACTCGTGCGTTTCCTTTATTAATCTTTTTTGAATTCTTGGATGTCATCACATGATTTATATAATTTTCGAGCACAACTTGATTGGAAACCCAAGTGCCGTTGGCACCCATTGCTCCGGGTGCTGATCTTTTTCACGTCTAAATTGTTGACACTTTATGCGATGTCCGTTACTGAAAATATATATTGACAGCTCTTTATGCCTGATCATGTGGCGCTAATGAGACATTCGCCAACATATATATATGATACGAGTGTCAAATGAAATCTCGCGTTGTGATGTATCAGCCGCGGACTGGATGTTTGCATGTATTACAAACCATAACGAAGGCATTATTTCGGTGTGGTGGAAGCACTGTCTGGTTTTCACATACGTTTATCGATGATATACGCCCGCAATATATTTCTGCACGTAACGCATCGTAATTTTACTTTGGGCCTGTGGTTTCACGGATATATTTGGTATGCTCCGTATGTTTTTGGCCCAAGATAACAACGAAGGCGTATGTCCTAATTTTTCTGGCATCTGATCATGATTTTAACGCTGTCCCAGATCTTTTATCGTGTCGGTGTCGCTAACAGGACCGGATTTCAGTCCTCGGCATCTTCAGAGCGTACGCTGTTCTCTATATTTTCGATCG
>JASCZW010005544.1:0-171888 GCA_034211315.2 Aedes japonicus
TTTAAATACTTGAAATCCAATTTCTGCAACAGATAGCATTCTAGATGCTGATATAATGCTAATATAATGCTTGAAGCATCTGAAATGCAGATTTATGGTTGATTTAATGCATATGCTAATGCTTATTGGTACCTGCGTAGTACGCAAGTTGCTCAATGTCTCGTTCTATCGGTAGGCTTAGTGCCGTTAAATACTTTTGCGTTATCATTCGTGGAGTGGTTGTCACACATTGCTGTCAAGTGGTCTACGTCCCTTCTCCATCAGAACTGTTCTTATTTCATGATATTGTTGGAGGTATATTCAAGTATGTTTAACCTTCTGATGCTCTTGAAAGCATTGTTCTTGCAACGCTTCTGACAGTGGAAACTTTTTGAAGCATTTAACTATAAACTGGCCGCTCCTTGCAGCAATCATTTCCTTCGATGGATAATTTTCCAAATGAGATCGGGCATTTGATCACTGTCCTGCAGTGGAATTGTCGAAGTCTTGTTCCTAAATTGGAATCTTTTAAATTTTTAGGTCACAGTACCGGTTGTGATGCATACGCTATTGGTGACATTAATTTCTTCTGAAATCAATCTTCCGTTTCATGATTTCAGTATTATTCCTCTTGATCGTTAGATTCGCGTGGAAAAGGAGTACTTTTGGGGATCAAGAAGTGCTACTCCTTGTTACCATGCCGACTGGTAACTTGTCCTGTAGGGCATATTTAAATTTATTTAATTGAATTATAGCTCCATCGAAAATCAAGAAGAAAAATATATATTGTAAAATTAGAATTTAAGGTTGTGGTTTTTTTACATCACGGGATTTGCAGTATCTTCGAGGCTAACTAAATTCGATGACTTTGCGAAAAATCAAAGAGGTGGGAAATTGAAAAAAATTATATATTTGTAGGGCGCCTGTGGCTAAACAAAAAAATGTAAAAAACACATAACACAAAAATAACTAACACCTAAATAAATACTCCAACAATTAGTTACCCAGCACTTAACATGAAATTGTCCTGTGAGACTTAGCATGCTGTACAAAACGAACAATAAAATAAATCAAGATAACTGAACGATAAAACAAATACACGACGATGTCAGCGTGTCTTTAATTTGTTTTATCGTTATTCCTGTAAACAAGAAAGAAGCCAGCAAAGTGCGGAGCTAAACATTTTTGAACCCTATTAAATAAACTACTAACTCATTTGGACGGCGCACATCTCTACTCTACTTGCCACGTCACCGAGGAAGTAGATCATCGCAGACCCGCCTCTGCGGGCGAGAAGAGATTTCGCCCCATCGAGCGGCGAATTAGGAAGGAAGGAGGAGGTGAGATGGAAAAAAGGGAGATCGGGACAGTTGAGCTTGGACAGTAAAACGAGCCACAAGTGCGCGACGATTATCCTCCGTAAAGCAGTTTTTTTTATCTCGCGTGTGAACTTGAGTAGTGGTGGCACCCGTTATCGAATGAGTGCCTCGAAGAAAGGCGGAACAGGTGATACAGCATCATCGACAGGAGTCGGGTGGGTGCATATCCCCAGAATCACCCCGATCATCACTCAAGAATCCGTCAAGATACCAGCTCAAGCCAAACCCCAAAAGCCGCAACATTTCCGCGTGCTCAACCCTCAAGATTGCCGGTGGCCAACGAGCCCCAAACGCCATTTTGTTGGGCCACACGCGGCGTGAAAAGGAGGACGGACGTTTTGGAGGTAAAGGACCGGTAAGTTCGGAGGGTTTACTGGAACCCTGACCAATGAGTCCCCTTTCCGTCGGCGGGCATTCCCGGAAGCTTAGTTTGAGGCACCTTCCCCAGCACGTGGCCTCGAACCCATCATCATCCGCAGGAACGACCTTCGAGAATCGCTGCCCCGTAGGTTCCAGCATGAAGGCCGCCTAATCCACCAGCCATCCCACGTGCAGAACCGCAGTTCCAGCAGGTATGAGTTCCCTCCATTCTTCCTTCCTTTCTGCATGTTCCTGCTGAACGGGACCCACTGGTTCCAGCATCGGCCGCATCAAGAGCTCCAACGGTACCCATAGTTTTATGTATAAAAAACTATAAAAAATCTAAGCATGTTTAAGCCTATTTTTCTATATGTTTGTTCCATTTTATTTCTGAGCCTGTATATGACGTCTGTACTTTGCCCTTTTGTGCCGTCTTTTCCCCTTTGGTTGTGAGTCCACCCTGAACAAGTCCGCCGACACTGAGAGGGTAAAGACCGAGCTAGTCGTCACTTACATTCTTCTATAGAGTCCTTTAATTCCAGGTATTGAAGTTGTCGCATGTCAGGTTGTTATTAAAAATAAAAGCCTTTGTGTTGCTTCGTTGTATTTTTCTCCAAGCGCCTCTTGGAAAAAAACTTTCAGATATTTGTTCGGCCCTTCCTTCTCTACGGTTGATCATGGGAGATTTTAACTCTCACGGTACAGGCGGGGAGAACTGTACGATGACAACCGGCTTGATATATGACCTCTACGACAACTTCAATATGGCAGTACTTAACAATGGAGAAGTAACACGTTTGGCTGGTGCATCCTTAATTGGCAGTAGATTAGTCCTCACACTTTGCTCGATTTCATTATCGTTGGACTGCACGTGGAACGTGATCCAGGATCCCCACGGTAGTGATCACCTGCGCATAAAAATTTCGGTTACCACTGGGTTCAATCCGTCGAAATCTGTCAACGTCACGTATGATCTATACCCGTCACATCGATTGGACAAAGTTTAGGACAGCAGTAAATAGATGAAGCCGTAACGATGGTAGAAAGGCTTTCACCAATGGAAGAATATAACTTCCTCTCAACCTGATCTTAGACAGCGCGCTTCAAGCTCAAACTCGATCAGTTCCAGGAACGTTATTTCGCAGGAAACCTCCTTTCTCCATGGTGGGATCAGCAATGCACCGAGGTTTACCGTAAAAAGTCCGACGAGTTTTCCGTAGACCTGATACACCTGAGCACTTCGAAGTATACATGGCTCTCGATCGTAAACTTATAAGCCTCATCAAGGCCAAGAAGCCGTAACCGAACTACGAACAACGAGAGCGAGGAGTACTCGGACCAATGGATCCTCAAGTTCGCGCGAAAAGTTTGTCCAGATTCTGTGCCGGCACGGATGATTCCTCGCGAAAACACGAATCCGATAGATGAGATTAGCCAACCCTTTTCAATGGTAGAGTTCTCTCTGCACTCCTTTCGTGTGGCAATACGGCTCCAGGGGCTGATAGGATCAAGTTCAACTTGCTCAAGAACCTCCCAACAATTCCTAGCGACCCATCGCAATGTTATCTTGTATTCGAAAGTGAAATAAAAAAATTCCGCCTGGACAAATGGCTTGAGACGAAAGACCTGCTTTCAGATACTCAATATGGTTTTGGAGGGTAAGGGGTAGTACAATTTTAGATCGTCCGCGTAGGATTTCAGGCATCTGAGGACCAAGTTCACGTCGTTCATATATAACCGAAAAAGGAATGCGCCAAGGTATGCCTTGCGGAACGCCGGATGTTACTGAAAAGCTGGACGAGGCATAATCTGAAATCTTCACATACATAGTTCTACCATTCAGGTTTGAGCAAGTAGACCCAAGTAGCACACCACGATCATAATTAGTTGCAGCAACTTGATTATGACTAACCAAGGCACATTTATGTTTTCTAAACTTAATGGCAACATGTGTGCTACTAGGGGAGTTTCTTAGACACAAATTGGTCACAGGCATACAGCAAAATACTACACATAGTCGAAGCAGCAAAATTCGCATCTCCGTTTGCAAGGGTCGTGCTCCAATTCACGCCAGCGAAGAAGTTGTCCATTTGCTCGAAATCAGCATAGGTGAAGTCATAATAAACTTGTTAGATGTTGTCATGGAAGCTGTACTTAGGATTAAACTCCAGTGTCAGAAGCAGAGGGAATGATTTCTGCAGCTTTTGACAAGCGGTTTCGGAACTTGAAGAACGGATCATCTTCGGCCAAATTCTTCGCTGATGAAAAAGAGATCCAGCAAACGGTTGTTCGCGTTAGAAATGCCATTAATTTGCCGAAATCTAGCGGTAGAATAAGCGTCAAGCAAGGAGAGAGAAGCCGGTCTGAATGACGAACAGGAATTGGATGTTCCATGAAATCGTGCTTAGGTTATCTCCCACGATGACAATATTATCGCTGGGTCCCATTTGTGACACGATCAAATCCAAAGAAAGAGCAAGCTTTTCGATAAGGCTTCTGTCGCTAACACGATCGGGGGGAATAAAGACCACGCAAATAAAAGAGTGGGTGGACATCGCCACAAAAATTTGTTCAACCGTTGAGTCTTCTGGAGGCTTCATGGAATCCCAGAGTTTCATATTCCTATGATTGCTCCTGTGATATTTGCTGCAAAGTTTGGCCAAGTTGATTCCACTAAATCGTTCTTCACGGACGGATCATTGAAAGAAGAGTCACCAGGCGTTGTATGGGTCCCATCTAAATGTACAATTCTGGGCAATGAGAGAGCGGACTTCCTTGCAAAGGTGGGCGCTATGGAAGGCGATATTTACGATGGGGTGATAGCAATATTCCATCATCCCAAAGATTTTGAAGAAATCTTGGTTTGCTCTTTGGGAAATCTTGGTGGGTCGAGACTTCATTCGTGTGATGTCTCGTCTCCTGTCCAATCATTATACTTAGAAGGCTCATTTATATCGAGTTCGGCTGAGCGACAGCAACCTCTGTGAATGTGAACAAGGTTATTAGGACGCAGAACACATTATTTGGTCTTGTGCTGAGCATCGTGGAATCAGACCTGAGATTTATGAATTTCTTCGGGCTCGAGGTAGGCAACCCAATGTGCCAGTTCGACATTTTTTGGCTGTACGTGACTGGAATTTATGGAACTCATTCATGTGTTTATAACTTACATTAGCCTTAGATTGTAGTTTGGTTAACCTGTATGTTTAGTGTTAGCCTTTTTTATTTGTGTTTGTGTTTCTTTCTTTGTCAAAAATGTTGAAGCCAAATATTGTATAGTTGTAGATTTTTAGACAATTCCGAATTTAAAATAAGTGTGTCATGTAACCATACTAAAATTCCCGCCCATATTTCCATCCGCTAAATTGTTATTGCTATTAATCTCGAGACGGTCGCGATTAATCGGTTCTATCCCTCAACGTTAGTTTTAAGATTGATGATGATCATGAGTATGAGTATAAGCATGATTGACCGCCCGAGGTTGCTATTCCGTTATTGTCAGATTAGCTGTGATTACACAGAGAACCAACAGATGATGCTTGGAATCAGCATAAATCTTCAATGTTTGAAACCAAGGCAATACCGGTGCCGGTCTCGCCCGAATGCAGATCAAGTAAGAAATGGGTAGAAATATGTTGACGTGATACTCGCTTTATTGGAAACCGAGACACCTCTGCACTTCCACGAGAAATCACTGGGATGCTGGATAAATTGAATCCTAGAGGGTTTTTTGGATAAATTGGTTAGGTTTGCAGCGTGATCCATTTTGATAAATGGTGTGCAGAATTCAACTGACGTCAGCAGCGAATAAGATATTTAACTATATTCCCGATTTATTATCTGTAGAGAAATGTACGTTAAAGTTAATCAAATATTGGCACCGATTTAAACCAACAGTAAGGATGCAGTTGGGGCCACTCACAAGTGTGGGCGGTTTATTTCACCAGTATACACCAATTCCATGAATAGTCTATAAGCGAATGTGGAGAATGGATTCATCTCCGTGCCATAATTTTTCAAGTACAAAAAAAAAACTGCTTATGCTATTTTGGCACTATTTTTCTATACAACATCCTTAGGAGCACGTTTTTTGTTTGCTTATTTAAGGTGATCCAAGGTCTCATTGGAACAAAACGTCCATGATTTAGGCATACATTATTTCATAAAAAGGTTTCAGAGGTTAAGACTCCTTCTCCATCTTCAAACAAATATTCACAAATAGAATGTTTAAAATTCAAAGTTCGAAATCATACTGCTAAACACACTTCAAGATAATTTAAAGAATGTAGCCAGAACATATTACTTTGCTAGTAAAAATTAAAATGAAACACAAAGTGATAAATGGAAAAGTTCTGATCCGGATTTTGACTCGTCATACACATCTGAATCAGTTGACATCTTAGTATCGATGCATAATGCAGAGCGGATTACCCTCTCACTGCTACATAATTGGAAACTAGTTCACTTTGTTGAGGGAAAATATAGAAAACGTTTTTTTCGTAGAAGTAAAACATTATTTGAAGAAAATCGCCAAATCTCCGCGCCTCCACCTCATACTCAGGCTACAAACCATTTCATGTTCAATGTACTAGTGCCAGTCTATATCACTTCTATAATACGTACCAATCAGACACTCCGAAACAATTAATAACAATACTATTTATAATGTAAATTGAAAACCCGCAAAAACAGAAAATATGTGACGGATCTTAGAAAACGATCCGATTGCGGGCAGAGCCTACCTCTCGTTATTTTTAAGATACAGAGTGCGGCAGAAAATAATGCGAAAATTTTCAAACTTGAGTATTGGGTTAATTTCTGTAGCTAGTGACTAATTTCTGTCGAAAGTGTATTTGTTTATGTTTACTTTCAAGTGCTACATCCAAACATTCTATTTGTTTTATTGCAAATTCGTCAAAATAGCCGCCAAAGAAGTGATCACCAGTTTGTTGCTCGCCCAGAAGAAGCCGAAAGAGATTGCCAAGGTGGTAGGGTGCCGTCAAATCGGTCCGTGCAAAAATTGCTCGCATCCCGGTGCGTTCCACAAAAAAACTTGCAAAGGAAGCCAATATTTATGTGAAATCCATGTGGAGAATCATCAAAGAAGACCTGCATGCATCATCCAGAGCCAGAGTGAAACGCCATTTGATTACGGACCGGGTCAAGGAACTACGAGTGACTCGTTCCAAGAGATTGCTTTCCTTGTTGAAGATGGAAAAAATGATAATCCTGTTCTCCGACGAAAAGCTTTTCAGCGTCGATGCTGTGACCAACAGCCGCACGAACCGGTTCATTTCACCGCAGAAAATGGAGAACATTCCTGAAAAACTGAAATTCAAATTTCAAATCAAACATCCGGCTGGTGTCATGATGTTTGGCTTGGTGGTGTCCAACGGTTTGAAAATGCCACCTGTTTTCATTGATGCTGGAGTTAAAATCAATACCGAAGTGTATATCGGTATTTTAAAGGACCATGTGCTTCCCTGGGTGAAGGTCAACTTCTCCGAGGACCAAAACATTGTCCTACAGCAGGATGGAGCGCCGTGTCACACGTCCAATCGAACCCAACAATGGTTGAACGATAATATGAAGTTTTGGCCGAAGGATTTGTGGTCCCCTAGCAGCCAAGACCTCAAGCCGTTGGATTATTCGATTTGGGCATATGTTGATTCACAAGCCTGCAAAACATCACACCCTAGTGTGAAAACCCTGAAGTCAACCATAACACGCACATGGCAGTCAATATCGGAGGACTACGTCCAAATGGTATGCTCTGGCTTCCGGCGTCGGTACGAGGATGTTATTAATAAAAAATGGAAGACACATTAAATACATTTGTTTAAAATGACTTTTTAAAGATAACTGCACTTGAAAATGTTGATATTATTGTTTGAATTAGTTGAAAATGGGATTTGAAATAAATAGAACAAATTTTCGCATTATTTTCTGCCGCACCCTGTAAATGATGTATATCAATATGAAAATTTGACTCTGTTAAGTTGATTCGATTGAGTGTACAGGCTCAATAAATGATTTATTATAAAGAAGTGGTCTCCGTTGAGGTCTTAAGGACATACGGGATCAAGTATTAGGACTTCAGGCGTTAAATTTTCAAGAATCGTTTGCTCCATTGGAGCATCCATTGGTTAGTAATTTCAGCGTTGTTAGTTTCAAAAATCGTGCAGTGACAATTAACCTAACCTACAAATCATATGGAAAAAGGACTCAAATTTCACCTTAAGGGGCCATTGTCTTTGCCGAGAGATTCATATTCACTTACCCAAACAACACAATACTGTCAAAATTGGTTTCTTTAACCAAAGTGTCACCTAATTGAGTTACATTGAAGTCATACTTACTGGTTTGAAACAAGTGAACTACTTCCACTCGCAAGTTCGCTTGATACTCGCTTGGGTCACTATGGGAGTACTTCTTATACACTTTCCAGTCCTTGTTCTACAGCGTAGAACCCGTAGACGCCATAAAATTTCAAGAATAGCAGCTATTTGAATCCAAAAACTCATTTATGACTTAGAAAATATTGAGCTATTAATTGTATAATAGTTTATACACCTTCAATTCTATGGTTTGCGTGAATATCCCACAGAAAAAAAAAAAACATCGACGATCCTGAAGCTGAAAATACAACAATGTTCATCAGTAAATCACGTCAAATTGCACAGCCCCTTTTAGCACAGGGCGATGAGTCGAGTTCAGTACCTAATCAATTAGTTAGGTTCATAAGTATATTTGCAGAACCCGCCAGCCATCAAGCCCGAGACTGAGCGATGAGTTCGAGCTCTGCCCACAAATAGTCGGTAACCACGCATGGCCGACTTCCATTCGGGAACGAGTGCCCATTTGTAACCCGAGATGCGCAGTGTAATTAGCAGACGATTTGCAGCGTGCGTCCCTTTCTGAGGTAATTCATAAATCAGCCGCAACTTATTCTCACTTACAGCAGTGAGCATTGCACTTTCTGTATCTCAAACCACAACCTACCCACGAAAATATGCTTTGTTCCCATTTTTTTTGTGCAAACTGGCAAAAGAAACTTAATACCCAAATTGACCCTTACCGGGCTTTTCTCTCGACCGAAATTCGGTGCTCTCGCAAGTCAACGCCATTTTCACGCTTGTCGCGCAGCAGCGGCAGCAATACCGTGGGATGAAAAGTGATACAAATTAAGCTGGAGCTTGATACTGATACGACTTAACGCCATGCTCCAGTTTTCTGTTATTAATAATTATTACTGGTGGGTCTGTTTCATATCTTGATGCTACTTGAGTCGGGTTCCCACGCGAGCGCAACTCGATATCGCAGTTGTTACCCCTTCAGCCCAGTCGAAGTTTCCCACATGGATTAATGCGATATTGCTCAATCTTGGCCATGGTTTCAAGCTACGACTCAACCATCTAAATCAATAGTTTCGACTTAATTACATTATTGGTTGCATTTTACGTACAATCTGTATTGCCTGAAGTTGATTCCAACAACGGGATTCGGGAGGGATTTGAATGCTGCAACAAAATCCACGGTAGGACGACGCGGACAGGATTAACGACCGTCATCAAGTGGAACGAATCACGATCGAAATCGCGCTCCTGGTAGAACGGGGGAAAACAAGCAGAAGATTACCGTTGCGAAACTGAGGTCCGCAAATCCGAAGGTCTATGGACCGGGACAAGATTCAGGGCATATCAGTTGCGATTACAACGTCATCATTATCGGTCATTATCAGTAACGATCTAGCTTCCAGTGTTTCGCGTAATTTTGCCTCAGCGCGTTCTTAAGACGAGATAGTGGCCTACCCTGAATGAAATGGAGCGGGTCTCACCTTCGCAAGGAACAATCGACTGTAGGTTACATTACGCGCTCATACGCTATGGGAGGAGATTTGGGAAATTTTAACTATATGAACCGAGGAGATCCTGTGGATCTAGGGATGTTCCATCTAGCAATTTAAGGTGCATATTGGACATTTTTGTGTATTTGAGTAATGAGTGATTAACAACACTTGTTTGTTTTACTTTCGGTTTTATATCACTCTACACACTACCAAAATTTCATGTAAATTTCTGTCTGCTAAGACCGACACATGCAAGCGTCCTTTAGCACGAATACAAACAAACACATCTTTCGTCGAATTGCGTATGTGTCAGTTTCAGGAGACACAATTTTACACGAAATCTTTTTTTACATTCCCCAACTTTTTACAAACATGAATTACGTCTCGTGTAAAATCAATAATTTCTAAGTGTGTATCATCGAGTTAATATCGTTCTAAAACAAATGGGTAAGACAATTTAAAGCAGAATAGACCACTTTTTGACTGAAGAGGCAAATTTTTGCGTGAACAGTGTGTCTCGTAGTTAATAGGGTTTACTGGAATCGTGATAATGGTACAACAATTCCACAGAAAAAAGATGTTCATAATAATGAATTGTACACAACATAATATGAATTTTAGTGAAATGCTGTTATATATTATTTAACAAAATGGGCTTAAGTCACAAATTATTACATATGGAACATTTGTCGCATTCGTTGCTTTGTCAATTTGACTTAAGTGCTTTTCTATGCTTCGCACCGATCTATACAGCCGATTCATTTTGGCGTAAGGAACATGTTGAAATAGACTTGACGAATGTGATATATTGATAATTTTCCGACCGACTTATAATGTGGTCGTATTGTCCCTAACTTAAACAATTAAAGTTGAATTTATTGAATAAATCGATTTGAAATTCAGCAAAATGGATTTTTTTTATTGATACCTTGCTTAACTTTGTTGGTATACATATTGGCTTCAAATAATATGGCTTGGTTCAAAAATAGGAATTGAAACTAATTTTCAAAACTGCTATCCTTGATGATAGCCAAGGTTGCGGCTTATCATTTTTGACTTATCCATATTCATTTGCCGATAGCTCTTCTCAGAAGCTCAATTTCAAAATATAATGTATGATGAACTTATGGTGCTTGAGTAGACCTACAACTTGGTGTAACAATACATAGCTCTATCTCTTATATCTAAGGAATAAGAGCGTATATTCGCAGTGATCTTCGCGATGATATTCGCGGTGAAGATCACGCGATTATCATCGTGAAGATCACTGTGAATATACGCTCTCATGTCGAAGATATAGGAGTTAGAGCAATGTACTGTAAGACAAAGTTGTAGGTCTACTCATGCACTACAAGTTCATTATACATCATATTATCAAATCTACCCTCTGAAAGGAGATATTGGCAAATGAATATGTCTGAGTCAAAAATGATAAGCCGCAACCCTGATGATAGCAATATGTTACTTACGACCTATTGAAAATTTTCTCTAGATTTGTTGTTGTTTTTTTTTATTAATGACATTTTAAATGGATAAGATTCTTATTTGACGGTTCACATGGCCTCGAGACCAATGAGTTCTTGAAAGTTTAGACGTTTTCATATATTATGTCAACAATTTGGCGAGATATGTATTTTAGTTAGCTAGATTTATTCAAAATTTCTATGCTTTTAGTTTTACTAACAATGATACGACGCGTTTCCATTATTCAAAGTAACACGCTAAGCATGTGTCCCCATTAATCTTAAGTGATTTTTATTCATTTAGATTTAGGTTCATTTAGCTCTTTGAGAGTTAAAGGATGGGCCATAAGCCACGTGTTCTGATATTTGGGATTTGCAGACCTCCCCCTATTGTGGTTAATTGTTTATACATAGTGCTTAAATTATAAAGGGCGATACGGTCAAAATTTGGTCAATATCAACTTGACGTATTTCTTTCAATTTTGCATTTAAAACCTGAACACCTCATTTTGAAGGTGGTGTAGAATGTTGCCCTATTTTGATTTTGAATTCACCTTCAGTTGTCAAATGCCGTCCAAGCAAGAGCACGTATCAAAGAGAGTTGCTCGCGCATCGTGTCAATCGAACTACTCGCACGCAACGTTGGCAATATCGCTCAAAGTTGCCAGATCAACCGTTACAAATGTAATTAAAGTGTTTGGGAACGTTTGTCGACAACCGTAAGTCTGATCGGAGCAAATCGAAAACCGGAAGCCGCTGAGACGATGAGAGTTGCCGGTAGTTTCAAGCGAAACCCTAACCTGTCTCCGAGACTGCCAAATCGCTGGATGATCGTCTACAACCGTGCATCGAGCCAAAAACGAGCCGGACTATCGACTTACAGAAGGTCGTGACTCCAAATCGCGATGATGAACTGTTCACGACGATGCTGACGAAGTTTGACTGCGTGGTAATGGACGACGAAACCTACGTCAAAGCCGACTACAAGCAGCTTCCGGGACAGGAGTTTTATACGGCAAAAGGAAGGGGAAAGGTAGCAGATATTTTCAAGCACACGAAACTGTCAAAGTTCGCAAAGAAATATCTGGTTTGGCAAGCCATCTGTACCTGTGGCTTGAAAAGCAGCATTTTCATAGCTTCCGGGACTGTCAACCAAGAAATTTACGTGAAAGAGTGTTTGAATAAACGTCTCTGCCTTTCCTGAAGAAACACGGTTGTTCCGTACTGTTTTGGCCGGATTTGGCATCTTGCCATTACGGTAAAAAGGCCATGGAGTGGTACGCCGCCAACAACGTGCATGTGGTTCCCAAGGACAAGAACCCTCCCAACACGCCAGAGCTCCCAATTGAGAAATACTGGGCTATTGTCAAGCGGAACCTAAAGAAGACCAAAAAAACTGCTAAGGACGAGCAGCAGTTCAAGGCAAACTGGCTTTCTGCGGCGAAGAAGGTGGACAAGGTGGCTGTACAAAATCTGATGGCAGGGGTCAAGCGTAAGGCCCGGCAATTCGCATTTGGAAAAGCGGAAGCCTAACTGAATATTTTTCCTGAATTTTATACTAATTGAACTTGAAAAAGAAATTTAATTTGATTTTTTAAATAAACGATTTCACCGATTTACACGCGTTTTCCCTTGACCAAATTTTGACCGTATCACCCTTTATGAAGCATGTATTCTTGCAAGATGCCTCCTTCATCTTCTCTAAAAAATACCACGTGGTTTCAGGATGCTTTGCAATGTTCGTCAATCAATAATATGAATAATGAACCTGCATCATTTTATAGAGATTAGCCATAACGGGACAGTATTTTCTCAGTGCTAAATACACCATATAATGTAAACCATGTTTACGTATTTATTTCCAGATTTCTTTTTACTCTGTATACACAATACACTATTGCTTAAGATAATATACACTCCTATATATGTTTTCCCTTCTGAGTGTGAAAATAGTTTTTCAATAATATACACTTCATTTTCAAGTTTAAAACTATGATATATTTGAATTTCCAAAATTTGTTTAAAGAGAGCGTAGCGGGTTTGCAATTTTTTTTGCCATTGGCTTGCTATCATGCTTTGAATAAACTTCGTAAAGGGTGTATTCGATAAAAATGGCACACACATATATACTCATCAAAATTAAACTGATTATCGGATTTTCTTGAAATTTTCAGAAATTTGTTTTATTCAATTTCGTCTCCCATCCCGAATGCCCGCACCTTCCTTTTCACTCCACCCATCAAATTTTGTACAACCGATTTTCCCAGTGTTTTTGTTGTTTCTACTCAAATTTTCTTCAATTCTAGCTCTGTTTTTATAGTTTTGGGATGTTTGCGAAGTTCCGTTTTTCAATTGGACGAAGTTCCGGTGAATTTGGTGGGTTCATATCCTTTGGCACAAAATTGACTCCGTTGGCTCGGTACCACTCTAATACGTTTCGAGCGTAGTGGCAGGATGCTAGATCAGGCCAAAACAGAGTTGATCCTTTGGGCTTCTTAATGAATGGCAAGAGACGTTTCTTAAGGCACTCTTCCGTGTAAATCGCACCGTTTATTGTTCCGGAAGTGATGAAGGGAGCACTTATTTCACCACATCCGCAAATCGCCTGCCAGATTAGAAACTTCTTTGCAAATTTCGATAGTTTCTTCTTTCGAACATCCTCCGGAACATCGAACTTCGACTTGGCAACGAAATATTCTTGCCCAGGAAGTTGACGGAAGTCGGCCTTGACGTATGTTTTGTCATCCATCACGATGCAACCGGATTTGGTGAGCAGCTTCGTGTAAAGTTTCCGGGCGCGGGTTTTCGCAGTGATGTTTTGTTTTTCATTCCGGTTTGGGGCTTTTTGCACTTTATAAACATGCCACCCAGCACGCTTCATGGTTTTCTGCACAAAACCGACTGACACCTTAGACTTTTTAGCGACATCTCGAATTGACATGTTTGGGCGGTTCTTGAATTGTTGTACGACTTTCCTGGCCATTTTACTGTCCATTGGATCACTTTTACGACCACTCCCTTCCCAAGTAGCACACTCAGATCATAATTAGTTGTAGTAACTTGATTTCGACTTAGCAAGTCATATTTATGTTATCTCAACTGAATGGCAACAAGTGTGCTACTAGGGTTCCTTCCTTTGGACACTCAGACGCTCCTTGAAGGTTCTTACTACACGAGACACACTTGTATTTGCAATTCCAAGCCTTTTAGCAATCCACCGGTGGGACGCCCCTGGATTTTGATTGTGAGTGCACAAAATTTTCTCACGGACAATTTCTTGTTTCGACGACATAACTGGAACTACTGAATGTATAAATATGAAACTTGGCAGATGTAAATAATACACTATGGATAAGATCTACTTAAATTTCTAGGTTTTTTACTCATACGATTCAAAAGTTACAGAAGAAAATGAAAAATCTGGTAATAATTATACGATTAGTAGGTTTTAAGTTGTTTTTAAGTATTTTAAATAACTTTCTTGGTGTTCGACAATAAAGGCATACTTATTTTTAAAATAACTTTTTTGCGATATGGGATATTTGAACATGATTCACCCGTTATTGCTAGATCAGCTGTATTTACACAAAGAACCAACAGATGCTGTTTGGAACTAACATACATCTTCAATGTGTAAAAACTGGTGACCCATTATAAAGCAATACCGGTGCCGGCCGTGCCCGAATGCTGGTCAAGTAGGGAATGGGAAGGAACGTGTTGACATGAAAGGTTAGCAGCAGGGCTCGTTTTGGTTAACGGTACGCTGAAAGTATGTAGTACCATCCGCCAAAAGCAATAGACCGCTCCAATGTGGCTGAAAAGAGACAAGCATAACGAAAAACAAAACAAAATAGACAAAATAAAACAGGATATTAGATATTGTCTTCAAAATATGGCAGAAATAAATTATTTGTTGCTTTGCAAACCAACTCTCCTCAATGTCCTAGATGGCCAAGTCCTGAACTCGCAGCTGCTGTCGTCGTCACTTGTCCACATCAAGTCGGCCGTCACCGAAGTGTCAGAAACCTTCCGGTAGTAACATGATATCTGCGTCTAATACACTCTTCTTGCACCGATTAATTTACAAACTAAGCCTGCTCACCGAATCAAAATTCACTTTGGCACGGTTGTGGTATTTTCTTTTAAAATCTAGTTCACTTGGTTGCAACAAAACAGAATCAATAAGCACACCAAGACAAGCCGATATGACAGAAAAACATAGGGCACTGCCTGGATTCTTTGTTCAGCTTTTTATGGGATATTGACACTTACTGGCCTTTTTGGTTAATTTTTCCAAAGCGCTGAAAAGAGAGAGATTCCACATTTCCCGTGCACTGCCAGATTCGTCATTCCCCGCTTATTTGTCAACATTCGAATTAATTCCCAAATATGGTCACTTAAACACGATCAAAAAATGCAAGAATAAAATAGATTTTTCAAAAATATTTAAAATCTGAAGTTTTTCTAAACATCTGTAATCTGTATATACAGAATTCTGTATCAAAAATCTCAAAAAAATTGTACCATCTATATAAATAAAAATGAGTTGGGGTTTCCTTTGTCACGATTTAACTCGCGAGCGGAAGGACCGTTTGGCAAGATTTTTGCTTTGTTGGATTCGTCTTGGACACCGGAAGGTTCTCATGATGGTTTGAAACCCCTCCTTTCTCTGGAAAGGGGGGCTCCCATACAAGTGAAGCACAAATTTCTGCATAACTCGAGAACTGATCAAGCAAAGGAACCCAAATTTAGCATGCGGAAGTTTTTAGAGGCAAGCAATGTTTCTATGGTAGTCAGAGACCCCTCCCCTCCCTAGATAGTGAGGCTCTTGTACAAATGAAACAGATGTTTCTGCATATCTCAAGAACTAATCAAGCAAATGGAACTAAATTTGGCATGTGGGGTTTTCTGGAGGAGAAAAATGTTTTTATGGTGGTTTGAGGCCCCTCACCTCTTCTAGGAGGGATGCTGTCATACAAATGAAACTGTAATTTTTTCATGACTCTAGATCTAACAAAGCAAATGGAGCCAAATTTGGCATGCGGGGATTTTAAAGGTAATAAATGTTTCTTCGATAGTTCAAGACCCCTGCTCTCTCTCTGTTAGGTTGGGGGCGGTGCTCCCATACAAATGAAACAAAAGCTTCTACATAACTCGAGAGCTAATCAAGTAAATGGAGCCAAATTTGGCCGGTAGAAGGCAAGAAATGTTTCTCAGGTAAATCGAGACCCCTCCGCCCTTTGAAAGAGGGGGGCTCTCATACAAATGAAACACAAATTTGTGCACAACTCGAGAACGAATCAAGCATATGGAACCCAACTAGGCATGTGGAGGTTTTTGGAGGAGATAAATATTTTTATGGAAGTTTGTGACTCCTCCGCCATCTGAAAGAGAGCGGGAGGGGGGTTTCCATACAAATGAAACACAAAATTCTGAATAACTCGAGAACTTATTAAGTTAATGGAATCAAATTTGGCATGTGGAGGTTTTTGGAGGGTAGATTTCTTTATACATAAAAATGAATTTCTGTCTGTCTGTCTGCCTGTCAGACTCTTATAGACTCGGAAATTTCTGAACCGACCAACGTGAAAATTTATATAAAGGGGTTTTTGGGGCTGGGGAAGGTTCTTATGATTGTTTGAAACCCCTACTCTCTCAGAAAGGGGGGCTCTGATACATATGAGACACAAATTTCTTCATAACTCGAGAACTAATCAAGCAAATCGAATCATTTTTAGCATGTGGGGCGGGGGGTTCAAACAAATGAAACTCAAATTTTTATTATAATCGAAGAGCCGCGTGTGATGGTTCGAGAACAAATCAAGCAAATGGAACCAAATTTGGCATGTGGGGGGTTTTGAAGGCAATCACTGTTTGAGAATCCACCCCCTCTGGAAGGGAGGGCTCCCATACAAATGAAACACAAATTTCTACCAAAAATGAGAATTATCCAGGATACTGAAACACAAAACGTGTATTTCTCGGGTAAGAAGCATGTTTTGATAGAAGTTTGAACCCCTGCTTACTCAAGAAAAAAAAACTCATTCCGAAAAAAACTATTAAAGTGCCAGTTACATTAAATTTTCTTTCATTTAGTTGCAAGCGTAGCAGCGCACGCACCGGGCTCAGCTAGTTACAGATAAATCTGTATATGTGGCATACCTGCATGCTGCTGCTGTGCTGGCAGAGATTCACGAATTTCACGCCAACTCGTCTTCGTGGTTGGCAGCACCCTCTCAGAATCTAATGAAACTATGTGGGTGTATATACTTTGTCTTTTCACGCAACTTTACATACTAGGTTTTTCAAAAAAAATCTAGATTACCATTTGAAAAGGGCTCAAGTTTTTTGACCGATTTTTTTAAATCAACATAACTCAAAAAGGACAAGACCAACAAAAAAGTGATGTATGAGTGACTTTTAGAAAATTGGCTGAACATTTATATAAAAAAAATGTTAATTGTCAATTGTAATTCTGAAGTAAAAATTGTAAAATCGATTCTTACACGCTAAAATCTATATTTTTTTTATTTAAAGTCAATTTGCAAATACTGGCTATCTTAGAATTGGACGATTTTTTTCCTTAATATAGGCAATACATTTTTCGCATAGTTTGCCATACATTGCAAGATGGGCACTTTTGAGGATTTTTTTTCAACAACACCTTTTCCGTGTCCTATTTTTACCGTGTATCACCCATACTCGTCTAGTTATGGTCTTCAACATCCCAATTTTTACCCGTTCTGTATTATCTATTGAAACTTTGGGTAGAATTAGTTCTATGTGTATGTGTTTACGCTGTGTAAGTTTCACTTGCAGATGTGCAATCGATGCGAAGATGCAGTCGGAAGAACTGCAGCGGCGCAAAGAAATTTTGCGAACGTACTGGGAATGGTACACTCTTGTGTCTCGTGTTTTAAATCGGTACCACGAACCATCGATCGGAAATAAAAAAAGTGGCAAAATGGATCTCCGTATAGTGTTAAGGATCACAAGCGGGTAGTTCAAGCTTTCAAGAGGAATCCCAACAGTTCAGTTCGAGATGTGGCGAAGAAACTGAATCTAACCAAATCATTCGTAAAAGATGAGAAAAATCGCCTAATCGCGATGAACGGCAGAATACGGTAGGTAAAACACGTGGACGAAAACTCTACACCCAGGGTGTTGACGAAATCACATTGCCTCGTTATGGACGATGAGACGTATGTACAAGCAGACTTCTGGCAGCTGCCGGGGCTCGTCACTGCTCATCATAAATTCGATGTCCTTTAGGACGTTAGAAAGCAGAAGATGTTAAAGTTTGCCAAAAAACATATGATTTGGCAAGCAATTTGCTCGTGTGGAAAACAGAGCATCTCATTCGTAACCACTGGAACGGTCAATGGGCAGGTGTACCTAAAGAAATGCCTCCAAACGCGTCTACTTCCTCTTCTGAGGTCATACGATGGTTCTACGATTTTCTGGCCGGATTTAACCTCGTGCCATTACTTGATTGAGGTTTTGGAGTGCTAAAAGCCTATGGAGGTCAATTTCGTGCCGAAGCATCTCAACCCCCCGAACGCACCGGAACTGCGGCCAACTGAAAAGTACTGGGCCATCATGAAGCAGGCACTTTGGAAGCATCTTAAGAAAGTGAAATTGGAGGAAGCTATGAAGGAAAAATGGACTGTCACGCAAAAAAAAGTTGGTTTAAATGTTGTACAGGACCTTATGAGTAGTGTAAAGAAGAAGGTTTGTGCATTTGGATATGGGATTGAAATTGAATAAAAACAAACATAGGAAAATATTCCTGTTGTATTTTACTCCCTGAAAATTTGAGGATGATTGGTTGAACGGGCTAATTTTGCCGAGTATTTTGTGTGTCGCAATTTGATTCAGTACACCCTCTAAGGGCAATAATTGAAGCTAAAGGCGATAGAATCGAAATGTTAATATGTGCACATAAATAATAAAATTTAAGAAACAGAATAACAAAGACATATTTAGATTATTTGTCTTTTCGTGGGAGATACAGTCTTTGTTTCATTCATCACTTATTTGGGCTTACCCTGTAGTGTGTAGATCGAAAACGAAACACCAAGCCAAGCCAATATGACAGAGAAACAGCAGAAAGAGAGAATCGACTAAACACATTAAACATACACTCCCGCATAACTGTACTCAATTTTTGAGTACAATCGTATGTTATCTCTTTTTCTCTCACGGAAATGTTACTCAATTTTCGTTAAAAAGTGGATCAACTTAATTTTTGAGTAGATCCACTTTTATTAAAAATTAAGTTACATTTCCGTGAGAGAAAAAGAGATAGCATACAATTGCACTCAAAAATTGAGTAAAGTGTAGCGGGAGTGTAGGGCTCTGCCTAGATTCTTTGTTCAGCTTACTGACCTTGTTTGCTTATTTTTATAAAGCGCTAAAAAGAGAGTGATTCCACATTTCCCGTGCACTGCCCGATTCGTCATTCGTCCCGCTTATTTGTCAACATTCAAATTAATTCCCTTGTATGGTTCCTTAAGCGCGATCCAAAAATGCAAGGATAAAAACTATGTTTCAATAATCTTTCAAATCTGTTATGTGTACATACAGAATTCTGTATCGAAAAGCTCCGAAAATTCTGTATCATTACAGATAAATCTATGTGAGGCTTGTTCGTGACAAAATCTGGGCAGATTAAAGTTGGAAGAAAACAAATTTGCTGTTAGTTCAATCCAAGATGCATTTTTCAATCCTTTAATTGTGCATTATTAGTCATCCTAAAACTAATAACAGTTACTTAACTAGGCTGCATGAAGAAACTACGAATTTTTGAGTTTACTCTGGCCATTGGGGTCTGTGCAAACTTCTCTACAACCGATTTTGCTGCTTTTGCCGAATTTTTAAAAAAGTTTCTATAAAGCATTTAAGTTCATTTAGAATCCGGTATAATAAAATTATCTGTACCTCGGTAACGGAATGACAAACAAATAAGTTTAATACATCAAAACAAAGGTAGTCCACTGTACTTTAAAGAAAAATATCAATACAAATCATTTCTCTTCGTTTCTTATGAAAATTTGCGATTTGTTCCACATTTTGGTCATCTGAGTCGCGTACCGAGACGTTTTTCCACTTTTCTTAAGCTTTCACTTCATTATTGCCCAAAATCTCTCGATGGGTTGGAACTGCGGGTAATTGGGTGGATTTATGTTTTTATCGATGAAATCTACGTTATTATCGCGGTACCACTGGATGACTTCCCGTAGTGACAACTCGCCAAATCTGGCCAAGACTTCACGGGACCTTTATGGGCTTTAATGAAAAGTAGTACGCGGTTTTTGAGGCATTCTTCCTTGTACAACCTTTAATCCATCGTCTTATTCATCACGAACACTTTGGTCTTTGCTCCGCAGCTGCATCCCTTGCCAAATCATAAGTTTTTTGGTAAATTTGTCATAAAAGCAAACTTAAACTTCGCAGGAACAGCTCCTCGTGCCGTTGCCATGTAGAATTTTTGACCAGGAAGCTGTCCGAAATCCATTTTGACGTTGGTTTCATCGTCGATGAGCAGGCATCCTTGGTACTTCGTCAAAACCTGCTGGTACAATTTCGAGCTCGAGCTCATGGCTGCCCAGAAATGGTAACAATCGCTTCTTTAGGCATTCTTCCCAGTACATTTCCTTGTTTATCGTTCAGGTAGTGATGAAGCTTTCGCTTACTCGACCACAGCTGCATATTGCCTGCCAAACCAAATAATTTTTGGGAAACTTGGCCTTTTTCTTCTTTCTAAAATGCTCCTCTACGCCGTTCCGTTACATGGCAGTATAATAAGACATTCCGGGAAGAAGCTTAAAGTCTTCCAGCGCATAAGTTTCATCATAATGAGCTCATTATCACGCAGGAAAACTGCGTCAAATAGTCGCGATACAACTTACGAGCCCAGGTTGTAGTCGTCACATTCGGTTTGGTGCAGTTTTCACCTTGAACGACTTCATACCATGCCGGTGCTTGGAAGTATGCACGAAAGTTGGGTACATTTTTATTTTTCTAGCCAAAGTACGTACCGAAAGATCTGGTCTCTTCTGCAATATTTGCTTAAAGGTATTAGCAGTGCTTGCAGGAAAACCAAGCTTTTTTGCAAGCTTTCCTTACTGACAGATCCGGATTTTAATTACGACCTAGGACAGGACCTGCCAGCTCAGAGAGAGATGACCTCTTACAAATTTATGATTGCTATGATACGGAGGTCGCTCCAATGTTGCCAGATATGTTTACACAGTAATCCCATTGAAAATAAAGTATTAAAAAAAATTCTTTTGTCGGTGGGGAAATGAAGCTGCATCAAACTAAACGTTAATTGATAAGGTTTCATTGAATTTCATTGATACTTACGCTGCAAATTCTGCTGTGGGGAGAAAGCTTGAGCAAGAGAATGTCTTCCTCGCTTGCGTTCCCAATGCAGGCCTTCACCCACTCTCGGCGAACGATCTCTCGGGAACCGATGGAAATGGAGACCCGGATGTGACACGTCACTGCGACCACAATTTATCGCTTTGCACTTCATTTCGAACAGATTTAAAATAAACCACTGCAAAAGTGTACTTTTATTTCCGCATTTGTTCTAGTTGGCACAAACAAAAAAGGTGAAAAAGTAGTGACTACTAGCAACACTGCCAAACCAACAAACGAACTACCTGCTTGTAACATAACTCGACGGAGGCGGTAGAGGCGGTTGTCAAAGCGACCAATAAAAACGGTCTTTTTGACAGGTAAATGGTCTTGCTTTTGCACTAACAGCTGGCAGGTTCTGTCCAAGATTGCGACCGCACACAATTGCTTTTCGCACTTGCTCTTCTTTCGACGCCATCTTCGATCTAAAAGCTTGTACTACCACCAAAAATTGATTGAACACAATGAACAGTTCATCAGTCGGTGAAATATATCACGCGTTGATGAAGTATTTCCAGAGATATACGTATTTAGGGATGTCCAGATTTTGTCACAAACAAGCCTTATGTGGCAGCCCTGCATGCTGCTTAGGCTGATGCAAAATTTGAAATATTTGCTCCCCTATGCTTAATCGACGCCAATTTGGGTCCTGATAGTCCCCAACAAATTTTAACACATTTGGTTTTAATTTGGCTTTGCACACGCTATTCAAAGTTTGTATGGGAATTAGTATGAAGAATCTCAAACTTACATTTCCAGATCCCTAACATCCTGATATTATGTCCTTAAACCAAATCTTATAAACATTCATATAGTGTAAGTTGTCAACTATCAAAATGCCGAAGATACCTGACAAGTAAATTTTATACAGGCTGTGCAGGCAGAGAAAATCTTTTATCTATTCATTCGATTAGCAACCTTCAAGCAATACAGACATGCATTCAACTAGTTTCCAGTATCTATCTTTATTTGGCTATTCAACAGTTAGATAAGCAGAAACCGCTGAATCAAGAGTTCAAGCGTCTTGGATAAGCAGCAAAGAATCGAAATAGGTCGGTAATTCTTTCCATCATGGATGTTTCCAGCTTTGTGAAAGGGAGAGACCGCAGACAACTTCCATACATCCGGAAAGGAAGTCTCCGATAGCGACAGGTTGAATAGCAAACACACAGGAGGTGCAAGTAGCTCAGCACATCAACGAATAAAAACGGGAGGTAGCCTATCTGATCCAGAACTTTTCGAAGGGTCAACAGTTCTCAGTGCACTACTGACATCTGCTACGGTAAAGGTTGGACACGGAAATTGTATATCGTATGATGGCAAGTGATTCAAGACCTCCGGAGAACTCGGCGGAGAGTCAGCATCGTAGACAGATTTGAAGAAATCAGCGAAAAGTTCGACTGAATCTTCGAGGCCTCTACTGGTTGAGTCATCGAAAGACAGTTCCGCCGGGATTGACTGTGTGACTTTTCTGCTTTTAACAAAGCGCCAGAAAGAGGAAGGATCCACCTTAACCTCGCCTTGGATTCGGAAAATATATTCACGAAGAGAAGAAGACACACATTCGGCGTTTTTAATATGAAAACGCATAATGATTCTCTGACAAAACCAAAAATAGTTTCGGGGATTTTTTTTCAGAAGACTCAACGTATAATTCAGATTATACTGTTTTGATTTCTAAGATGAAGTAAACCAAGCGAAATTGAAAATTTTATCGAGGTTTCCACAATTTTTATTCGTGGTTTTCAGAACCCTCATATAATCAAGATTGTAATTTTGACTTAACCTTAAGCGATGTAAATCATAATATTCTTAAAAGGGAATCGGAAGTATCTACTCCAATGGGATGGGAATATTTCGAAGTTACATAACTGAAAAATCAAAGACATTCTATCCTGCACAATTAGGTTAAAGATTTGATAAAATATAAGATTTAGGTTCCTGTTTCGTAAGAACAAAATAAAATGAGCATCACCAACCGACGCCCAACAACACCTCTCGCAACATTTTAAGGCGCAAGTGGATATATTATTTAGGCATAAGGAAAAATAAGAAAACGAACAGTCCTCCGATAATGTCCACTTTGAGAGCGAAGCAAAACTGAACATGGCACGCGATCGTTCGGTTCCACACCATATAGCTTTTTTTCCCGCTTTAACTTCCAGCCCTCAACCATTAAGAATCTCCCGACTTGTACAAACTCATTTGTACGTGGTGATCTCGTCGTCGTCGTCGTCGTCGTCGTCGGGACACAGCTTGGACCTGCTTGGACATTGAGACGCCCATTGGTCCCGGGCAGAGATCGCCGTATTACGTAGGTTGGCAGTAGGAAATAAGAGTATGATCCTGTGCCGGGCGAAAATTGTGCTGCATTAACCGAAATCTCATAATTTTCATCTTCTCCACTCTGCGTTTAGCGAACAAATTTTGCAATCCACCTCATCGATGACCACGACGAAGACGAAGACGATCGACGGCAGCCAGCTAGCGCAGAGACGCCAAGGTACACAACTTATTGGCCCTTGTCCTGTTGTTGGTGCTGCTGCTGCAGTTGCGTTTCTAAGGAAAACTGGATGGAAGAGCAAGCTCGAAGGGCTCCATCAGAGTAAAGAAAGGGGAAAATGCAGAGCATAAGCGCATAATAATGTTTATCTCTAAACCGCAAACCGAAATTAAGCTTCGGAGAGCGTTGTTGGGTTGGGGTTAATCCTTCTAGCAGTGCTCATGCTGCCCACAGTGCAAATACCCAATACCTTTCCCAAAACGCCCCGCACGATATCACTCACGCCAGTACCTCACATTATGCTGGTTATGTGCCTTAGTTCTATCACTTCTTAACTTTACGTCGACGGCGACGGCGACGACGACGACGACCCCGAAAGCTACAATAAGGGCCCACAATGAGAGCGCGCGCAATGATGCCTCCTTCGCCATCACGTGTCTTCTCGGTGGTTGGCCGGCAGCAGCAGCAGCAGCAGCATAAGGAGGGCTATGCTTACGGTGGTGTGCTGTTTGGCTCTGGTTTCGGTCCAAATTCGCTATGTTCCCACGATACCGGTAGATAAATGACGGAGTAAACGTTATACATGGCTGGGGTGTTTATAAGTTATTCTTTTTTGCCTCGTCTCTCGGTTTTTACTTCATACACACAATATCAGCGCGCCGGGTGAGTGTTGTTTGGTATCGAGCTGTTTGCGCTCTATATTTTTCCTCATTTTGTCAATAGTTTTCCCTTTCGCCTCTGCTGCCACAGCCCTGTACCTGGGGTGATGGAACGGAGTGATTCACTCTCGGGACGTGTTGTGTTCAAATAATAATTAATAATGATCACCCCGTCGGTGCGCAGTCCGTTCCAATCGGGTTGCTTACTAGGAGATCTTTCATTACCAGGAACTAATGGGCTTTTGGAAATGGACGATAGTCGTTGGTGGGTAGGAGCTTCGAGCTGGATTTAAATTATTATTTTCACAATCGTAGGGTACATAATATTAAACAATTCCTATTTCCTACTTTTAAAAACAATGATAAGTAATAGTCCCATCTTCTCAAAACTTGCAGAAAATGCATTAAATACATGATGATGAGAAAACTTATCGACAGCAAAGATTAATTATAAGAAAGATTTCCGACGAAAGCAAACACAGGAAACGGATAAACAGATAGTATAATGTATGATGTATGATATGTACTACACCCCATTGAAGCACGGAAACTAAGTCCGACAGTAATGGGCTCTCCTCTCCGTTAGACTTGATCAAGCTTAATTAACCTGATTATCCTAATCATACCATTGTATGAAGGGCCAAAAACGGGTTGGGTGGATCGATAGGCAACATCACTTATACGTATCCACAGGGATATGAAGAATCTCCTTCTAACAACAAGATTGAACAATTGTTCAAAAGAGTAAGCTATCTAACATGAGGATGCCACAATTGGCAGGGAGAAGAGCCCGCCCTCTATTCACAAACTGTTAGCAATTGGGAGTTTACATTCCTACTCTTTACATTCTACTCCCATCCAGAGTGCTTAAATCGGGTGCCCTGGTGGTCCCTCCCGTTCCCATGAAATATTCGTATTTGAATTTACTGTTGCCATGGTCACTGTTTGTTGCTTGATGCAAATAGCAATCCACTTTTATTTTTGCTAACCTAATAGTTATTGCTACCGAGTTAGGTAAGGGAAAATTTAATTTGTAGGGAGTTAAAGACAAATAGCATAGCATTTACACTTACACAATATCGTAGGTGGTGAAGACTTAATCTACTGTTAAGAGAACTACCATGTCCGGATCCGTTGTCGTTCGGTAAGAAACCTGGGGAATAATTTCGAACCCTTAGATACCAGTCATGCTGCCTCCAGTAGACTGGCCACGTCCTTGAAATTGTAGCGGAGTGGGAGGGAATGTTAGTCCAACACATATTTTAGAGAGATGCAGAGAACTCTACGACCCCTCATATGTGTCACAGGTAATGGCGTGTTAATAGGGAAAGGGTTACCCCTGGGATACGCTCGACAAGCGTTACGGGTGATCAAAATTGATGAATTACGAACACATATGATACGAAGTGCACCTTCGTCGGGGATTTCCTGAAAAGTAATATTAATTAAAACAATACCTACGACAATTAACATTGCCTGTAAACAATCAATATGCAAGTGAAAAAAAAATAAGACGTCAGTTAAAAGTAACGGGCGAAGCGATGGTTGAAGCTTCATGTGATCAGAAATCTACCTAATATATAGCATGGAATGGGAAGTAATAGGAAACATATTAGAAATGCATGGTATGAGAATAAAAATGATTGGACCTACAAAAATATCAATAAACAATACATATAAAAATTTAATACAAAAATGATGAAAATGATAGTAGTCATAAAAATCGTAAACTTAGTTACGATCAGCAACAATATCAATACCACACAGCATGTGTAAGCTGGACTATTATTTACAAACATACATAAATTTGTAACCTATGAAATATAAAACGAATATATATAACTAGGAATAATAATAAAGGGTGTATTAGATAAAAATGGCACACACATATATACTCATCAAAATTAAACTGATTATAGAATTTTCTTGAAATTTTCAGGAAATGAAGAACTACTAATGAGTTTTGATTTACAACATTTGTTTTATTCAATTTCGTCTCCCATCCCGAATGCCCGCACCTTCCTTTTCACTCCACCCATCAAATTTTGTACAACCGATTTTCCCAGTGTTGTTGTTGTTTTTACCCAAATTTTCTTCAATTCTAGCTCTGTTTTTATAGTTTTGGGCTGTTTGCAAAGTTCCGTTTTCAGAATTGCCCAGAATTTTACAATTGGACGAAGTTCCGGTGAATTTGGTGGGTTCATATCCTTTGGCACAAAATTGACTCCGTTGGCTCGGTACCACTCCAATACGTTTCGAGCGTAGTGGCAGGATGCTAGATCAGGCCAAAACAGAGTTGATCCTTTGTGCTTCTTAATGAATGGCAAAAGACGCTTCTTAAGGCACTCTTCCGTGTAAATCGCACCGTTTATTGTTCCGGAAGTGATGAAGGGAGCACTTATTTCACCACATCCGCAAATCGCTTGCTTTGCAAATTTTGATAGTTTCTTCTTTTCGAACATCCTCCGGAACATCGAACTTCGACTTGGCAACGAAATATTCTTGTCCAGGAAGTAGACGGAAGTCGGCCTTGACGTATGTTTCGTCATCCATCACGATGCAACCGGATTTGGTGAGCAGCTTCGTGTAAAATTTCCGGGCGCGAGTTTTCGCAGTGATGTTTTGTTTTTCATTCCGGTTTGGGGCTTTTTGCAATTTGTAAACATGTAACCCAGCACGCTTCATGGTTTTCTGCACAAAACCGACTGACACCTTAGACTTTTTAGCGACATCTCGATTTGACATGTTTGGACGGTTCTTGAATTGTTGTACGACCTTCCTGGCTATTTTACTGTCCATTGGACCTCTTTTACGTCCACTCCCTTCCTTTCTTTGGACACTCAGACGCTCCTTGAAGGTTCTTATTACACGAGACACAGTTGTATTTGCAATTCCAAGCCTTTTAGCAATCCATCGGTGGGACGCCCCTGGATTTTGATTGTGAGTGCACATAATTTTCTCACGGTCAATTTCTTGTTTCGACGACATGACTGGAACTACTGAATGTATAACTATGAAACTTGGCAGATGTAAATAGAACACTATAGATAAGATCTACTCAAATTTTTAGGTTTTTTACTCATACGATTCAAAAGTTACAGAAGATTTTCTGTGTGCCATTTTTATCGAATACACCCTTTATATGCATTGATTGTAACGGAAATCAAAGAAAATGGTAAAAATGATAGTTCCAATAAAAATTGAGAACTCAGTAACAATCAACAGCAGCATCAATCCACATAGCGTAGGTTAGGTGGGCTACGACTTACAAAGATGCATGTGAAGCTGAAAATTGAAACTATTAGCAAGCTAAGGAAACGTAAACAAACATTTTCATCAATTACGCCTAGATGAATCTAAAATACTGAAAGAGTAATGACCGAAATTGAACTGTAAAGACACTAGCCAAATGGCACACAGCGCTGCACGAATCAGATCAGCTCAGATTTAATAAAATGTCCATTCGCAAACCGGAAATGAAAAATACATTCAGCAATAAGTGCAAAAGTCTACCACAGCTTCCGCTGCAGCTTCTTGCATTCAAGGCACTAGATACTTCTTAACCATAAGATGAGAAGAAAGGATCAAAATAAAAATTGGACATATAAGACATAATAATTAAAAGTTTATATAACCTATTAGATAAAAATTATAAAATTATTTTAATGTTAACATATAAATCACGAGAGAACAAGTAATGATAAAAATGGTAATTATGATGATAGAGATGAATGATAATGGTAATGAATAAATAATGTCATAAAAGATAATATATATAGTAAAGGGATATTATAATATGAACTGAAAATTACATGTGTACCCACTGCTGTTTTGTTGCAATTGTAGACAAACTTGCGCATCCATTATGAACCAAAAAACTTAAACAATGTATGACAGCCATGACCAGAAAACTTAAACAATGTATGACAGCCATTAAATGTTAACATTTTTACACTGATTACCTGGAAGACCTGGAAGATACGAGAATGGATAATTATGATATGATTTACAGGTCGCACCCCCTCACTTCGCTATTGTCAAAATGACAAAATGACAATGGTAGTCTTTTGTGATCATATGACTCGTGGAGGCGTGAGGTAGGAACTTGTGAGGACCAGAGGTCGGTCGCACCCTCCTTCGAAGTTGTCAACTCACCATTTGAAGCCCTTGTAGGGAGTTAAAGACAAATGGGCAAAAAACAATGAGTAATGTTTTTTTTTTTGTTGGGGCGTAGAACCACTGCGTCCACTGAGTTGAACTTTTGTGGTATACCCCTGTTTACTATACTAATTCGCATCTTAAAGCTAGATCACCATTTGTCAAGTGACCAGCCTAAGACGCGTCTCCCAGTCAGGAAAAATTGAGTTTATAAAACCCACCACCTTCCAAAGATTTGCAGTCCAAATTTCTTTAGGTTGCATATAGCCACTGTACAGAAATTTAAGTCTGCTCTTGTACAAAGCATCACAACTGCAAAGCAGATGTTCCGAGGTTTCACGTTCCATGCTACAGAAACGACAGATATCATTCTGAATGTTTTTGAAATGTTTTTCAAATGATATCTACTCGGGCAATGTCCGATTACTAGGCTAGTGTAGGAACAATGACCTCTCTTATTGAGCTCCAAAAGCCTTTTACTAATTGTAACACTTGGAATTTTAAACCTTTTCGCTTGAAAACACTTAGTGGTGACCATCCAATTGGTCATCACCCTTTGCTCTTCCCAAGATTTTAATTCCATTTTTATGGCACAGTATGATATGCCGCAGAATGGTTCTGGTTCAATAAACTGTGCATTTGAACCTTGTTTAGCAAGCTCGTCTGCCCTTTCATTGCCTTCAATGCCACAGTGTCCCGGAACCCAGAATAAATTTACCGAGTTCTCTTGGCACACCTTTCGCAATGAAAGAATGCATTCCCAGACAAGTTTGGATGTACATTTATATTTACTTAACGCTTTGAGTGCCGCTTGGCTGTTTGTAAAAATACAAATATTTGCATATTGATATTTTCACTTCAGACAAACGTTAACACATTTTATTATAGCAAAGATCTCCGCTTGGAAAACCGTTGGATAGTTTCCCATCGCCACTGAGATTTCTACCCCGAAGGTTCCTGTTCCCGTTTTTGTTCCAATTTTTGAGCCATCTGTGAAGAATTTATGGAGCCATGACGAACAGTGGGACCTCCGACTTCCCAATCTATACGTGACGTTTCACATATCTTGTAAGGGATGTCATGGTTTTCCACAGGTTTCATCCAGTCTCCATTCATATACATCACTGGCCCATTCTGAAAACTTTGTGAAATGCTCAGGTGACCGACTAAGTCACCAGACATGAAAGTTTTCAACCGTTTAAGTCTAAGCATACTTTTTTCCGCTTCAAGTTGCATGTGTTCGTGCAAAGGCAGCAGATTTAGAAGTGCATTCAACGCATTTGAAGCAGTGCTGCGCATCGCTCCCGTTATAGCAATGGATACTCAGCCGTTGAAGTTTTAGGCGTTTTTCTGTGCAGTAGCCTCTTTTGTTTTTGGCCACCACACAAGAGAAGCATACGATACTTCTGGACGTATTATCGATGTATAAATCACATTATCATTTTTGGTCTTAGACCCTATTTTCTGCCAAATGTTTTTGAGCAAATCCAGAAAGCACTGGTTGCCTTACCGATCACACACTCAAGATGAGCATTCCAGTTCAGTTTGGCATCCAGTATCACTCCTAAGTATTTAACCTGTTCACTAAGATGGATTTTTAATCCTCTTAGCTGAAACGCTTTTAAAGGGTGTCCACGATGAAATTGCCACACACAAAATTGATTCGCAAAATTCGAGTTTTCATCCGATTGCCATCAAATTTTCAGGGATTGAGAAATAACTATTAAACTTCATTTTGAACGTTCGAAGCCCAGCCTTAGTTTTGGCCTTCTGGACAAAACTTCGGCTTAGGTGCAGCTTCTTAGCCACATCCCGAACGGAGGCGTTCGGATTTCGGTTGAAGGCCCCAACTACGCGGTTGTGATTTTTGGTGTTGTACGGAATACTTTTTCCTTCACTTCTGGGCTTTCGATCGGTGGTCAACCGTTCCTCGAACCGCTTAATCACTCGCGACACCGTGGAATTTGCGATTCCCAACGTTTTAGCGATGGAACGATGCGAGAGATCCTTGTTCTCGTGATGAATGCGCAAGATTTTATCACGCACGAGCTGTTCTTTCGATTCCATTTCCGCGAGTTTTGATCACAGGACTTTAAAACTTGCAAGATGTAAATAATGCACTATGAACTAAATCCACCCAAATTTTCATTAAATTCTACCCAACGGTTAAAAAGTTAGAGCAATTTCATAGTGTGGCAATTTCATCGTGGACACCCTTTAGACTAAACTTCCTTCTCCTAGTGAAAGGTACAATTACTACTTTTGCTGGATTAATGCTAAGGCTGCTAAGTAATGTTGAAATCATCTAGGAAGAAAAATCAATAAAACAATATTATGATGAATTTAGGTTAAATATTGAACTGTAAAGTCAAACACTAGCCAAATGACATGTATCAGATCAGCTCAAAATTTTTAAAAAGTCCATTTGCAAACCGAAAATGAAAAATAAATTTAGTAATAAGTGCAAAAGCGTGCCACAAATTGCGTAGTTATCAAAAGCCTACTACACATGTTATTTTCTCCGTTATATAATGGACTTATATGGAATGCTATCATAAATTTAAGGGATATTTCGTGTTAGTTTAACCCAGATACTGCCTAAAGCAGGTTTGTTGCATGAAAATGTGAAGGACATGATATGCTGGAAATAATACGATGTTGTAAGGAAATACTTATTAATGTACACATATTAATGAAACGCCGCTATTTGCCTATTTCGCTGCGATGTTAGTAAGATAATTGAAGCTCTAAAATGGCGAAAATTCCAACGTGATATAATGAAATAAAGTTGATCACATAGCAAAATAGCCAAGGAAATTAAAGTAAACACTAATGCGAAACAATTTCATATTGCTTTGATTACTGATCAAAAACGGAAGCTCAATAAATCCAAAATAATAAAAAAGAAGAAGAAGAAAAGGCAGGACATTCTTCGATAACTCATGTTTCCTGCTGGGCCCAGATATGATTCTTTATGTCTGTGAAATAGAAAATGTAGGATCATAACCAATTTGAGTTTTTGAATTAATTATTTTGGGCGAAGAATTTTTTTTGGTACAATTTGTCGTATATAATCCTCTCAAAAAAAAGTAAAAAAAACCTTCCTTTATTTACATTAATTGCTATGTTATGTATTCTCCGTGCGAGGAGTAACGATTATGATGTAGAAGGAGATGTTCGCTCATCACCATGAGGCACCAAGAGTAACAGCAATGTTTTTGGCTAGAATGAAAGATGGAAGAGAAAGTGTTGAAAGTTCCGTCAGAGTGCGGCAGGTAGGAAAATTAACTTTAGTGATCGTCAGTCGTTGCTGAATCGCAAACAAACCCAAAAAGGAGAGAGTTCCTTCTCCCATGTGCGCATCAGTAAACAGAGTGCACACAATAGATCGCTAAGAATAAACTATACAAGCCACAGTGGTACATGAGGCGCGCTCAATTTTGCCTGTTGAAGTGGCGGACTTGTTCCGTCGCTACAACCTACCCCGCAGTGGGATGTTAGGCAAAGATTGACGTCCATGGTCTCGAGTACCATTGGATACATGCCCTTTCGCTCAATTTTCAAAAACATCTGTTAATTTTCCTACCTGCCGCACTCTGACGGAACTTTCAACACTTTCTCTTCACATCTTTCATTCTAGCCAAAAACATTGTTGTTCACTCTGGTGCCTCATGGTGATGAGCGAACATCTCCTTCTACTGCTTTATTTTCAAATACATAAAGTGAGTTAAGTGGGCCAAACCTTACGACGATGCATAAATGCGAAGCTGAAAAAAGCATCAATTATATTGTGAAGGGATGTTATAAATAAAATGATTAGAACAATTATATTTGTAATTTCTGCATGTCTGCTGATCCTGCTGTAATTGTAGACTGTTGCCGCTGGGCACACTGCTCCAGGTGTGAGTTCTTCATTCACGTCCGAGCTGAGCTCCGACCACGGCTGTCAACGGACGACTGACACTTCGACAACGGCTGTCAACGACGAAAAACGAGGACAAAGACATTCTTTATAGTACAATAGTTCAGAATAAAGAATAGTGAGAACAAAGTGTTTTTTGCAAAGCTAGTAGGAATTTGATCCTTTATTATTCGATTCAATTTTATATTAATTTATTATTCTACAGTGTAATGAACATAGGTCCTAAGAGTGAATTTGATAATACTAGCGAATTTTGAAATTGCCAGCACACCAAAAGTGTGAGTTATTATTGATTGTTGTATTATTCAAATGTGTACCTAATTAAATTTATTTGCAGTTTAAAGCTGCACTAAACCGCCATCAGTGTTTTGAATGTGCTGCTGAGAACCCGGTGGATCGAAGTTTTCGCTTTAGTTTTTTATTCACTCGTCGTGACACATCTTTAAAACTTTTGTCATGAGTGCGAATGACGCCGGTATGAAGCGGAACGGGAATGTGGAACCACCGCAAACGCCGGAGATGGACAAAACGGGAGGCTGCGTCAACTGCTCGCGCCCCGTGTCGTATGATGATTTCGTCCAATGCGACCAGTGTGATAGCTGGTGGCACATGCGTTGTGCAGGCGTAACGGCGTCGGTATCTGAGAAGCTTGAGTGTCGCATTTGCTTACCAGTGAGTATTTGCTCAAAGTCTACCAATAAGTCGGCTCGAATCGCATTGAAACTGCAGAAGCTTGAGGAGGAGCGCGCAATTCAACAGCTGGAGAAAAGACACATGCAGGAAAAGTATACCCTGCTGGAGGAGCAACTGGAAGAAGATAATGCGAGCAACCGAAGTCGAGTAAGTACCAGAGAAAGCCAACAGCGTGTGGAGCAATGGATCGACCAACAACCATCCAACGTTGCGCAAGGTGAGGAGGCTGTTGGAGGATTATCGTTACCAGTGGATTCCAATAATCCGACAAGTGGAAGTCTGGCAGAAGCCAGTCCACCGAAGAAACAAGAGACAGCTGAACAGTTGACGATGATGCACTATTCGATGCAGCAGTTACCGCGGACAGCAACTTCAGTGGATCCGGCACGACTTCCCGGGAATCAGCAGCGGAACACCGACGCGATTCCCAAAACGGCTCTAAGACAACAAGTCGATGGTCGTGTGTCGACAAGCGTAGGTAACCATATTCCCTCAGCACCCCCCGTACTGCCACAAGGTAAGCCACCAACTTTTTCCATTCCGTATGAGGAAAGCCCCGCTCAACCGAGCAATTATTATCAAGATCTATTAGAAAAGTTTGGAGCAATTAGTCCGGTACTTGATAATGCGAGACTGGCACAATATATTCGGGCGATGCCTGTTCTTCAAGGCCAACCCACTCAAACGTTTCCTCTCTTCACATTTTCTGGGAGGAACGAAAATCAATCCGCTAATCAAGCGAATACCCATACCCATTCTAATGGCATCCAGTCAAACATGCCACTTACTTTCCCGGCATCAACACTGCCCGAACGTGGTCCTTCCTCCTCGCAGTTAGCCGCTCGACAAATAATGCCTCGTGACCTCTCCCCTTTCGCCGGTAACCCAGCGAATTGGCCAATTTTCATTAGTGCGTTCGTGAACACAACCGCCGCGTGTGGATACTCTAGTGTGGAAAATCTAACCAGGCTACAACGGTGTCTGAAAGGAGCAGCATATGAAGCAGTTAGAAGCCGTCTCATGCTCCCGGAATCCGTGCCACACGTGATCAACACCCTTCAGCTTCTTCATGGACGTCCGGAACTACTGATAAACGTGCTATTGGATAAGGTGCGGTCAACTCCAGCTCCTAAGGCAGAACGTCTTGAAACGCTCATCGAGTTTGGATTGGCAGTGCAAAGCTTGTGTGACCACCTGGAAGCAGCGGGTCAACCGTCTCACCTGACGAACCCGTGTCTGTTGATGGAGTTGGTAGAAAAGTTACCTGCGCATGTGAAGATGGAGTGGGCAAACTTCATGCAACGGTATCCGGTGGTAAATCTTAAAACCTTCGGGGACTTCATGAACGGCGTGGTAGTGTCAGCAAGCAAGGTAACCCAGTACACAGGAGGAGTCGGGAAAAGCGCCAAAGGGGAGACACTGAGGATGAAGAACAAGGGGACAATCAATGCACACATTTGCCAGTCGGATCAACCGAGGGCTGAGGAGAAGTCATGTTGCGTTTGCAAAAGACGTGGACATCGTGTTCGGGACTGCACCAGCTTTAAAGCACTCTCCATCGACGATCGTTGGAAGACAGTGCAGACCAACGAACTCTGCCGTAGCTGCTTAAATGCACACGGAAGACGAAGCTGCCGGAATGCCAGCCAATGCGGGATCAACGGATGTACCTTTCGGCATCACCCTCTGCTTCACTCAGTTCGCAGTAATCAACCATCTCGTGGAACGGCGACACCAAACGTTGAAACGGCCGAGAATCATACGCACCGACTTTCTGGCCAGTCATTGCTGTTTCGCATAATCCCAATTACGCTGTATGGGCCGAAAGGGATGGTGAAGACGTACGCCTTTCTGGACGATGGGTCGTCTCTCACACTCATCGAGGAGCAGCTGATCAACGAACTTGGCGTAAGTGGAAGTACCGCACCGCTGTGTTTGACGTGGACGGGAAATGTCTCGAGGATGGAAGCTGATTCTAAAAGGAGGTATTTGGCGATATCAAGTGCTACTGATGGTAAGCGACAGAAAATTGAAGATGTTCGTACGGTGAAGAAACTTGCTCTGCCGGAGCAAACCCTACGGATCAACGATCTCGTATATCAGTTCCCACACCTAAGAGGTTTACCGATTTACGAGAGGTTATGAGAATGCGGTTCCCCGGTTGTTGATAGAGTCAACAATTTGCGGCTCACTATTCCGCTGAAAGTGAAAGAGGGACACATCAACGAACCAGTCGCCATGAAAACTAGACTTGGTTGGTGTGTGTACGGGGGTAGCGGAAACATATCATCGCGCACACTCAATTTCCATGCGTGTGAATCCGATCGGAACTTACATGAACTAGTAAAGAGTTACTTCACACTAGAAGACGTCGGGGTCAAACCAGTGACGGAATTAATGTCGGTGGATGATAGAAGAGCTCAACAAATTCTAGAAACGACCACTGTACATGTTCAAGATAGGTATGAGACCGGTCTGCTATGGAAGTTTGACGAATTTGAATTCCCTGATAGTTACGGAATGGCTTTGCGGAGATTGGAGTGTCTAGAGCGACGGATGGAGAAGAACCCTGCGCTGAAGGAGAACTTGCGCCGCCAGATAGAGGAATACCAGCTGAAGGGCTATGCACATCAAGTAAGTGAAGAGGAACTGAAAGCCGCCGAATTGAAACGGATCTGGTACCTACCGCTGGGAGCGGTGGTAAATCCGAAGAAACCGGAAAAAGTGCGTCTAATTTGGGATGCTGCAGCCACGGTCAACGGGATATCGCTCAATTCTCTGCTCCTGAAAGGACCAGATCAACTCACATCTTTGCCAGCAGTTTTATCACGATTCCGGCAATATGCGGTGGCCGTCTCAGCCGATATTAAGGAGATGTTTCACCAAATAAGCATACGCGAAGCGGATCGCTGCTCACTTCTATTTTTGTTCCGTACCGATCCTTCTAGTTCGCCCGTCATTTATAAAATGGACGTTGCTACCTTCGGGGCAACATGTTCGCCCGCGTCTGCACAGTTCGTCAAGAACAAGAACGCGGCAGAGTTTGCCGACGAATATCCAAGAGCGGTGGAAGGTATCATATCCAACCACTACGTGGACGACTATCTGGACAGCTTTAGCACTGAACTGGAAGCAGCAGAAATAGCAGATCAAGTAAAGGCAATTCACAGCAAAGGAGGGTTCCAGCTACGGAATTGGCAATCGAACAGCGCACTTGTGAAGCAACGTATAGGAGAGACAACGGACACTGGCAACAAGCACATGTTCCTCGAAAAGAGCATCGAATATGGCAGAGTGCTGGGCATGGTCTGGTTAACGGATGAAGATACGCTGAGTTTCTGCGTGTCACTGAAAGAAGACGTCCAACAAATCATCACCAGTGAATCACGTCCCACGAAGAGGCAAGTTCTACGGTGCCTCATGAGCGTCTTCGATCCGCTGGGACTATTGAGCTTCCTACTGGTTCACGGTAAAATACTGTTACAAGATATTTGGCGCGAAGGTATTCAATGGGACCAAGAAATCAATGAAAACCATTGGGAACGCTGGAGTAGGTGGACTGCCCTGCTGCATCAAATTTCGAGCGTGAAAATTCCCAGATGTTATTTTCCAAATGCCACCACACGTAGCTTCCGTCAGCTGCAGTTGCACGTCTTCGTGGATGCGAGCGAAGTTGCGTACGCTGCAGTGGCCTATTTTTGAATAGTTGATGCAAATGGAACACCACAATGTTCTTTGGTGACGGCAAAAACCAAGGTGGCACCCCTAAAACACCTCTCAATCCCCCGACTAGAGCTGCAGGCTGCTGTGCTCGGATCCCGAATGATGCTTTTTATTCTGGATTCTCATACTGTACCGGTAATGCAGCGCTACCTATGGTCGGACTCTACGACAGTTCTGGCGTGGCTGAGCGCGGATCCCCGTAAATATAAGCAGTACGTTGCCTGCAGAATTGGCGAAGTACTGGATCAAACAGAAACGAACGAGTGGCGGTGGGTACCGTCGAAGCAAAATCCTGCAGATTATGCCACCAAATGGGGGAGCGGCCCGTCTCTCGATAGTGAAGGTGTCTGGTTCCGGGGACCATCGTTTCTGTACCGACCAGAAGAAGAGTGGCCAAAGAAGAGGCTACAACCAACCGTGGAGGAGGAGTTACGCTCTTGCCATGTTCATGCTAAAACTACCTTGCCAACACCGATAATTGACTTCGATCGGTTCTCTAAGTGGGAGCGTTTACTACGTGCTACGACCTATGTGCACCGCTACGTGAGGAATCTGAAACGGAGAATCTACGGCGAGGGGAAATTCACAGGCTACCTCACTCAAGAGGAATTGCGGCATGCAGAAGCGACGCTGATTAGGATGGCACAACGGCAAGACTACCCGGTAGAAGTGGCGGTACTCTCGCGTGATCGTGATTGTCCGAGAACCGAGCAAGAAGGCTTGAACAAACGCAGCACCTTGTATACACTAACCCCATTCGTCGACGAAAACGGTATTCTGCGAGTGGATGGACGAATAGGCGCAGCGGAACATGTGGGAATAGAAACGAAGTTTCCAGCAATCCTCTCCAAGCAGCATCGGGTAACAGCTCTCATAGTGGACCTTTATCACCGGAAGTTACAGCACGCCAATTCCGAGACTGTAGTGAACGAGATGCGGCAGCGTTATCATGTGTCGCGCCTTCGAGCACTCGTCCGCAAGATCGGGAGTGGGTGCACAGTATGCAAGGTCTACAAAGCAGCGCCTAACATTCCACGGATGGCGTCACTTCCCCCAGCCCGCTTAGCTTCGTTTGCTAGGCCTTTCACCTACGTCGGCCTGGATTTTTTTGGACCTTTGGTAGTGAAGGTCGGGCGCAGCAACGCAAAAAGGTGGGTCGCTCTCTTTACATGCCTCACTATTCGAGCGGTGCATTGCGAAGTAGTGTGCAGTTTAACTACCACGGCCTGCATGAAGAGTATTCGTCGCTTCGTGGGTCGTCGTGGTGCCCCAGCGGAAATCTATTCAGATAACGGCACAAATTTCCATGGCACTGAACGGGTTTTGATGAAGCAGATTCAACAGGGGCTTTCAGCGACGGTAACCAGTACAACAACAAAATGGATGTTCATTCCGCCGTGTTCTCCCCATATGGGTGGTGCATGGGAGCGCATGGTACGCTCCGTAAAGCAAGCGAATCTTTGAACACTTTAGTTATCGAGGCGGAGGCCATCGTAAACAGCCGGCCACTCACTTATCTACCACTAGACTCGGAGGAAAGTGAGGCACTGTCTCCAAACCACTTTCTGCTGGAATCCTCGAGTGGAGTTCGGCAACCTGAAGTAAAGCCAACCGATAGTTCGGAAGCCGTAAAGAATTCCTGGAATATGATACAACATCAACTAGACTGTTTCTGGAGACGCTGGATCCGCGAAATGCTACCTATGTTAACTCGGAGGACAAAGTGGTTCGGTGAAGAGAAAATGCTAGCTTCTGGAGACCTAGTACTAATTGTGGAGGATGGCAAGCGGAACTGCTGGACTAGGGGTCGAGTAATGGAGGTCGTACCCGGGAAGGACGGTCGGATTCGACAAGCCGTTGTGAGAACTGCGAGGGGGCTGCTTCGTAGACCTGTCGCGAAGTTAGCGGTTTTGGAAGTTGGTGGTAAAACTGGAACCGGTGGCCAGTGTTACGGGGGGCATGATGTTGCCACTGGGCACACTGCTCCAGGTGTGAGTTCTTCATTCACGTTCGAGCTGAGCTCCGACCACGGCTGTCAACGGACGACTGACACTTCGACAACGGCTGTCAACGACGAAAAGCGAGGACAAAGACATTCTTTATAGTACAATAGTCAGAATAAAGAATAGTGAGAACAAAGTGTTATTTGCAAAGTTAGTAGGAATTTGATCCTTTATTATTCGATTCAATTTTATATTAATTTATTATTCTGCAGTGTAATGAACATAGGTCCTAAGAGTGAATTTGATAATACTAGCGAATTTTGAAATTGCCAGCACACCAAAAGTGTGAGTTATTATTGAATGTTGTATCATTCAAATGTGTACCTAATTAAATTTATTTGCAGTTTAAAGCTGCACTAAACCGCCATCAGTGTTTTGAATGTGCTGCTGAGAACTCGGTGGATCGAAGTTTTCGCTCTAGTTTTTAATTCACTCGTCGTGGCAGTAGACAGACTTGCATTATCATAGCCACGAGGGAAGAAACCTCTGGTAACGATTTGAAACACCTTATTTAAGCGATTAGACGCTTATTTACGGAGATAAACGCGTTTAAAGGTTTCCAGAGCCCATCTGATGAAAAATTGAAATCATACTTATATTTATACTAATTCGATCTTCGGTACGAAGTATGCCAGAACCTCAGTTTTTCATTAGGGGGGCTATGGAAACCTTTAAACGGGTTTATTTCCGTAAATAAGCGTCTAATCGCTTAAATAAGGTGTTTCAAATTGTCGATTTTCGGTACCCCGATTTTGGACCAAATAAGTATGCCAGAATCTCAATTTTTCATCAGGGGGGCTCTGGAAACCTTTAAACGCGTTTATCTCCGTAAATAAGCAAATTTTCTTAGAGAACATTTTCTCTCGATCAACATAATCTGTCTGTCATCATTTCATGCCTGAAATCTCTTTTGCCCTAATCCTTACCAGAAGGTTAATATTTCTCTCGTTTACTAGCTGACGGTATCTTCTCCATTAGTTCATTCGGAAACATACCATTCAATTATATGTTTCTTATATGATCTGTCAAATTTATCACTTATTTAGCATAAGAAATCCATTACCTCGTAAATCCATCAACTACTTTGTCCAAAACCTAAATTTGTCTCTTTTTGATCAGCTGTATCTCCGGCATGTGCCATTGATCGTGCATACAGCTCCCTTAGTCACAATCGCAATTCTGACACAAACCGGGCAAAACAAGATTCATGATTTGCCTAATCATAACATACACACTTTGTACGCCACTCCGCGCCAGCAGCAGAACTGAGCCCCTCAGCTCTAGTGATAAACGATGCAAGTGTCCAAATAGGCTTGCAACAGAGTGTGCACAACCATTTGTCAAATTGAATAATCTATCAAGAACTACGGGGCCCATACCAGCCAGCAACAGCTCACTGTCCAGGATTGCGCGCTCAACAAGGGCGCTGTTGTGTTGTGAAGCAAATCAGCGTGTAACGCGTGGGATGCAACAACTTACTCTTTTTCTTCCTTGCGCTTAAGCCTCTCGCACATCTATCTATGCAATGCAACGCAAGGTACGCGCAATGCGCTTACTCCACTGACAGAAAACCGATCGTTCGTTCGTCTGTGGGAGCCTGTAAAAAATGATCGTCTGAAGTGGCTGGACATTAGTGTCATTTACATACGCGATAATAATTAGATTATCTGACATTGCAATTGACTCAAATGGAGATTTAAAATGTTGTTGTGAATAGGCTGTGAATGGGGCAGAGGATTACCCACAGCGGTAAGCTATTGGTGCTATCGGCCAGTGTTGACAGGGTGTTGCGAATTGATTGCCGCTTAGCACCGGATAGATCGTTCTAAACGCAGCGGGGCTCTAATTAAAGTGGAAGATTAATGTTCCGCTGATGGAGATTCAGATCAAGTAAATTAAAAATGTCTTTGACACAAAATTGTTTACGATTGTATCGTTTTGGCATGAACGGGCCGGTTTTACCAATGTTTGTGATTGTACGCATGCAAACAGTCAGCTTATTTTTACGATCGCATCTTTCATGTGAAGGTGTTTTATGTGACCCAGTTTTTTCGCCCGTCCATGTTTGCCACAGTTTATAGGCTCAGGAGATTTATTATTCCGATAAATACTGGAGCGCTGGAATAGGAACAGCATCGTTGGAGGAGAAACAAAAACCATTTGATGACTGAACTTAAGATACGTCCATTAATCTCACGTGGGGAAGATTTGACAATCCAACCGAGCACACACACACATACACTCACAACTACTTCCAACCCGCTAATGACTTGATACAACCATCTCTGAATATCCATTTGGTTTGGAAGTCTCTTCTGGAGCTTGCAAATTTGTCTGAGGAATTTTTTTTTCCACCCAACCTTTCGAGTCCCAACATAGTAAATCACTGCCCCTGGGTTGACGGCTCATGTGGCGAGAGGCAGCTAGGCCTCTAAGTTCAAATTAGATCACCATTGGTAACGGAGAGAGACAGAGAGAGAGAGAGCAACGGTTCGTCGTCGTCAGTTAATGGAAAAATCAGATTATGCCCGGATCAGTTTGCATACGGACTGAGTGATTTGGTGCTGAGGGCTTGCGTCCGGTTCATAGCTTCGAAGAATGTTGATTCTGACTTTTCAACTTCTAACCTTTCCACCTGGACTACGACAACGGTAGGCAGCAAAAAAAATAAATAAAGGCAGCTCGGTCCTGCCGCCGAGATGCGATGCGATGTCTAGCTAATGCTAAATCACGGTCAAGGCAACATTACAAGCGCAGCAAAACAGCATCGGGCCCTATGCCATTCGGTTTGGCGGATATAGACAATCGTTAGCATTTTATTCGATACGTAGATCATATCTGGTCTGGCGGTGCTGTACGGGTTGATTGAATATATATGATGAAGGAAGGTAGTGAGATTGTTGTTAGTAGAGTGGAATGAGTTGAGGTTAATAGATTTTACTAATCCCAGCAAAATCAAGTGCTTATTTTCGGCATATCGAGTAAAACTGTCAAATATTACAATTATTTCAATTATATTTAACTGATCTGTTTTTTGTTGAATTACAATATTACTGGGAATACCACACCCACTCCCCTCCCCTTTCCCTCGGATATGCGATGGGTGGGCCTATGCCATCTCAAGTATAATTTCCAAAACCATTCAGCTTTATTAAGTTTTACTAAAGTTTTATGAAAGCCACTGGAAATAAATTTGGTTTTAATATGGTACCAAGAGGCGCCAATACATTTTATATATCAGTCAGGTGTATTTCTCAAAATTTTATTACTTGCAAGAGTAAACGTATTTTGATTATATAATCTGATTTTTGCAGTAATTTCACATTTTTAGGCTCCTTATAATGACCATCGTAAGAGCATCTGTTCTCGCGATATTTGCGATTTGCGAGACTGTTCCAGAAAGTATAAGCACACTTTCAAAATGCCAGAATCGTCATGTTTTTTTTAGTTTTAATAATTTAATTTGGCAAATCATATTTGTATTTGTGTTTTATATGATACTTTACTCTTACTATTTAATTATAGCTAAGACTCCTAACTTTTCGTCCGCTGGTTTTATGAATTTCCGAAGCTTTGCTTTGGTTAAAGCCCAAAAAGTTTCGATTGACCGTGCCCCCGGATTCATGTCTTTCGGCACGAAACATCCATTTTGACTTTTGTACCATTCTAAAGTATCCTTTGCGTAATGACATGACACCAAATTAGGCCGAAACACTACTTGACCTTCGTGCTGCCTGATCATCGGCAATAATCGCTTCTGGAGACATTCCTTAGCGTATTTCTGAGTGTTCATCGTCTCCGTTGTGATGTACGGACTAGATGTTTAACCACACTCGCATATTGCATGCCAAACCATAACCTTCTCACCAATTTTTTTTCGGTAAAAATTGCCTTCTCCGTTTCGGGGATGTCTTTGTCTTCGCTTGCAGTATAGAATTGTGGTCCGGGAAGCGTTTTGTAATCTAGTTTCACATACGTTTCATCGTCCATTATTATACACCCAGAATTTGTACACAATAACGAATCGTAGAGTTAGCAGGCCCGTGGTTTCACGGACGCGGCCTATTTTGGGTTCCTTTCCTGCTTCCGGTATGTTTTAAGCCCAAGTCTTTCTTTAGCACGCATGGCGTTACTCGACGAGGTCCTTTGTTTTTAGCAACATCCCGAACGGAAGTGGCTGGTTTTCGCTTGTAGGCATTCCTGATCTTTTTATCGATATCCGGACTAACAGGACCAGCTTTCCGACCACTCTTCGACGCATCTTCAAACGTACACTGTTTGCTATATTTTTGAATCGCAGATCGTACCGCTCCGACACTTACACCCTCTTCCTTGGCCAATTTTCTCAAGGAGAGTCCGCTCACAGTGCACCATTTGTGCACGATACTTTTTCGTTGTTCCGGAGTTGGACCGCGCATTTTGATAGGTAACACAAACTTAAACATTTTTATAATATTATTATTATTATTATTATTTATTGTTCCATATTATGTAACGTAAGACTTAAGTCTCTTTTATGTTACATCGAGTAGTTTCTAGTAGACAAAAACGCACCATTTCCTAATTTGTATTTGGAAACATTGATTTGCACAAATTGAAAAAAAAAACTCTTATCTGAAATGCTCTTTACATCCTCTCTTAAAAGCTATGAAAGATTCTTCATTAGAAAGATTTACAGGCAACGAATTCCAATGTACTACACCTCGCACAAAAAATGAATTCCCGTACTTGGTCGTCCGATATCTCGGCAATATATACTTCTTGTATCGATTACTCCTTGCAACTTGCAGTTTGCTATGTAAATACTCGGGTTGTTTTGTAATTGAAATATTGTGCAAAAGTAAGCAACAACGAAGCTTGCTAAAATAATGTAAACGACATCCTAGAAGTAAATGATGCAGATGTGAAACGCTCGAATATCTATTTAGATTAAAAATGTATCGTATACATGCATTCAAGGCGACTTTCAACTTATTGAAAGTAGCCATAGATATAGAGTCAAGCAAGAAATCGCAAGCCATGAAATATGGGAGAATAAGACTTTTAAACAATTTCAATTTCATTGCACCGGACAAGAATGATGAAGTTCTAGAGAGAGTACGCAAACCAGCATAAATTTTCCCACATTGTGACATTATATAGTTGTCCCATTCGAGGTTTTATGCAATACGGATGCCTAAACTAGTTGCGTGTTCAACAAATTCAATAACCTGATTGTTGAGCTCCAGAGTTGGTTTTATAGAGTTTTGAAATGAACCATTTGAAATAAAGATTGCATTTGTTTTTCTGGCATTTAATGCCAACATATTTCTACAAGCCCAATCATTTATTCTTTGCAAATCTTCATTAATTTCTTGAGAGATTTTTACAGCACATCTTCCCATACATCTGTAATTGTGATTTGTGCGTCATCAGCAAAAAGATGAATTTCGCAATTCATAACAACATTTGGAAGGTCGTTTATATATAGTAAGAATAAAATAGGTCCTAATATTGATCCCTGTGGAACTCCTGATGTGATTGGAAGAAATGAAGAAAAAACATTATTATTGAAAACCACCTGTGATCTTGAACAAAGATATGATTTTATAAGGTTAACGGCATGATCAGCAAACGTAAATTTTGTTTTTAGTTTGTGGCATAATATGGCATGAGATACGGTGTCGAATGTTTTAGAGAAATCCAAATCAATCACGATGCCAATATCATCGAAGATTTTAAGCATAGCTGTCTTAGTGCTATGCTTTGCTCGATAGCCTGATTGTGATTGACTCAAAAGGTTGTGTCTGTTTATATAATTACAAATATCAGTTTAATTTTTTTTTCAAACACTTCGATAACGACAAAGAATACTAATTGGTCTTAAATTTTCCAGTGAGTTCAAATTTGACTTTTTTTATCGGTATAACCTTAGATTTCTTCCAGACATCAGGAAAAACTCGTTGTAATAATTGGAATTAAATAAGTGTGTAATTGGCTCAATTAGGATCGGACAAATAGCTTTCAAAAATTTCATTGGCAACATATCTAGACCAAGAGCGTTTGATTTGATTGAATTCGTAGCATTAACAACGTCAAATTGGTTTATTCTATCGAAGTAAAAATGTTCGCGATCAACATGAGCGGTATCATTAGAATAATCACCTACGAAGTCGCTATCCGTAAAACTGTTGCAAAAAGCATTGTTGATTTCATCAGCAGTATATCTATTGACCGTTTGTGTTTCTGATGAATTTATTCCTAGCTTCTTAACATTCTTCCACAATTCTTTAGTTGAGACATTTATGTCTAACCTTTCAGCAAAATAGTTTTCTTTAGCCGATCGTACGAGATAATTTACTTTATTGCGTGCTCTCTTAAAAGCATGAAGGTCAGAATCATTTTTGAATTTCTTCCATTTCTTGTATAACAGATCGCAATTTACGATTTCTCTACTTATGACAGAGGTGAACCAAGGGTTGAGCCTCTTCTTAGAAGAAATATTACGAATAGGAACGAATGTGTTGTGTAAATCTGTCAATAAATAATTAAAAAACTCCAACAGTTGGTTGGAGTCATTCGAAGAATAATAACCACTCCAGTCGACCGAGTAAAAAGCATTTACTAATAGATCAACCTGCATAGCATTACAATCACGATATTGTATGTTTTTAGGGCATGTATTATGCTCAAAATCAAGAGATGCGAACAGGAGATCGTGGTTAGATAGCACAGGAACTTCTATCTGACCAAATCTTAACAGTTTAGTAGCATCATTTGTCAATATTAAGTCCAATTGCGAGGCACCAGTTCTATGGAAAAATGTCGGCTCACTCCCTAAGCATTGCACTGAATTGGTTGATAATACGTTACGAAACCTCTCAGTCTTAGGTAAATTTACTAAGAGATTTGTGTTGAAATCACCCAGAAAGTAAACATAGCTGTATGTAGTCCCATATGCTGACAGCAAGTACTCGAGTGTTTCAGTGCAGTCTACTTCGGGTGGGTTGTAGAGTGCAGTCAACAGTAATTTTTCATTTTGAACAAACACCTCAACGGAAATAAATTCAGTGTTGGCTATTCCACATTCATTATTGGATTTAGTGACGAGATTGTAAGATATTCCATTTTTAATATAAATTAACACTCCACCTCCTAAACGACCCAGTCTATCATGTCTAACAATTGCGTATCCTCCAATAGCAACAACAGAATTGTCCACAGTTTCATTCAACCACGTTTCACTAACACATAAGATGTCGACATTACTTATTTCAACAATTAGACGCAATTCCTCAATTTTACACAGTTTACGAGCACACATACTTTGAGAATTCACACTGCATACAGAGAGCTTATTTTTTACAAACGCGGATTTCATTACAGTACCTGGAATGCACCAGCTTGTCGAGGTGTAAAAATTGGTATTGTTAGCCATTGGATAGATAAAAAGACTTAGCAAATAAAGGAGGATGACAAAGAGACATTTCATTAAACACTACATTCTTCATTACGATTAACATTTTACAAATCATTTCATATAGCATGTGGTGCAAACAAAAACAATTAAATACGTGAATCGCCAGAAACAGGAACAATTACAGCATCTCAAAACAGGTCGCACCATTTAGTGCCCACAACAGCAGCAACTCGAACAGACTTTTAGGAGGGGAGTCATGGAATGCTGGGAAGGGAAAGTAGGAAAAACAGAAACTCACAAGGAAAGGGTTCTAGCATTTCGATGCAAATCATCATCCGTTGATATGGCAATCTCTTTATCATCGCCAATCCTCTTCACGAATAGGGTACCGTTCCGTGTAAACACTCCTCGCAGTTTTCCTTCACTGAAAATTTATTTTCGTAAAGTAGCTTTCACGCGTTTCGTAAACATGGATTTTGTACATAGAACAAATGTCTCGTATGTTGTATGAAACATTTATAATGCTTTTTATCTGGTGAAAAGCTATCATTACACCTGTTTGTAAAATGCACGAAATGAACTTCGTGATGACCAGCCAATAATTTATCTAACCCAAAATAACAATTAATGCGCTGTCGAGAGCTAAAACTTCATGCTCATTAATCATGCATGTTCTCACAAGACAGCGTGGCCTAGTGAGATCAACCACGGATTCAGAATCAGCACTTTTCGAATATTCAGGTTCGAACCCCATGTCAGAAACAATAAAAAAAAAACGCTGGACAACTACACGTGGTTAAGCTTTTTTTTGTCAGTCAATTACATTTTGAGTCGATAAAGTAGATCTGTAAGTCCTTTATGCAACCACCAGAGAGACGTTTCTTTTTAATTTGTGACCAAATATTCGTAGCTCTTTGCATTGTTTCCATATAATGTACGAACGTTCTTTCAGTGTCAACAAATGCTTCGTGCTTTTGACAGTTGCGCGTGCAATTGATTACGAAGGTAACTTCATAAAAAGAACAAATCAGTTTCGTTGCTGAAAACAACGAATGGATTAGTGAGTACTACTTTCGATTTTGTAATATAAACTAAAATTAACTTTCAGTGTTCTTTCTTCAGCTGAAGCGCCTTGGTTCGTAGGTTTCTCACGTAGCGACCCAGATTTTCATTGATGTATATTCGATTCTCTACCGAAAATTCAATTTCAGAGAGCGACAAAGAACGTGAGCGGAGATACCGAGAGTAGAAATCGTTACGCTGGACATTTATCGCGAATTGCAGCAGGATCATATAGACCTTTCCAGGCGTTGAGATTCCTTTGGAGAGCCGACGGACATCGACGAGAGGATAGTTCTTCTCACCATAGCCGAACGATTTACACCAGGTGTGAAAGTAGAACAACAGGTTTTCGCCTTTCACGAATGGGACTCCGCTTACCACAAGATCATCTGTTCGGGCAGCTCTATCTAAAGCCAGCGATGTTTCCTTCTTTGCTGTATCGATCGATGTGGTTAGGCTATCGAAAGTTCGGTTGTTTTCTTCGCGTAACTTGTCGATATCTGATGCTAAGTCCTCTCGCAGCTTGCTCATCTGTATAGTGAGAAACGATAATGATTCGCCGAGCTTCTTGAAGTCGTCCTTCACCGCCCGTTGGCGAGCTCTGCAACAGTCATATCAGCTTCGGCACTCTTTCCATTCATCTTCGTAAGTGAGTTACTTCGCTGTTGTATTTGGTTGTCTCTGTCAGCCATGGCGAGATCGATAGTGCCCACTAGCAAAGTAACTGCTCGAATCAATGTTCCTTTGTTTATCACACAAATGTCGTCTGATGGTAATACCAGGAACAGATAAACGCACTTTTCACGGAAATTAGCAACTATTTTGGCATAAAACGACACGCCCGTGGGACCGATGCACTAAATTGTTAAATTTCACAGCATTTGGCGATTTTACTTAGAAAGAACAAACTTGTTTCACTGTTTGCACCGGGACGGAAAATTCTTACGTGCACTTCATTCTACTTGTTTGTACACCACTGCATCTGACTGATGCGCACATGAGAGAGGAAAAAAAGGAGAGAGTTCCTCTCCCATGTGCGCATCAGTAAACAGAGTGCACACAATAGATCGCTAGAATAACTATACAAGCCACAGTGGTACATGAGCGTCTTCCAACCGGACATTTTTGCCTGTTGAAGTGGCGGACTTAGTCCGTGCTTCGACCTACCCCGCAATGGGATGTTAGGCAAAAATGTCGTTGGTTCGAGTACCACTGTACACATGCCCTTTTCGCTCAATTTTCCTAAAACATCTGTTATATTTCCAAGCCTGCCGCACACTAGCGGAACTATCAAAACTTTCTCTTCATATCTTTCATTCTAGCCAAAAATATTGTTGTTCACTCTTGGTGCCTCATGGTGATGAGCGAACATCTCCTTCTACAACAAGAGTTAGTTCTTCGAAATGTATAATAAATTTTACGCTACTCTCTCTTTGACCGCAAGATGATTGAATGAATGGTTCAAATAAAACAGATTATAAACTACAGAGAATGCATAGCGCTACTGTTCGTCTTGTTCTCACACGCGAACATGCCGGGTACATAACTGTCACATATACGCAACCTAAAAACAAGGAAAAGATATTTTGCCAACCGAAAAGAGAAGAATTGGTATCCCATGATTATATCAAAACCGAACAATCCTCGTTTTTGAGACACACGAAAAATAACACTAGTTTACAAAATAAATCAAAAGTGATGAACTTATAATTCGACTAATTTTTCTAATCTGAAATTTTATGCAGAATTCAAAAATCCCGTCAAAAATTAAATAAAAGTAGAACAGTTTTCGGGATATGGATAAAAGTTGATTGTTTAATAAATGAACAAAAAAAAAAACACATTAACTTAGAATAGAATATCTCCTAAAATAATTGTGCAAAACATATGATTAATACCAAAATAACGTCAACAAAACAATGTATTACAAATGAAGAAAATTAGAGCTTAATGGTGAAAATTGGTTGAAAAATGAGGAAGTCATGCTGGTTTTTGGAAAAAGTGCAGAAATGCGGGAAAAACAGAAATTCGAAAGAGTACACCCATCTCTCTCTCTCTCTCTCTCTCCTCTCTCTCTCTCTCACACACACACACACACACACACACACACACACACATGATTTGGTTTATCTACTGTTCTATTGTTTAGTAAGATATTCTGGCACCTTATTTTAATAGCTATTGGTATTAAAGAATTACAAAACAAATTGTGACAGTTCGATGTTCAGTTATCAGAGTGAGAGAAAAAAACCCGCTGCAAAACGGGTTTTCAAATGCAAAAATAATCCACAGAAGTTTCGTTATGCCTTTGTCGTCTACATTCTGCCGGTTAAATTCACTGCTTCTCTTCAATCTGCGTTCCGTTTTATTTTGAAATTTGCCCGGAGAATCTGGATGAACCATGGGTGCCTAACGTTCACAGTTCAGTTATTGGAATAATAACCAAGCCACAATTCATCCCTTTGTTATTTACTTTGTCGAATCAGGAGCGCTTAAGAATCTTAGCTTTATCGTTATATCGGAAGTATTTGAACATGAAACAATAGCGGTTCAGGTATTTATTTCAAACCTAATGAGCTTTTTGAAAAACAAACTAACGCAGTTGAAGAAAGCGATATTTATGTCTGATGAAACTGCATCCCAATATAAAATAGGAAACATTTTGCAAGCCTTTGTAAATTCAAATCAAAATATAGCATAGATGCTGAATGGCATTTTTCGCTACTTCCCATGGCAAGGGGCCATGCGATGCAATTGGTGATACATTAAAACGCATGGCAAGAAACGCAAGTATAGCTAAAGGACACGAACACCCAATAACAAATGCAAAAGAATTACGTACACTGAAGTCTTTTTTTACATGGGGGATACGTACCGTGTAAAAAAACAGTGTTATTAAGTTATTAAGCTGTCGCCTAGTAATTTTGGGCACTGCCAACGGCATGTGCTCAAGAAGCATGTTTGCAGTAATAGAGTTCAGTAAGTAACTGAATAACTGCTGTTTCAGTGCTGGACAGAACTTGAGGGTAATTCCAAAAGTGAAAGTGACCTTTGTCCAGATAAGCTTTTTTTAAGAATTATATATTCTCTCTTTGTTTATTAAAAGTCATGGTGAAAGTTTTCTTCAACATCATTAAGCATATTAAAAAAGGTGTGGAGTCTTTTGAAGATCTTGTTTTTAACCTTTCAATATTCTCACAAAACATTCTTTGTATTTTTTGTATGATTTTCCATACGATAAAGACATTTTATACTATGGATTAAGGTTGTACGGAATCAAATTGCACCACTTTTAAATGGCTGTAACTTTTACCCGTGGGGTATTTGCTATTGAAATTTGGGGTGAAATTTTGTTCAATGTGTATTTGTTTACGCTGTGTAAGTTTCACTAGCAGATATGCAATCGTTGCAAAGATGGAGTCGGATGAACAGCAGCGGCGTGAAAAAAAAATTGCGCTCGTACCTCGAAAACCCGGATCTTTTTCATCGTGCCATCAGCAGGAAGCTGGAATGCTACATTCTACGGTGTCTCGTGTTTTAAATCGGTACCACGAACGTTTGACCATCGATCGGAAAGAAAAAATGGCAAAAATGGATCTCCGTATAGTATAAGGATCAAAAGCGGGTAGTTCAAGAGGAATCAGTTTGAGATGTAGCGAAGAAATTGAATCTAACCAAAACTTTCATGCCAGATGCGAAGAAAGGGAAGGACTTATAAGCGGACAAAGCCTAGATGCTTCGTGCCTCAACCTCAACCATTTTGTAGTAGGTGCTTTGGAAGCATCCCAATGAAGTGAAGTCGGAGGAAGATATGAAGAAAAATGGATTGCTACGCAAAAAAAGTTAGTCAAAATGTTGTACAGGATCTTATGAGTAGCGTAAAGAAGAAGGTTCGTGCATTTGGATTGAAATTGAAATTGAATAAAACAAACATGAGAAAATATTCATATTCAATAATAACATGTTTTATTTTACTCCCTGAAAGTGCGAAGATGACTGGTTGATCAGATGAATTTTGCCGAATATTTTTATGTGTCGCAATTTGATTCCGCACACCTTTATTTAATTTGATATTATTATACATGTGCATCAACACAAACATTATGTAACATTGAATAGCGAGATTTGAACCATCAACTTTCGTTTCCTCAACTACTCAACATACCAACTGCGCTATCCTAGAATTGAATAAAGTGTAAACGAATCGTCTATATAGGGTACAAAACGACTTAAGCCCCCCAAGACCCTATTCCAAGCACGGGGTAAACGATAACCTACAACGCTCATTTTTTGCAGAATGGTGCTTCACTATATGAAGCACCATACTGCAAAAAATGAGCTTTGTAGTTTAACCACAGAGAACAGACATCCAAGTCAAATTCAGAAACTGTGTAAGAAATGTAACGGCCATTTCATAATCGTAATGAACTGGCAATAGCGTGGCGGCGCTGACATCGCCACCCATTGATCAACTTGAAATCTTATTCATCAACAAAATTTTTTTTTCAGTTCAGTTCTTTCACCGCACGGTCAACAAATCTTACCCATGTTCGATTAAAAATCGCAAGTGGCCACAGCCCGAGAGATGGCAATAGTGTTTTAACGTTTTTTAATTTGAATCCTTACACAAGTTTTTTTGAGAAATATATTCCAGTTTGGATGTCTGTTCTCTGTGGTTTAACGTTTACCCCGTGCTTGGAATAGGGTGTTGAGGTGCTTAAGCCGATTCCTACCCTATGTAAGCTCAATGTTATATATTGAATAGTAGCAGAAACGATGCATTAATTGAGCTACATTGATATTCTTTTCGTAGCGTTGTTTGTAAATAAGCAACATCAGTGCTCAATTAAACCTTCTAAATGTTTTTATTGAACGTCTGAATTAGCAAGCTGTACAAAAGCTTTGATATTGGATGTTCAGATTTACAACGTACGTTACTGACATAGGCATTTGAACAAGATACGATTTAAAGATATGACAAAGTTTTCTGATGTTATTTGTTAACACAGCGCTGGTTTTTATTTAGATGGGCAATGTAAAGAGAAGTCTGCGAGCTATTTGCTCGAAGCAGTTGACTATAATTTCAACTCTTGAGAACAGGTCAATACTTTTCCACCGGCACCAAAAATGAAAAACTCACTAACAAAATTATAGGAATTAACTGAATTCAATGAATATCTATATCATTTATCCAGCATAACTTGGAGTAGAAGAAGAAATATTGATGTGTGTGCGTATAAGTTATTAACTTTGGTTTTCGAAAAGCGTTTTTAAAAAATATTAACTACGACGACTTCACGGACTGATGGTCAAAACTGAAAACTGGAATGAACTGAAAACTGAAAACTGGAATGAACTATGTGTTTTCCGTTGAACAAAATACAAAAGAGCAGAATTGCTTACGTCTAATTATTTTGGCTACTTATGTGCTATCTAAGTATCGTGCATGCAACGGTTATTACCAAGTGGTGTCGGGTCACCATCGTCGTCTTCATTAAAGGGCGAACACGAAATTATTGCGACACATTCAACAGGGCATAACTTTTTTACCATTGGGTAAAAATCAACCAAATTTTGCACACTTTCTCATTGATGTGTACTGTTTACATGCTGTCAAACACGAAGTCGTGTTTTTCGATTCAACGAAAATGGAGGTGAACCAACGCGAGTCAAGAGAACAAATTCTTTCCAAACACCTGGATTTTCCTGACCTGTCACACCGGCAGTTGGGAAAAATGTTGAACATTCACCATTCAACCGTCTCCAGAGTGTTGAAGCGGTTCCAGGAGCGTTTGACGTTGGACCACGGCAAAGGAGCTGGAAGAAAACCGGGACCGGAGAACAAAAAGACGGAGGGAAAGGTGAAGCGGATGATTAGAGCAAATCCCAACGTCTCATGCCGTGATTTGGCTAAAAAGATCGGCATGTCGCAGAGCTACGTCCAGAATGCAAAGAAGAGAGCTGGACTACATACATACAAGGTACAGAACTTCCCAAACCGCGATGAGCGGCAACAATCGACGGCTCAAACTCGGGCACGGAAGCTCTATGAGAAGATGCTGACAAAATATAGCTGCTGTGTCATGGACGACGAAACGTATTTAAAAGCCGATTTTAAGCAAATTCCGGGGTTGGAGTTTTTCACCGGCAAGAGCAAGTTCTATGTGGACGACAAATTTAAGTTTGCAGCAGCACGACGAAGCTCCGCTATTTTGGCCAGATTTGGCATCATGCCACTATTCTAAAAGTGTCCTGGAGTGGTATGAGGCCAATTCTGTCCATTTTGTTCCAGAGGACATGAATCCGCCAAACTGTCCGGAGCTGCGCTCGGTGGAGCAGTACTGGGCAATGATGAAGCGGGAACTTCGGAAGAGCAAGAAGACGGTCAAAGACGAGAAGGACATATTAAGAAAATGGAAAAAAACTGAGAAACTGGTACCGGATGACACTGTAAAGACTTTAATGCTCAAGAAGCATGTTTGCAGTAATAGAGTTCAGTAAGTAACTGAATAACTGCTGTTTCAGTGCTGGACAGAACTTGAGGGTAATTCCAAAAGTGAAAGTGACCTTTGTCCAGATAAGCTTTTTTTAAGAATTATATATTCTCTCTTTGTTTATTAAAAGTCATGGTGAAAGTTTTCTTCAACATCATTAAGCATATTAAAAAAGGTGTGGAGTCTTTTGAAGATCTTGTTTTTAACCTTTCAATATTCTCACAAAACATTCTTTGTATTTTTTGTATGATTTTCCATACGATAAAGACATTTTATACTATGGATTAAGGTTGTACGAAATCAAATTGCACCACTTTTAAATGGCTGTAACTTTTTACCCGTGGGGTATTTGCTATTGAAATTTGGGGTGAAATTTTGTTCAATGTGTATTTGTTTACGCTGTGTAAGTTTCACTAGCAGATATGCAATCGTTGCGAAGATGGAGTCGGATGAACAGCAGCGGCGCAAAAAAAAAAAAAAATTTGCGCTCGTACCTCGAAAACCCGGATCTTTTTCATCGTGCCATCAGCAGGAAGCTGGGAATGGTACATTCTACGGTGTCTCGTGTTTTAAATCGGTACCACGAACGTTTGACCATCGATCGGAAAGAAAAAATGGCAAAAATGGATCTCCGTATAGTATAAGGATCAAAAGCGGGTAGTTCAAGAGGAATCAGTTTGAGATGTAGCGAAGAAATTGAATCTAACCAAAACTTTCATGCCAGATGCGAAGAAAAGGGAAGGACTTATAAGCGGACAAAGCCTAGATGCTTCGTGCCTCAACCTCAACCATTTTGTAGTAGGTACTTTGGAAGCATCCCAATGAAGTGAAGTCGGAGGAAGATATGAAGAAAAAATGGATTGCTACGCAAAAAAAAGTTAGTCAAAATGTTGTACAGGATCTTATGAGTAGCGTAAAGAAGAAGGTTCGTGCATTTGGATTGGAAATTGAAATTGAATAAAACAAACATGAGAAAATATTCATATTCAATAATAACATGTTTTATTTTACTCCCTGAAAGTGCGAAGATGACTGGTTGATCGGGTGAATTTTGCCGAATATTTTTATGTGTCGCAATTTGATTCCGCACACCCTTTATTTAATTTGATATTATTATACATGTGCATCAACACAAACATTATGTAACATTGAATAGCGAGATTTGAACCATCAACTTTCGTTTCCTCAACTACTCAACATACCAACTGCGCTATCCTAGAATTGAATAAAGTGTAAACGAATCGTCTATATAGGGTACAAAACGACTTAAGCCCCCAAGACCCTATTCCAAGCATCGGGGTAAACGATAACCTACAACGCTCATTTTTGCAGAATGGTGCTTCACTATATGAAGCACCATACTGCAAAAATGAGCTTTGTAGTTTAACCACAGAGAACAGACATCCAAGTCAAATTCAGAAACTGTGTAAGAAATGTAACGGCCATTTCATAATCGTAATGAACTGGCAATAGCGTGGCGGCGCTGACATCGCCACCCATTGATCAACTTGAAATCTTATTCATCAACAAAATTTTTTTCAGTTCAGTTCTTTCACCGCACGGTCAACAAATCTTACCCATGTTCGATTAAAAATCGCAAGTGGCCACAGCCCGAGAGATGGCAATAGTGTTTTAACGTTTTTTAATTTGAATCCTTACACAAGTTTTTTGAGAAATATATTCCAGTTTGGATGTCTGTTCTCTGTGGTTTAACGTTTACCCCGTGCTTGGAATAGGGTGTTGAGGTGCTTAAGCCGATTCCTACCCTATGTAAGCTCAATGTTATATATTGAATAGTAGCAGAAACGATGCATTAATTGAGCTACATTGATATTCTTTTCGTAGCGTTGTTTGTAAATAAGCAACATCAGTGCTCAATTAAACCTTCTAAATGTTTTTATTGAACGTCTGAATTAGCAAGCTGTACAAAAGCTTTGATATTGGATGTTCAGATTTACAACGTACGTTACTGACATAGGCATTTGAACAAGATACGATTTAAAGATATGACAAAGTTTTCTGATGTTATTTGTTAACACAGCGCTGGTTTTTATTTAGATGGGCAATGTAAAGAGAAGTCTGCGAGCTATTTGCTCGAAGCAGTTGACTATAATTTCAACTCTTGAGAACAGGTCAATACTTTTCCACCGGCACCAAAAATGAAAAACTCACTAACAAAATTATAGGAATTAACTGAATTCAATGAATATCTATATCATTTATCCAGCATAACTTGGAGTTGAAGAAGAAATATTGATGTGTGTGCGTATAAGTTATTAACTTTGGTTTTCGAAAAGCGTTTTTAAAAAATATTAACTACGACGACTTCACGGACTGATGGTCAAAACTGAAAACTGGAATGAACTGAAAACTGAAAACTTTAATGAACTATGTGTTTTCCGTTGAACAAAATACAAAAGAGCAGAATTGCTTACGTCTAATTATTATGGCTACTTATGTGCTATCTAAGTATCGTGCATGCAACGGTTATTACCAAGTGGTGTCGGGTCACCATCGTCGTCTTCATTAAAGGGCGAACACGAAATTATTGCGACACATTCAACAGGGCATAACTTTTTTACCATTGGGTAAAATCAACAAAATTTTGCACACTTTCTCATTGATGTGTACTGTTTACATGCTGTCAAACACGAAGTCGTGTTTTTCGATTCAACGAAAATGGAGGTGAACCAACGCGAGTCAAGAGAACAAATTCTTTCCAAATACCTGGAATTTCCTGACCTGTCGCACCGGCAGTTGGGAAAAATGTTGAACATTCACCATTCAACCGTCTCCAGAGTGTTGAAGCGGTTCCAGGAGCGGTTGACGTTGGACCTCGGCAAAGGAGCTGGAAGAAAACCGGGAGCGGAGAACAAAAAGACGGAGGGAAAGGTGAAGCGGATGATTAAAGCAAATCCCAACGTCTCAAGCCGTGATTTGGCTAAAAAGATCTGCATGTCGCAGAGCTACGTCCAGAATGCATAGAAGAGAGCTGGACTACATACATACAAGGTACAGAACTTCCCAAACCGCGATGAGCGGCAACAATCGACGGCTCAAACTCGGGCACGGAAGCTCTACGAGAAGATGCTGACAAAATATGGCTGCTGTGTGATGGACGACGAAACGTATTTAAAAGCCGATTTTAAGCAAATTCCGGGGTTGGAGTTTTTCACCGGCAAGAGCAAGTTCTATGTGGACGACAAATTTAAGAAGAAGAAAATGTCGAGGTTCGGCTCCAAATATCTCATTAAGCAGGCCATCTGCTCTTGCGGACTGTGGAGTGAGCCTTTCGTGACAAAGGGCACAGTAAATGGCGAGATCTACAAATCTGAGTGCCTCGAGAAGCGCCTTTTGCCGTTCTTGCAGCAGCACGACGAAGCTCCGCTATTTTGGCCAGATTTGGCATCATGCCACTATTCTGAAAGTGTCCTGGAGTGGTATGAGGCCAATTCTGTCCATTTTGTTCCAGAGGACATGAATCCGCCAAACTGTCCGGAGCTGCGCTCGGTGGAGCAGTACTGGGCAATGATGAAGCGGGAACTTCGGAAGAGCAAGAAGACGGTCAAAGACGAGAAGGACATATTAAGAAAATGGAAAAAAAAAACTGAGAAACTGGTACCGGATGACACTGTAAAGACTTTGATGGAGGGCATCAAGCGAAAATGCGTTCAATTTTACACTCAAGGCTCCATCGATTAACTTTTCTTTTGATTTTTGAAGGAAATATATGTATAAAACCCTAAAATTTTGGTTTGATTCTAAACATTATGAGAAAATTGGCATGACATTTTCGGTGTCGCAATAATTTCGTGTTCGCCCTTTATGCTGCTGACAATGCATCCTTTAGTGAGCGTTGGTGCATTCTTGTTAATCGCAATCGTACGAACTACTGAAGCACGTTGTAGCTGCTACTGTTGTTATTGTTGTTGATGATGATGAATTTACCAACGCCGCACTCGGTACTAGGCTTTGGGCTGCGTAATCGTATTCAATAAGGCGATCAAATCCTGTTGATTTTGTGCTTTATCGGATCGATGGCCTATGTCCTCAATCGCTTGGGTTGCTGATGAAGGGGAATCCATAACTTATATACAATCCAACGCCCACCGTCCGGCAGTGTTTTTATGGAAATCAGTGTTTGCAGTCAAACGAACTGTTATCGACACGCCAAAAAATTTTAGCCAGGGAGCTGGAAGGTGATAGCTCTGTTGAGTTGCAGTGACCCATTTCAGAATGCCTGGTTACTCACGCCCATTCCGAGGTCACTTTCACGTACAACAAGCCCCGCATAAACACAGTATAAACATCAAATGGATATTAGTATTGTGTATACCCTCATCTTGAGGATGGAACGTATTTAGCAGTATCGTTTAAATTTAACTATAATCAGAAAGATCTCACCAGACATTTTTTAGCAAAACAATGAAAATCACATGTTAAAACACGTTCGAAAAAAAAAATTAACTTGGAAAATCACAATCCCAATCACTGGGCCTTCTTAGATGATGCCAATTTGAAACAATATGGAAGACTCTTATGATCCTCAGGGCATCTTGAGTTGACTTGTTGGATTAATGTTGGCTACACAAAGGGCAGGGCGGCAGGTGCTTGTTATAAGCAGTTCGAATTCATGTAAACATAATTATCAATATTTTCGAAATAGGTCAATTAATAAGATGAATTTGCCTCGGCTTTTTTTTTTGCACCGATATTTCAGCATGGTCAATATCTGGTGAAAGTGGGAAATACTCATCTTGGTGCGTCAACTTTGATTTTTTATATGTTCTCTAAATTTTTCACAAATATACGAATTTTTGGAATGCGGTATGGCAAAAAAAACAAACATTTTTCACATATGTTATGAAATCTTTAAATTTATAAACTTTATCAACATGAAATTTATATCACATTAAATTCATACATTGATTAAAGGTTGGTAAAATTTTGTCCAAAATATAGGTACGATTGTATACACAATCATACTAATGCAAAAATAGCACCTGGCATCGAAAGCTCTTCATTAATAACTGTGGAAGTGCATTTAGAACACTAAGTTGAGAGCAAGCAATAGCTAATTGCGAAAGCAATAATCTTGAAACGCTAAGAAAGAGAAGGGACCATCAGACACCCAATTTAGCACTCTAGATCGGGAAAGGGAATGCCAACTCATCATCAGACATGAGGACATGCTCTCTCCCCGGCCATTGGGGCATACCATCTTAGATGGCTTACTCTTTGACCAATTATTAAATCCTGTTGTTGGAAGGAGATTTTTCAAATCCCTGTGGAAACGTGTAAGTGATGTTGCTTATCGATCCAACCAACCCGTTTTTGGCCTGTATACAATGGCATGATTAGGATAATCAGTGGTTATTAGGCTTTATCAAGTCACAGAGAGGAGCCATTGCTGTCGGACTTAGTTGCCGTTACAATTGGTGGTAGTACATATCATCATATCATCATCATCATCATCATCATCAGAACTCGTATAAAACCTGAAATGTTTCTTGAGCTGAGTTTTTGTTCATTCATTATTAATCATCGCCCTCACGCTGAACTGGTTGGCTTGACGTGCCGCAAGGGCTCAGTAGAGATTCTCTGTCAAGGCCCAAAGCTAAGAGTCAGTTTCATTGTGGTTATACCACATCAATTCGTTTTTTTACTGTAGTTAACTACGTATTTTTTCAGCATGTCAGCATGGAGAAGCTGGTTGGCGTAGCATGGTCAACGTTGTCAACTTGACAATAGGAAAGTGAGTGGCTGCGACTGAAGATTGTGTTCAAGCAGGGTATATTTTACATCCTTATTTAATAAATAATTCCAGCACGCTTTGGGACATCTTTGCATTTCGAATTACTTTTGCATTTCAGAGTAAAGAGCAGCATTACAATTTAATGTTTGTAATGGTTAATTTGGTTTCCAGCATTTCAGCATAATATTTTATTAAAATTCTATTTCTGACCTTCATCTACTTTTCCACAAAATATCGTTTATAATCAATAAAGGATTATATTTAAATATTTTGCTAATTGGTATTATGATTAGATAAGACATTTATTTCTGCCTAAGGCAGTCGAAGGATTTGTTGACTGGACAAGTATCCGTGGAGTCGCCTAGCCGTGGTCTTCCTAGCCGTGGCCCTGCTACAACAAGCCATCACGTAGGCTATTCTCTCGGGACAACCTGCTGAGGATAAAGGGTGTCCACGATGAAATTGCCACACTATGAAATTGCTCTAACTTTTTAACCGTTGGGTAGAATTTAATGAAAATTTGGGTGGATTTAGTTCATAGTGCATTTACATCCTGCAAGTTTTAAAGTCCTGTGATCAAAACTCGCGGAAATGGAGTCGAAAGAACAGCTCGTGCGTGATAAAATCTTGCGCATTCATCACGAGAACAAGGATCTCTCGCATCGTTCCATTGCTAAAACGTTGGGAATCGCGAATTCCACGGTGTCGCGAGTGATTAAGCGGTTCGAGGAACGGTTGACCACCGATCGGAAGCCCAGAAGTGAAGGAAAAAGTATTCCGTACAACACCAAAAATCACAACCGCGTAGTCGGGGCCTTCAACCGAAATCCGAACGCCTCCGTTCGGGATGTGGCTAAGAAGCTGCACCTAAGTCGAAGTTTTGTCCAGAAGGCCAAAACTAAGGCTGGGCTTCGAACGTTCAAGGTACAAAAGGCCCCTAATTGTGACGAGAAGCAGAACAAGTCCGCCAAAACCCGTGCCAGGAAGTTGTACCTCAACATGCTGACGAAAGTTGACTGCTGCATCATGGACGTCGAAACATATGTGAAGGCCGACTTCAAACAGATCCCCGGCAACCTGTTTTTCACAGCCAAGGATAAGTTCAGCGTTCCGGAGCATGTCCGCACTCAGAAGATGTCCAAATTTGCGAAGAAATTCCTGGTTTGGCGAGCCATCTGCACGTGCGGGTAGCGGAGTGCACCTTTCGTGACCCAGGACACGATGAACGGACAGGTGTACATAAAAGAGTGCCTCCAGAAGCGGCTGCTTCCTCTCCTGAAGGCCCACAACGTCCCAACAATCTTCTGGCCGGATTTGGCCTCATGCCACTACTCCAAGGACGTGCTGAAGTGGTATGCGGACAATAAGGTCAATTTCGTGCCGAAAATGTTCAACCCTCCCAACACTCCGGAGCTCCGCCCCATCGAGAAGTACTGGGCGATTATGAAGCAGCACCTTCTTAAGCGACCTAAGGTAGTGAAGACAGTCGAGGAACTGAAGAAAGTATGGGTTTACATGCAAAAAACGGTTGATTCACAGGTTGTGCAGAATCTTATGGCCGGGGTTAAGGCCAAGGTGCGATAATTTGCGTATGGACTGTAAATAAAATACAAGTAAAATGGTAAAATGATGTTTAATAGTTATTTCTCAATCCCTGAAAATTTGATGGCAATCGGATGAAAACTCGAATTTTGCGAATCAATTTTGTGTGTGGCAATTTCATCGTGGACACCTTTTAGTCCTGCAGACATAGGTAATCCTTGCACGGATGGTGGGTTCTTATCACATAACATTACATCACATCAGTATAGGATTGTATTTGAATATATATGTTTAATGATTATTTTAGAAATCATTAAACCAGGCTCTTCAATAACAAAAACCGTTTTCTCCGACCAATAGAATAGTCTGTTGATTCTCAAAAAAAGAGAAAAGAAATCAAATATCTTTTCATTGAAATTTTATCTTGGTTGATAGGACTGATCTACTCTGCTTTTCAGCCTTTCTAGAGGACTATTAAGATATTAATGCATATCCAACTTTTATTTTGCAGTAACAATCCAGTGGCTGTTAGTTACATTTTGTAAATACATATATTATATACGTACATTACTTACAAACAATCATTAACAAAGGGTAAGGGGGAATACAGGGTGCTAGACGAAGTTTAGGCTGGATGAGGGATTCATGGTTATCTGGACCAACTCATAGATGACAATTATGCCTGACTTGTTGAAAATTATCAGATCGAGATCATTGAAGGTCTAACTATCTTCCGACTTATGGGTCCACACCCCCGTTTTTGTCCCTTCATATAACGGAATAGTGAGGATTACAGGTATGTACAGTTTGATCTTACCATTGCACAGTGGTCCAGAAAGCTACTATAATCAAACAGCAAAAGAATTCTATAGCGCAATTAGTCATCATTAATATCGGAAATAAAAACTTTCTTCAGGACAGTTTTCCTAAGATAATTTAGGGTTGCCCTACAGAAAAAAAAATTTTTTTTCGCTCTAACTTTTTCATTTCAAATTTTCCAACAACGTTATCTTGAGATGATTTTTATAACTTTAAGAGATAAATGTTTTAACGTATAGATCTTGCCGATGTTTCTCACCGTTGGCGAGTTATTCACGGTTTTCTTCTAAAATAACACCTTTTTCAAATGTGTGTTTACTCAATTTCACAAAATAACCTATCTCCAGTTTTCAGACATGATATGCAATATTAAAAATACTTTCAAATGCTGTTTTTAAATTTGCCTCAACTAGAAAAAACAGCAAACCACATTATTTTGTTTACAAAAACCACAATTAGTTTTGTTTGACAGACAATAGAGACAATTTCAGCACACCAAAAGTTGTAACTTTTATAGTTCAAGAATTGATGGGAAGACAACTTTGCTGAAGAATTGGAAATTAAAAAGTTACATCAAAATAACTAATTTTCATAGGGACACCCTAAGCTACGTAGGAAAAAATCCTCTTATTCGGTCATATCAAAAGGCACAGAAAAAATATACGCTTCAATGGCTTGAAATGATTTATTCTACAACTTTCCCGAATAATATATGTCCTTATTCTTTTTTTTTTTTTTTAAAAAAAAGACCGTGCAATATCGTAGTTGCTACTCCTTTACTGATCAGAACTAGTGTAATTGTACAGAGAACCACATAGATGGAGCTTTGGGGTAGCTTTTACATCTTCAATGTACAAGTTCACTTATTCTATTTATAGATCAGTACCGGCGCCGGCCACTTCCTCACGATCTTTGGGGAGGGGGAAGGATGCTTAGTTTGACAATCGTTGGTTAGTTCTTCTTCCTCTTCTCTTCTAGTTGTGGTGAAACCACTGTGGAATGGTGACATCGACCAATAAATCCAGCTGATTTTTTTAGTTCAATTGACAGCCCACCCCGTGTTGTCGTTACGCTCAGTTTGGTCAACTGCTCGATGTGTCGACCTAGCGTAGCGTTTCACTACATCAATACTTTTTGCTGTTTGGAAGTGCTGTTTATATTTTTAATTTTGTAAGTTTCAGGAATATTATTATCTCTTTAAATGTGTTAACATCTTTAGTTTTTAGCAGCTCAGTGAGATTTCGGTATTTGCAGTCAGAGGAAAATTTCATCCTTATATGACAGAACTGTATGCAGTGCAGGATAATGTGTTCCGCTGTTTCAGGTATCGCAGTTAGGATCGTCTTCAATTTTCACCTTGTGCAACCAGAATTTGCTGTAATCATGTCCAGCCATTATTCGGTTGAGTGTTCGTGTTTCGAAGTTATCGAGCTGTTTCCGATAGTACCATGGCTTTTCCGGGAATAATTGTTGCAGGGCATAGAACTTTTGACCCTTTTCTCGAGCGTAGTCTGTGAACCATTTATTTGTTTCGTCCTTCTTTTGGTTTTGGAAGTAAAGAAAAGCATCTTTCAGTAGAATTTGGTGTTCTTCCGCATTGGATTGTTCTGTTCCCTTTTTAGCAAGGTAATCAGCTATGTCATTTCCTTCCAGATCTATATGGCTTGAGATCCACTGTATTTCAATACCGCGGGACAAGCATCCTTGCAGAATTTCATTGACCATGTTGCTCCTCCATTCGTTGTGTTGGCTACTTTCAAGAACAATGCAGGATGATAGAGAGTCTGTAAGTATTACGACGTTTCGTAGGTCTAATTTCAAAATTTTCTTAATCGCCATGTTAATCGTGACTATTTCCGCCGTCATTATTGACGTTTCGTACTTTAGTTTCCAAGCAATTCTCGTGTTTTGCGACTCGATATATATTCCAATTCCAAAGTTGTTATTTATTTTCGATGCATCTGTATAAACTTTTACGTGGTTCCTGTATTTCCCGTTCAGGAGGCACAAAACCATTTGCTTCAAGCCTTTGATGTTCATATTCTCCTTCTTGAACTTCATTCCAATCCTCATGTTAATGTTAACCTTTGCGTTGGAAAGTTCAGCGTAGACTGTTTGACTGATACCGCTGTAAACTCCAATGTGTTCGATGTAAATCCTTTCCGTATATGAGATGTTATCCATGTCCAGATTATCTGAGTTCAGCTGTTCCAAATGTTCAAATACCGCATTCCGGTAAGCAGTGCATTTAGCAATCTCCTTGGCTGCTACATATGTACTTGGTGCGAATGTCGTATGGCTCCTGAGCTGCAATTGCCAGCAGTGTGTTCAGTGGCGTTGTCTTACTGCATCCTGTTACCTTACTCAAACAGCTGTTAATTGCCACCTGGAGAGTGTGTTTGTTTGTCCTGCTAGCATTGTTTATTATCGAGCATCCATATTCGACGTAGTTCCTTATCAAAGCTGTGAAAGGCATGTTTATTGTTTGAGGGTGTCCTCCGTGCCGTTCGCTTGATATAACTTTGAGCATTTTTAAGCGTTCGTCAATTTTCTTTCTCACCGTTCTCACTTGTTCGCCGAAGTTGAGGAAACGGTCAATTATTACTCCTAAATATTTGTGGCTCGTCATGACCTCTACCGTAACTCCGTTCAGTTTAACCTCAAAGGGGTGGTTTCCACCATGGAAAAGGACTGTTTTGGTTTTCGAGGGATTTGCTTCGAAGCTCAACCGTTTTGTTTGTTCAGAGAGTTTGTCAAGGGTTTGTTGTGTTTTGAGTCGAACCTCTTCTACATTTTTTCCGGTTATCATCAGTGAAAAATCATCCGCGAACTGGACCAGCGCAACATCCCCATTGGTCAGTTCGTGAAGTTCACTTGTGTACACATTGAAGAGCGTTGGCGACATAACATCGCCTTGGGGCAAGCCGTTGCTTACCATTCTAGAAACAGTTTGACTGCCAACCTGCATTGTTACTTTTCTGTTCTTCATAAAAGAGGCCACCCATGTAGCCAGCTCTTGGGAAAAACGAAGTTTGCACATAATCGCTTCGAGGATGTCAGTCTTGACCGAATTGTAGGTGTTGCTTAAATCAATGAATACAGTTGCTGTTACTAGTCCTCTTCTTTTGTTCTGTTTGATGGAATCTACAACGAAGTTCAAGCACGTGGACGTGCACATGTTTTTACGAAAGCTAAAGGACAAGTTTGGAAGATTGTTGTTTTTATTCAGATGCGATTGTATCCTCTCAAGTACCGCACTGTTTATTATTTTGGTTATGGTGGGAACTAAAGAAATTGGTCCTTTCCCCGCTACAGTTGACTGGTCTTTTCCATGTTTAGGGATTGCTACTGCTCTTATTTCTTTCAGTGAAAATGTTAATGCACCTGTAATGAACATCTCGTTGATTTGCGTAATTACCATGTTGGTTACGTCTGGCTTAAGGTTTTTGAGCATACCGTATGTAATTTTATCACTTGATGGAGCTGACTTGTCATTTTTTCTGCTGAGTATTCTATTCCACGTTTCTTTGACCATGAAGTTGTATTGGCAAAGAGTCCTTACGACAGTGGTGCCTCAATATCAACGTTGCTTTTCCCAAAGTGACTGTCGCAAAATGTCTCTGTTAACTGAAAATCCTCCTGCACAGGATTGTTGACTTTGTGATTGTTCCTTTTTCCAGTGATTCGACCTATTTTGTCCCATATTACTGACGAACTTGTCTGTGGATCAATGTATGATGCCAATTCTTCCACCTGTTGCCGCATTCCTTCCTTTTTCCGCATGATGAATACAGCTCTTGTCTTCCTTACCTCGATTGCGTGCTCAATGGTGCTTATCGCAATGAATCTTCTGATCGCTTCCATTTTATTGCGCCAAGCCTCCTCAACATCATCGTTCCACCAAACCTTTGGAATATGTTTGCTCTTTTTCGTATTTTTTTTGTAGCTTATTTGTATTCTATCTTTTAAGTCTTCAATATTTCGGACGTCTTCTCCGTTGATTTCCGCAAGTTCCTCGTTTATCCTTCTGTGGTTGACAAAATCTCCTAGATCTCCTTCGAAGTTCTAGCGGCACAAACGTTTTTTCTTCGGTGTTGAGCAATATCAGGTTCGATCCATTGATGAGGTCCATTAGAAGTGTTCCTTTAGGATCACATTTTTCATCTCCTCATGCAGTGTAGTGGCAATTTACGTCTCCTCCAAAAAATACCTTAGGATATGTGTTCAGCTGCGTCAAGATTGCATGAAACTCCGCTTCAAATTCTTTGGTCGTTATAGATGGTGCCACATAGATTCCTGCTACCACGGTGTTCGTTTTTAGGATTTTAGCTGCTGCTATCTGTATCTCTTCCGATTGGTTCTTTATCTGAAGCTTTTGATAGTTGTACTGATTTCGAATGTAGATGCCTACTCCTCCAAATCCATCAGCACGGCTGTGCACAACTTTATGGTATCCACTCAGATTGTACACTCTTGTTGTTTCCTCCACAACGTTGTACCAGGTTTCCGTCAGAATTGCTACGTCGTAGTTCTGCTGGTTCAGTACCCTAGAAATCTCATCTTTATTTTTCCTGAAACTTTGTACGTTTGACTGCAAAATTTTCATATTTTATTTTATTTGTATTTGAATTATTTATTAGTTTAATAGTTTATTAATTTTTACTTGTTAACTTTTTAATTCTTTTTAAATTCCAAACTTTTAGCATTGATCCTACCTTCGTTTATCATGTTCGAAATGAACATCTAGAAATATTCGTTTTCTGTTGATGCCGCACCGTTCGTCGGAATTATGATGCTTGACGATGGAGTGGGCTGTTTGTTGTTTTCTTCTTGGTTCTTTGCATAAATATTGTGCTTGTCGAAGTTTTGTTTTCCATTTCTCTGCTTCCGTTGTTTTGTATTTATTATACAGTGCGGTCCCGTTGTGTTGTCCTTCGGCTGTCTTCTGCTTCTTCTCTCTGTAGATCACTACTTGGTCCCCACTGTTGCTGGGGCTTGGACTGACTCCTTCTCTCTTTCGTCGCTGGATATTGTTCCGTGGTCTGTATTGCTGTGTGGTTACTTTGGCATACGATTCTGCTGGTGTTGGATCTTGTGTCGATTCAACCAAGGCTTCGTAGTAGTTCTGTGTATGGATCGGGAACTGTTCGACAACTTCCACTGCTGCCAGGCTAGTCCTTGCTAGAATAGCTTGAATGTTGTTCTGTCGAGTACGTTCTGGACATGTCAGGCCTGAAGTTTTGTGTTCTTTCCTACAGTGTAAACAACGTTGCGGTTTCTGACAGTTTTGAAATTCTTCGTCGTTTTCGTGTAATTTCGAACATTGCTGACATCTGCGCTTTCCTTTGCAGTTTTCTTGTTTGTGGTTGTAGCGTAGACACTTCAGACAAAGAACTGCTTTCTTGAAAAAGGCCCTTACCATGAGTGAACAGTGGAAAATTTTTATTATCTCCGGAAGTTTTGATGCTCTAAAAGTAATGCTCATTCTTTGCGTGTGTTTCATTTTTATTGTTGGCGTATCGATTCATCCGGTACACTTGCATGATCGGGTATTCACAGATGATATTTTCAATGATTTCCTCCTCGGTTATATCCAGAGGGACACCCGCAATTACTCCAGTGACTGAGATCAAATGTCTCGGGATGTAAGCTCGGTAGTTTTTCGCTTTCAAATTTTCATCATTTGTGAGACGGTTTGCCAACTGGAAGTTATTGAGGTATACCATTACCTTGTTCCGGCCGATACTCTTCATGTCAACGATGTGTGTCTTGTAAGCCATCATTTTGCGTAGTGCATTTGCCAAGGTTAGTTTGTTGATCCGGATGTCTCCAGTTTGGGTGTCGATAAGCTCTACCATTACCCGGTAGGGACCCTGGTCCATTTGTTCATACTGGTAATTCATTTTCGGTACTGTCGCTGAAGTTGATGTTGGTGCTCCAATGTTGAGTTTGAAAATTGCTCCGTTTGTGCCCCCTCCGGGAGGCCCATTGTTCGGTGTGAACGCCATTTTAATCTTATTTTTCTTCTCTCTTCGGTTCGGCCATTTTATTTTTCTTTGTTACACCGTGCTAGCACAATGGCGTCCCTTTCGCCTTCTGGGCTTTATGACTAGTTGATTTTTTTTATACTTTATGTTTGTTTTTTAGCTTTACTATTTAATAAAACGTCACTACACAAGTATTTTCCCAAAATTTACTGATTATAATAACTTTTCCGGAAATTCGTTCGAAAAAAGACAAAAAAACACTCGAAAATTCGCCTTTACAAAATTGACATGCGCGTGAATCCGACGCTTGACGAGAAGTGATCGTTGGTTAGAGACCGTGTTTACCTCTGCGTCTCCACAATTGTCAAGGGAAGGATAGTTTTTGTGTTAGCGAGGTATGTTATTTTTAGATCATGGATTCGTTGTGCTAAGTGATGCGATCAATGAAAGCGTAGTAGACTGCTTTTTATTTTAAATCTAGTGGTGATAGAAAGAGGCAAGTCAAGCAAAACAATGCATTAGGTCCTAAGTAACATTGAGAGATTCTCTTTGTCGACTTTCTCTTTGGTTAATAGCTTGTCTATTAAACGATTTGTCGATGTTTTCGACGTTTTGGATCTTTACACTGAAAATTTATTTTCGTAAAGTAGCTTTTACGCGTTTCGTAAACATGGATTTTGTACATAGAACAAATGTCGCGTATACTGTATGAAACATTCATAATGCTTTTTATCTGGTGAAATGCTATCATTACACCTTTGTGTAAATTGCACGAAATGAACTTCGTGATGACCAGCCATTCGCTGTTTCTCTTTTATACCATACTCTTGTATGATGGTGTTGCTGCTATAACTTCATGCTCATTAATCAAAATTGTTCTCAAGTGTCAGCGTGGCCTAGTGAGATCAACCACGGATTTAGAATCAGCACTTTTCAAATATTCAGGTTCGAACCCCATGTCAGAAACAATAAAAACAACGCTGGACAACTCCACGTGGTTGCGCTTGTTTTTGTCAATTACATTTTGAGTCGATAAAGTAGATCTGTCAGTCCTTCATGCAACCACCAGAGAGACGTTTCTTCGTTCAAATATTCGTAGCTCTTTGCATTGTTTCCGTACAATGTACGAATGTTCTTTCTGTGTAAACAAAAGCTTCGTGCTTTTGACAGTTGCGCGTGCAATTAATTACGCATGTATCTTCATAAAAAGAACAAATCAGTTTCGTTGCTGAAAATAACGAATGGATTAGTGAGTATTACTTTCGATTTTGTAATATAAACTAAAATTAACTTTCAGTGTAATCACTCTTTATACTACCGTACTGTACATCGAAAATAGTTAAACATGTTTTAACATAGCCGTAGGAACGCAAAGAGAAAGTCGACAAAGAGAGTCTCTCAATGTTACTTAGGACCTAATGCATTGTTTTGCTTGAAGTGACAAATGACAAATGGAAGGGAAAAGAAGCGCCTTGTTATAACAAACAACTTTATGGAAGAAAATTTTGCTCCAAACATCAAACTTAGGCTGAAAATGTATCTTTCCAGCTATATTCGCATTCTGGACCCCTGTGCATTGGGAGGAACTGTACGTTGTGGCAAGTCCTGCACTGGTGGTGGCTTTCTATCACATCACATCACATCACAATTATTATCATTTTAAACTATAAGATTCATCCCAAATTAATTACCTTTACAATCTTGTTATTTTTTTCTAACTTCCACTACTATTGCATAGAAAGAAATCATGATTATGTCATTTAAGTACTGACCACACGTTGCCGATTTGGTGATCGACTAACTGAATCAAGAACGTAATGGAATAATGGAAACCGAGTTTACAAATTTGATCATATTTGTCTACAAAACCAAACATCAACAACCAAATCTGAAGCACGGGGTCATTCCAAAAACCCGAAAGCCAAATCCATAAATAATACACCATAAACGTTTATTTGCTCTCCATTGCTCCTCACACGACGAAGGATCATTCCGATTCATCACCACACAACAACGCTCCAGAAATCATCTTGCTCAGCTTGCGCCATATGGATGAATGCACTTGTTGAATTGCTAGTCGTCCGGTGCAAATCGGTGCTGTCTACTTGGCCTCCCCATGGAACACGTGGTCACCTACCTTCTCCGGCCGGGAAAACGCATATACATCAGAGGTAAGGATCCCGAGTCATACTCTCTGCTGGCCTGCCGATGATTGATGTCCGATCCGCGCATTTTGAGGGGTGATGAATGGGCCATAATATCAGTTCCCCTCTTCCCCAGTGCGGTCCCGTAATGTTACCTTATGTGGAAGATAAATTTTTGATAATATTTTGCTCGAGTGCCCAGAACTTGTTTCATCCGAACCGGCCGAACGGCGTTTATTATTTTTGTGAGTAATGTTATAGCGTTACAATAATTTGCGATGATATTTTAATAATATGTATGGCAGGCAATGCGGTTGTTGCATTTGCCGCCCAGTATACGCCGGGGTCCCATGTGCGATATTGTGCTCCGGATCTGGTCGCAATTTAGTTGAGAGAAAAAGTGCAATTTATATCCTTCCCCAGCCCCAGCCACCATCGCCACCGCCGGTAATACATACGTCTACATAAATGCCACCTTAGAACCGTCGTCATCATCAGTCATCGTGGACCCAACCATTTCTCCTCCTCCCTCTTGTCCCGTGTTCCACGGAGAGACCTCAACAATGTGGGTGTGGAAATTGTTTCGCTATCACAAACAAGTTCACCAAACTGGTTCCAATGTGCTGCGCAGCACTGATTCGACCGGGCGGCAGTTGGTGAGTAATTTTCGAGGCCATGCTTGAACTTGCGGTATGCGTCGTCGTCGTGGTCGTTGGTGTCGCTTTTTTCCCGCTCCTTGGGAGTTTGCCTAAGCTACGTAGAATTATTAAGACAATTTGATCGGTTCGATTCGGTTGACCCCTTGCACCAGAAAATTCCTCATCGTCACCTTGCGCGATTGATTGCTCCAGGTGACGGACAGTGCGCAGACACAGTGGAGCAAAACGCAAATGGCGTGAATTAGTTGCGATGACAAACTATTTATTTTATTCGGGATTTGGTAACATTTTTTTTGTGGTTGTATGGTTTCAGTTCTATGAGGTCAGCTACTTAATGGGCGATGAGTAATGAGAAACAACTGAATGGTGGCTTCCCATGTATTGGATTTTGCTGGGAAAATATGTTTATTAATTTTGAAATTTCGAGTTTTGGTTTCACGTTTAGTTGTAGTAATAATATTATACGTTTTATGAGCTTCGAAAAGCTCTTTGGGATGTAATCAGATCAATATTAATTATTTTGAACTTACTGTAAAAAAGTTTATCCACCCCTACCGAAAAATCACAATTCTAATGTTTTGCGGTTGAAAAGTGAGCTGTTTATATCAATGTTTTTACATGATTTATTCAGTTTTATGTGTTAATGCTTTCGAATTTACATGATATTTTTCTTCTTTTTTGGAAAACTAAGGTGCGCTCAATTAAACGATAGAAAAAAATACGCAAGGAAAGTTTACTCACCTGAATACAGTTAATAATATTTTAGAGTTTATTACGCGGTACCAGTCACTTTACCGAATGTAAACATTACAAACAGCGCTAATTCCGTCGTTAGGTGCATTTGTATATCAAAGTAAAAGTTATTTCACTTAAAAATGCCCTAAAACCCACAAAATTCGCTAAGTGTCCGAAAATTGGTAATAGAACATCATAAGTCCGGTAAGAGTTGTACTACAATTGCTGATATTCTTCTAATTCGTAAAGATACGGTAGCTAAAATAGTTTAAAGAACCTGTTCAAAAAATGCAATTCCACCTTACCAGCGGCACGCTCAGGACGTCCATCCAAGACAAGTGCTCGGATTGACAGGGCTATCGTAAACAAAGTGATGTGATGTCATTTGATGTGATAAGAACCCACCATCAGTGCAAGGATTATTTTTGTCTGCAGGACTATCCACAGCAAGTTGCCCCGAGAAAATAGCCTACGTAATGGGTTGTTGTAGCAGGGCCAGTCGATCTCAATGAGGGCCTTCGGAAGACTATGGTTTTTTTTGCTCTGTCATAAACTCTGTCCTCCGGGACATAAACCACTGCGACCAGTAATTTGATCTATTGTAGTATATCCCGTATCCTTTGTTTAGTGCATGTCGAGTTACCTCATCATTATTTAGAAATGATGAGGTATTCGTGTTGTTACAGTGGTCATTGTTTGTTTTGTTGGTAATGAATCAAATTTTATTGAAAGTTTCCGCTATTTGAACCCTTTGAGGAGTGAGAGCACTCTTCAAAGGCGCGCCCCTTTATCAGTCAAAATCAGATTCATTGCAAAGAAAACAAACTATGACTCCGATACTGACCATGCATCAGAACCCTAGTCATAACCAATACAAACTATAGAACATCAAATAGTCAATGAGAATTCACATAAATGAAGACTAACCATGTTTTACTAATTCTAAGCTCATCCTCGCACAATTGCAAAACGAGTATTGTCACTTTTCATAAGACATGAAATGTAATAAGGACTAAAATATGTTCCTTTGACTACAAATTACAAATATGTTCCCTAGTTTGAATTAATTCGGACTAGGGTTCGGTGGTAGATCTGTTACCCCGTAACGCACCACGAAAAGGTGATCTACCAGCGTTACGGGTCTAAGATTATGGTTAGAAGGCCGCGTGTCTTCATAGAAGGGACTGATGACTCCACGAACCCTTGCCCAGTCAACAAATCCTTCGACTGGCTTAGGCTACCACCCAATCCCAGTTATTTAGTTGTTATAGGAAAAGTGGGAATTTAGTAGCATGATTGATGATTTATAAATTAAGACCCCAAATTTAAAAAAAAATCTCGGCAACACTGAAAGCTAAATATGACTAATGGAGGCGTCGGGTAGGAACTAGTGAAGACCAGAGGTCAGTCGCACCCTTCTTCGAAGTTGTCAACTCACTATTTGAAGCCAAGGGCTGTCGTAAACAAAGTTAAGCAAACCCGAGACTAATCAGATCCCAAAGATGCAAAACAAATAGAAAATGAGTTTTTAATTCATGTGACACCACAAAAAGTGCGAAATCCGCTTCATGAACATGGTCTTAGGAGCAGAGTGGCACTTAAATAAGAAGTCACGGTTATCCGTGAAAAATATAATCGGGCAGAAGAGCACATTTCATGGACAATTGATGACTGGAAGAAGATCATATGGTCAGATGAGACTGAAATAATGCTATTTGGGTCTGATAGTATCACGAGAAAATAGCGGAAGACTGGTTAAAGCGCTTGAAAAGAAGTGTTTAAGGCCGAAAGTCAAACACATTTATTGTCACATAACTCATCTAGATTTTTCATTGTCCTTGCAGGTAGGCATACATGGCATTTCACTCAAATACGCCTCTCACATGCAGGTGAGGTAGGGGTAGGGTCTTGATTTGGTGCTTGATGGCATCTTCTGGTGTTGGAGAGCTTGAATTCATTGACGAAATAATTGTAAAAGAAGTTTATCTTGTCATATTGAAGCGAAAACTTCCAGCAACAGCCCAAAAACTAAAAATGGGCCGTAGATACACATTCTTGAAAGTTCTCCGAACAACAAAGTTGAACATCTACAAGACTTTATGTACTTAGACTGGTAGTTATGGCCACGAAACATGGACACTGGTAGTGCTTTTGAACGGAAGGTGCTGCGTACGATCTACGGTGTAGTGCAGATGGAAGACGGAACGTGGAGGAGGCGAATGAACCACGAATTTCATCAGTTACTTGGAGAACCTCCCATCGTACGAGTCGCGTGGTACCGTTCGGTATGTACTAACCACTCTTAGGCACATTAGCCGTACGTACCTGGGTGACACTGGCCAGGAGCTTACGCTTACTCCATCGCGCCGCCTAGCTGTTTGTCAGCATGCGGGATAATGCCGATATAGCCATAGAAGCTTTCTTGCAGGCGTAATCAACGTGACTGACAAAGGACAGCTTATCGTCGATCACAATCCCCAAGTACCTCAAAGGCATATTCGATTGAATTGTGCTGTTACCTGTACTAATCGTTGCATGTTGCTACGATTTTCGGTTATTTACCACCGTGACCTCAGTCTTATCGTGAGCTTGCTCCAGTTTCCTAGAACTCATCCATCTCTTCAATGGATTCACCACATATCTCTAGGGTGATGTCGTCTGCGAACCCGACGATCTTCACCCCGTTCGGAAACTCAAGCCGTAATATCTCGTTATACATCGTGTTCCATACCCGAGCAGGAGAAAATAGCATGTGAATACTTAATTTTGATCTTGATAACTGGCCTTGGTATCAAAGAGCTCAGATTAAGAGGTTAAATACCTAAGCAAAATACCTAAGAATTGCAAGCAAAATATCTCTCGAATACCAAAACTTGTTATTTTGGATACCTGGGAATACCTGAGAGGTACTCTTTTGGTATTGTCTTACCTCAATTTGGTATTTGCATAACATTGTGGGAACAATTTTATAGTATTATCCTCAGGTATTTACCTCTTAATCTGAGCTCATAAATACCAAGGCCAGTTATCGAGTTATTCGGTCCTGCTCGGGTAGCATCCTCAACAAACATCGGTGTTGAATTAGAGCTTGTTCAAGTTAATTTGGAGAAGCCATTCAGCTGTTTCTTCTAGAATAGCTGAATAGCTTCTCCAAATTTGTTTGAACAAGCTCTAAGTCAACACCGATGTTAGTTGGATCGGTCCCAGGATCGAACCTTGTGTTACGCATGCGGTGATCTGAACACGTTTCTGGCCTGGCTCTGTATTGTACACCAGTACGTGAATTTGGAAATAACTTCGCAGAATCTTGTACAGGTACCCAGCAACGTGAAAGCGTTGGAGCGACTGGCGCTATTGAACACATTTCTCACGACCACGCATTTGAGGGTGACCACTGCACAGTAGCGTACTTCTCGCCTCTTGCGCCGGATTGCCACTTCAGCCGTCTTGGTGACGGACAGAATGGAATCCACCGTCGACTTCCCATTACGGAAGCCAAACTGGTTGTAAGACGAGTTCGTCTTTCGTCACCGTCACCTCATCTCCGGCCCCCGTTGTGCCGTTATTAATGCCCACGTGGTTCCAGATGTTTGGCTGGGCCGCCCACTTCTCCAACGTTATGACAGCGATATGGTCTGGGATACTGGAACGCTGGTCATGGGACAAATCTACGGCAGCGGGGGCCAGGGACTCGGGTCGTGGTTCGGAGAGAGTCCCCATCGATCACCAGCAACAGCTCTAGTGATTGCTCGTTCGGGGCCACCGTCCCTCTAGTTTGGCCTTTACTACCCGATAGGCGTCACCTCACGGATTCGTATTGACCTTCTGGCACAGGCCCTCAAAGCAGGCTCGCTTGCTGGCCATTATCTACTTCTTTAATGCGGTCTTCGTGGTGACCATTTCCCCCTCTACGCTCGATTCTATCGGCGTTGAACCGCGCTCCTTGCATCCTCCGTCTTGCGAGGAGGCATGTTTTTCGAAGGTCAGCGATCGACTCCGTCCACCAATACACCGGCGATCTTCCATTTCTTCGTTTGACTTCCCACGGCATGATCGCATCGCACGCTCGTGTACGTGTCAGAACGAGTCGTTCTCCTCAAGGCTCCTGGGTTTCACGTAAGTTTCGTTCCCTCTCAAGCGCCTCCTAAAATGTCTCTACATCAAAGCAGGACGTCTGCCGGCAAATGTAGTGGATGCTCCTCCTTCTGGCTAGGTTGGCTAGGTCCACATTGAGCCTAGCCAAGGCATCAAGAAGAATCTGGCCCCTAGGGTTGATAAGGCGGCTCCCCCACTCGAGCGTCCAAGCGTTGAAGTCACCCGCTATTACCAACGGGTTTAGGCCAGTTAGCTCAGTTGTCATACGATCGAGCATGTTAGAAAACTGTTCAATCGACATCTTGGCAGCTGCGTAGCAGCTGCAGAAGAACACTCCATGCACTTTTACAATCGGGAAGCCGTCATTTGTAGTACACACAACCTCCTGAACTGGGTACTTGCCCGTCGTCCCTAATACCTTCATATTAGACCTGTCAACAACCCAGTTGCCGTTTCCGGCTGGGATATGGTATGGATCAGATACTACAGCGATATCCGATGTCGGCTCGCGAACTGTCTACACAGCAGTTGCTGGGCGGCCTCACAATGGTTCAGGTTTAGTTGGTTTACCTGCATTACGATTGGCTCGATGGAATACCCTTAGCGGTAGGGAACTTGCCCCCCCCCCAGAACGTGCTTATCATCCGGTTTCCCGGCGCACATCAAGTATTCGGGAGGACCTTTGCAGTCCCGCGCTTTGCCTTCAGCGGCTGGTGCAGGCCAGGTGGGCATATTGACCATCCCTCCTTCACCTTCGCCACTTTCAACGCCACGTCCGTGCTGGTACCCTCATTGTTGCCACCTGAGTCCCGAGTGGACTCTTCCGTCTGCAGCGGCAACCTCAGCCTTTAGTGCGCTGGAGATCTCGTCTACCTCGGTAATCTCACTGCCTTCTACACTGGATCGTCACCTGTGAGACGAGGGCGCTTTCCTCCACACCCGCACTTAAGGTCTGTTTTTCCAGGTTTCTATAATGCGGGCCATTTAGCTCTGGCGTCCTCTTTAGCTCCAGGAGCATCTCACCGGTGCGGGTACGGCGTATACTCCGCACATCGACGCCTAGGCCCACCAGTTTAGAGTCCCCGCGCATTACTTTCAAGACCTCGGAGTACTTCGTCGCCACAGTCTTGACTATGAGGGCCTCTCAGCGGTTACTCTTAAAGGCCACCTGACGCTTTTCAATTTCCTTTTTTGTTTTATCTGCCTGTTTTCGGGCCTTGGTCCTGTGGCTATACCTGCCACACTTGGGGTCGTTGCTCGTCCCCATCTTAGTAGTAGCGTGCTTCCGTGCTAATTATTGCTGTCGGGGCACTGCCGCTCGGCCCCCCTTCGGCGCTTGAGACAACTCTCGAGCTGGACGTCACACCTTTGGCGCTGGACTTGGCGCTGGGGCCTCTGTCTTTGCGGCCAGCCGGAGCTGAGCGGAAGATGGACCCTTTAACCACTTCCTCCGTTGTAGTTCTTTTTGCCGTTAAAGAGAGCATATCGTTTCCATGGTGCACCGCGGGGAGGCGAACTACTTCCACACCCCAAGGCTAATGGCCTTGGGGTTACTCGGTTACTTTTTTGCATGACAATGGCATAAAACAAGAATAATTAAATAGGTTCATTGGCAGGAAATTCCTCAATCAAATACATACCGCTACTAGTCGAGAACACTCGTATGAACTAAGAAAAAGGTAACAATCAATGTCGATGTTCATTACTTCTCATTCCTAATTGGATTTCGAAGAAGTTGCTCTGCTGGTGAATTTAGTGCACAATGTGTGAATTGCACAACGGTTTTTATAAATTTTAAGCAGTTCAAAGCAGTTATTTGATTCATTTTTATCTAGAAGTAGCATAAATGTATATTCGAAAGTGGTTTAAAAGTAATCACTAGCGGAACGGTAAACAAGGAAATATACAGTGAAGAATGCCTAAAGAAGCAATTGTTACCATTCCTACGCAGTCATGACGCTCCCTAGCTATTCTGGCATGGTTTGGCATCTTGTCACAACGCCAAAGATGTTTTGGAAAAAAACGCATTCACCTAACTGCCCGGAGTTGCGACCTGTCGCGCGGTATTGGGCTCTCGTGAAGAGAGAACTTTCTCAAGGAGTAAACTCAAAAGTTCGTAGTTTGTTTATGCAGCCTAATTAAGTAACTGTCATGAGTTTTAGAATGACTAAAGGGTGTATTCGATAAAAATGGCACACAGAAAACCTTCTGTAACTTTTGAATCGTATGAGTAAAAAACCTAGAAATTTGAGTAGATCTTATCCATAGTGTATTATTTACATCTGCCAAGTTTCATAGTTATACATTCAGTAGTTCCAGTTATGTCGTCGAAACAAGAAATTGTCCGTGAGAAAATTTTGTGCACTCACAATCAAAATCCAGGGGCGTCCCACCGGTGGATTGCTAAAAGGCTTGGAATTGCAAATACAACTGTGTCTCGTGTAATAAGAACCTTCAAGGAGCGTCTGAGTGTCCAAAGGAAGGAAGGGAGTGGTCGTAAAAGTGGTCCAATGGACAGTAAAATGGCCAGGAAAGTCGTACAACAATTCAAGAACCGTCCAAACATGTCAATTCGAGATGTCGCTAAAAAGTCTAAGGTGTCAGTCGGTTTTGTGCAGGAAACCATGAAGCGTGCTGGGTTTCATGTTTACAAAGTGCAAAAAGTCCCAAACCTGAATGAAAAACAAAACATCACTGTGAAAACCCGCGCCCGGAAACTTTACACGAAGCTGCTCACCAAATCCGGTTGCATCGTGATGGATGACGAAACATACGTCAAGGCCGACTTCCGTCAACTTCCTGGACAAGAATATTTCGTTGCCAAGTCGAAGTTCGATGTTCCGGAGGATGTTCGAAAGAAGAAACTATCAAAATTTGCAAAGAAGTTTGCGGATGTGGTGAAATAAGTGCTCCCTTCATCACTTCCGGAACAATAAACGGTGCGATTTACACGGAAGAGTGCCTTAAGAAGCGTCTCTCGCCATTCATTAAGAAGCACAAAGGATCAACTCTGTTTTGGCCTGATCTAGCATCCTGCCACTACGCTCGAAACGTATTGGAGTGGTACCGAGCTAACGGAGTCAATTTTGTGCCAAAGGATATGAACCCACCAAATTCACCGGAACTTCGTCCAATTGAAAAATTCTGGGCAATTATGAAAACGGAACTTCGCAAACATCCCAAAACTATAAAAACAGAGCTTGAATTGAAGAAAGCTTGGGTAAAAACAACAAAAACACTGGGAAAATCGGTTGTACAAAATTTGATGGGTGGAGTGAAAAGTAAGGTGCGGACATTCGGGATGGGAGACGAAATTGAATAAAACAAATGTTGTTAATCAAAACTCATTAGTAGTTCTTCATTCCCTGAACATTTCAAGAAAATCCGATAATCAGTTTAATTTTGATGAGTATATATGTGTGTGCCATTTTTATTGAATACACCCTTTAATAATGCACAATTAAATGAATAAAAAATGCATCTTGGATTGAACTAACAGCAAGTTTGTTTTATTTAAAATTTAATCTGTTCAGATTTTTCGCGAATAAGCCTTACATACACCTCTGTTAATGTGTAAAGTTTTATTACATTTCAGTGGAAGATGATTTTTATGGAAAGCATACATTGATGCTAACGATAAGCATAGCGAGCATAACCCCCATTTTTCACAAGATACAAGAGACACCATACCGAATGATCGAATGGTAATGCTGCTGCAATTCAAACAGGCTCTACCATGATTAACTGTTTCATTCCGTAGTTTCTTCGAATGTCATAGCTGTTCAAATCTCCCCCGGAGCTCGTCACGGAGGAACAAAACGCTAAAGACCGGCAGCTGTCGTGCAATATTTCGCAGCATGCTGTCCTATTGGGATAGGAAAAAAAATAAACCAGAGGACCCGTTAGCATGAGTAATGGACATGATTAGGTGTTCGGTCCAGTCCAGTCCAGTCGAGGCGAATATTGATTTTGAATGGAGCCCCACTTCAGCACGTGCCCATGTTTTGTTGTCACTAAGCAGAACCGTGATAATAGTGCGGTTGTCTCCCTTGCCATCTACATGATGGCGCCCAACTGTGAGTGCACAATAACCATTCGGAAAAGTGGAACAAAATTCCATTTTGCATTCTGGTAGCAAGAATCTGCCAGTTGAGCTGTTCGGAACCTTTAACTGGGACCTTGCGTGCTTTATGGAGTGACTCATGGAGCGACGATCGAACTGTAGAAAGCCGACTTCACCTAAAATTTGATTAATACAATCAAATCACCAGCAACGACTTATATTCGGTTTTGATTGTATAATACCGTTTTTCGTATTTGGCACGGTCAATTGCATTAGAGATTTTACGAACAGGTTTGTTTATTATCCGTCATTAATTCCAATTAACAATGTTGCTGCTAAATGGATAGTGGAATGGGTTGTGTATATATTATTGCTAATCTTATTTTGTTGGCAACATGCCGGATAAAATATCTATCCATTGTTGGTCATTGGCCAATTGGTCATTTCATGTTATTGAAAGGAATATGCTGTGCTGTGTTGAAAAAGGTGCAACTAAGACTCTGTTGAAGCTGACTGGGATTTCCGGTCTTAATATCTTCATTTCTATAGTCATGAGTTCACAAGTAAGTGAAATGCGCTTGAACTGAATACGAAACTTATTTGGCTGCATAACTCACAGCCTCTAGTTTGAACTTCCAATCTTCATTTATAGCGCAAACCATCGAAATTTTATAACTCAAATAGAATCCTTGCATTTAATACCTACGAAGTATTCTGTTGATTCAAAGCCGAGTGATTTCTTTGTGGCCTTAGAGCCATAATAAGTACACGGGGAGAAATGAGCAATTATTTTATCCAAATGTATGGGTTTGGGTTGTAATGAAATTTCAAATGTTCGGCGAAGACCCAAAATAAAAAAAAAGCAATATTATAATGCAATTTCGCATGATTTTGTTTCATTTCTCGTAATGGATCGTAACTTGGAGAAAAAATGCAACATTGGTCGTGGGCAAAGAAGCAACACATCAATTCGCTTAGAAAAATTCAATGTGTGTGTGTTAGGTTGTGCAGCGTATTGGTAGTTGTGTGTGTGAGATTGGAGCCCCAAAATTCAATGGCTTACAAAAATTCTCAGCGCACAAAGGCTACCCATGTGAGCATTCAGTTCTATTGGATAGGTGAACTCTTCTTCTTCGAAATGACCATGGTGAATTGATTAGCGAGTTTTCAATGACAAGAAACTCGCGGAAAATGCCATTGTTTACATTTGTCAGTTAGGCCCTATAGAAAAACCTGCGTCGATATTTTGACACTAATACCACCGAAAAACAAAATGAACAAAACATTTGTCGAATTAAACCATCGTCGGGAAAACTATTGTTTTTATTTGAACATGACAAATCCCGAATCAAATAACTTGGCTAACCACTAAATTAACCGGTAAATCAGTGCATGGTGAATACGTGATTGTAAGAATGCTGCGAAAATATTGATAGTTCGGTATATTTCACTGCTCGTAATTTGAACTTTTTTATATATGATTTATCTTTGGATTGTTAAGCTCCTGAATATATAATTTTTATAGCAATTTGGATTTTTTTTTGTTTCTTTATTGAGGTTTTAATATTTCAAGTTTCTTAAATTTTTTAATCTTAAAATTTTAAGATATTTGTTTATTTTTATTCTCAGATTTTTCGATAGGGGAAATGACGGATTTGGCGGGTTTTCTTCTATGATTGTCAGGTTTTTTTAAACCGATTGCACTCATATTTTTCCAGAAGATTAACTGAGTGTAAATACACTCAGTAGCAAAAAAAAAGCCGAGAAAAATTTTGTTAGCAAAAATCTCCATGTTCAACCTCCTGTAACATTGTCAATTACTCATATTTTTATCTGAAAATTTCACAACATTTTACAAAATGTATAGACCTTATGTGATCAAAATTTTATGTTGATAAAATCTACAGATTTGAGGTTATCATAAAATATGTGAAAAAAGTCATTTTTGGATACACCAATTTCAAAAACCCGTATTTCTGTGAAAAAATTCGGTAGCATATTAAAAATTCCTCCATAGCTTATAAAAGTATAGAAAATAATGTGGACAAAATTTGATCTGTTTCTATAAAGTGGTTTGGACTACAGCTAGCATCAAAGTTGACTTACCAACATGTGCATTTCCCTTTTTCACCCGATGCTGACCTTGCTGAAATATCGGTGCAAAAAAAAGCCGAGGTGAATTTTATTAATAATACTCTATAACATTGTATACCTAGTTTTCATAAACCAATTCATACTGAATGCCATATTTGCAAAGTTCTTCGTGGGTTACACTAGTTATTTGGGATATTTCACACGTAACAAATCATGTGTATTAATAAGATGAATTCACCTCGGCTTTTTTTTGCACCGATATATCAGCAAGGTCAGTATCGGGTAAAAAAGGGAAATGCTCATGTTGGTCAGCTTTGACGCCAGCTGTAGTCCAAACCACTTTATGGAAACAGTTCAAATTGTCCACATTATTTTCTATACTTTTATAAGCTATGAAGAAATTTTCAATATGCTACCTAAATTTTTCACAGAAATACGGGTTTTTGAAATTGTTGACTTTTTTCACATATTTTATGATAACTCCAAATTCATAAATTCTATCAACATGAAATTTTGATCACATAAGGTCAATACATTTTGTATAATGTTGTGAAATTTTCAGCTAAAAATATTGATAATTGACAAATTTACAGGAGGTTCAACAACGTGATTTTTGGAAGCAAAATTTTGCTCGGCTTTTTTTTTGCTACTGAGTGTAGAAGAATGCTGTGGCCGAGTTTCAAAATCTCAGAATTTTTAGATTTTAATATTTTTAAATTATAGATTTTTAGATTTTTAGATTTTCAAAATTTTATATTTTTAGATTTTTAGTTAAGTCTTTAAGATTTTTAGATTTTTAGATTTTTAGGTTTTTGGATTTTTAGATTTTTAGATATTTAGATATTTAGATTTTTTGATTTTTAGATTTTTAAATTTTTAGATTTTTAGAGATTTAGAATTTTAGATTTTTAGATTTATATATATATATATATATATATATATATATATATATATATAGATTTTTAGATTTTTACATGTTTAGAGTTTTAGATTTTTAGATTTTTACTGAGATACTTAGATTTTTAGATTTTTAGATCTTAAATTTTTTCGATATTTAGATTTTTAGATTTAAAGATTTTAGATATTAAAAATTAAACTCTTAGCTTCAGGACAAAGAATCCGTACTGAGCCCTTGCGGCACGTCAAGCCAGCCAGTTCAGCGCAAGAGTGTTCCACGTAGGGCCTGTGGTTAAACCACGTCGACTCATTTTTGTCAGTCTTAACATTGCACGTGAAAGCCAAACAGTTAAAAGGGAAGCATGAGGAAATGTTAAGGGGATAATGTATGCCCGCGCCGATCGACGCCACCGCCGCCAAGAACAACCGCAGCGTGGCGCCGTTTGAAAATACCATATACGCCGCTACCGAGTCAAAATAGATCAGCGCACCGGTCTAATCGTACTTGCTGAATATTATGCTGAAGATCGGTGATGTCCTCAGTATGGTAGAGAGAGATTTTAATTTTTCCACACTCTCTTCCTACCTCAACGAGAGCTCTTCTCTCTAGTTTTTAAAGGGTGATACGGTCAAAATTTGGTCAAGGGAAAACGCGTGTAAATCGGTGAAATCGTTTATTTAAAAAATCAAATTAAATTTCTTTTTCAAGTTCAATTAGTATAAAATTCAGGAAAAATATTCAGTTAGGCTTCCGCTTTTCCAAATCCGAATTGCCGGGCCTTACGCTTGACCCCTGCCATCAGATTTTGTACAGCCACCTTGTCCACCTTCTTCGCCGCAGAAAGCCAGTTTGCCTTGAACTGCTGCTCGTCCTTAGCAGTTTTTTTGGTCTTCTTTAGGTTCCGCTTGACAATAGCCCAGTATTTCTCAATTGGGCGGAGCTCTGGCGTGTTGGGAGGGTTCTTGTCCTTGGGAACCACCTGCACGTTGTTGGCGGCGTATCACTCCATGGCCTTTTTACCGTAATGGCAAGATGCCAAATCCGGCCAAAACAGTACGGAACAACCGTGTTTCTTCAGGAAAGGCAGCAGACGTTTATTCAAACACTCTTTCACGTAAATTTCTTGGTTGACAGTCCCGGAAGCTATGAAAATGCTGCTTTTCAAGCCACAGGTACAGATGGCTTGCCAAACCAGATATTTCTTTGCGAACTTTGACAGTTTCGTGTGCTTGAAAATATCTGCTACCTTTCCCCTTCCTTTTGCCGTATAAAACTCCTGTCCCGGTAGCTGCTTGTAGTCGGCTTTGACGTAGGTTTCGTCGTCCATTACCACGCAGTCAAACTTCGTCAGCATCGTCGTGTACAGCCTCCGGGATCGCACTTTGGCCGTCGTATTTTGTTTATCATCGCGATTTGGAGTCACTACCTTCTTGCAAGTCGATAGTCCGGCTCGTTTTTTGGCTCGATGCACGGTTGTAGACGATACACCCAGCTTATTTGCGGCATCTCGGAGAGATAGGTTAGGGTTTCGCTTGAAACTACCGGCAACTCTCTTTGTCGTCTCAGCGGCTTTCGGTTTTCGATTTCTCCCCGATCCAGACTTCCTGGCTGTCGACAAACGTTCCCCAAACACTTTAATTACATTTGTAACGGCTGATTTGGCAACTTTTAGCGATTTTGCCAACTTTGCGTGCGAGAAGCTCGGATTTTCGCGATGCGCGAGCAAACTTTTGATACGCTGCTCTTCTTGCTTGGACGGCATTTTGAAAACTGAAGAGTGAATTCCAAAATCAAAATAGGAACAACATTCTACACACACACACCTTCAAAATGAGGGGTGTTCAGGTTTTTCAAATGCAAAATTGAAAGAAATACGTCAAGTTGATATTGACCAAATTTTGACCGTATCGCCCTTTATTCACCCCCGTGTTTGCATGCGGGTAGCGCATGTGAGTGGAAAAAATGGTTTTTATTCACACTACACTCGATCGCTCTAGAGTAGGAATGGGCAATATAATCGATGTAGCCGCATCGATTTTTTTAAATCAAAAAAATCGATCCACAAAAATATCGAAGGTAAAATGTCGATTGGAAAAGCATCGATTTTTTTTAATCATATTTGCACTCCAAAAACTGGTGGAAGGGTAGGGAACGGGCTTAAGCACCCCAAGACCCTATTCCAAGCACGGGGTAAACGTTAACCTACAACGCTCATTTTTTGCAGTATGGTGCTCCATGTAGTGCTTGGAATAGGGTCTTAGGGTGCTTAAGCCGTGTCCTTGCTAGATAATACAATATTTCTCCTTGTGTTATAATTTATTATCTAATGAGCTGGTCGTTAAAACAAATTGTATAATATTTGTGCAGAACTATTAAAAAACAAGTTTACAAGATCATCGGCATATGAACGTTTTTTTTAAAGAAGCATGTTGTAAATCAATCGATAGAAATATTAAAACCCGTTATACACAAGTGAAACTTATTTCCAAATAAGGCACAATAATTTTTTTTCTAATTACGTACAAACTCATTGAATGGTCTGTTTACACCAGAATGAAAAGATCGGTAAACTAGCATAAGGAAAGAAAGTTAATAAAAGTAAACATGAGACAACACCGAAAATGACATCTACTTAAAAACAAACCGCCATTATTTTGGATTTTTTGTAATTTAATTATTTACGATATTTATCAACTCAGCCAATGCCAATTATTATACGAGACAGGTGTATAATCAGGCTGAGTGCTGAGCTACAGTGACAGCTGTCAAAATAATCAAAACAAGCGTAGGGCGATTATATATTCTCTTCTGCAAGGTTTGATCGATGTCCATCAACTTCTTGCTCTCAATAATGTGAAACAATGCAATTTAATGAAACATTGAGTTCATTTATCAAAAAATCGATGTTGTCAGACATCGCACAGAAATTATCGGATGAAAAAAATCGATTCATCGAGATAATAATATCGATTCATCGAGGTAATAATATCGATTCTGTAAAAATCGCATCGACATCGCCCATTCCTACTCTAGAGTGAGAAAAAAGAGCTCTCGAATTCACAGGAGCGAATGCAGATAAATTCCCTGACGCCTCACAGTGGGACGAAATAAAAAAAAAGTGGGACATGGGCATTTGCGGCGAAACTATTAGGTGTGGCCCATTGATGTCTTCTACAATGTTTTTACATTTTTTGAGTACTTTATTTTTGTGATAACAAATTTGATTTAAGGGGTGTATACACCTAAATAAAAAAAATAACTTTTTTATTTCTGGTTCAAATCGATAACCATGTATTGAAACATTGTAGATTAGGTCATTTCATGAAACTTTGTACAAGACAAAAACTTTCTATCTCTTAACTGGACGAAGTAGTTGTAGGGTGAAAAAGGAATGCAAAATGTAATACCCCCTTGAAACTAGTTTTATTATCATAACTTTTTTATTTGAATTTTCCCATTTTTTAAATGTTCTACAGAGTTTAAGGTACTTCAAAAATATTTTTTTTTGTAGCAGACAATTTATCATTATCGCTTCGTTTCAAGGATTTACGTTGGTTTTTATGATTTTTTTGAGCTATCTTCGAGGATGCGTATATTACAGGTTAGCAGATATTAGCAGTCAAACTTAACGTTAGTTTATTTAAAAACTGATACCCTTTAAAATGATGTAAAAATAATAAGAGGGCCCAGGGAGGCTCCTACCAATTTTTCAAAAAAGTAACCAAGTTTCTTATTATATGTGTTGCATATATAGTGATTTTTTAATCTCTTTGAATAAATGTTTAGACTTGCTATTAATGTTCAAAAAGAAGAAAAAAAAGGCAAAATTATTAGATAATAAAGCTTCGAGATAATAAAGCAATTTATTAGATAATAAAGATCGAGTGAGCATGAGAAGTCGTGGTTCGCCTGGTAAAATGGGTCGGTTGTAAGGTACATAATTAATTGTGATCCAAATTATTCGTTCGTCATGCTCGTCGGGCCACTCTATTTTGAAACAAATAAACCACTGTCCCATTTTGTATCTGACTTCAGCGGCATTCGTACTGTTGCTGTATATCGGCCCAAGTTGGCTCCCATGCGTTGAGATGAATTTCCCTGTTTTCCCGATGAATTACCACTATTACACTCTGTGAGTGGCCCCAATAGTACCCTTACTGTTGGTTTAAACCGGTCAAAATCGGGTTTTCAGCATTGTAAAACATCTCATAGTTTTCCAATGAAAAAACCACAGTCACACTTTGTAAGTGGCCCCAATAGCATCATTACTGTTGGTTTAAATCGGTTCAAATCGGAAATCGCTCCTAATTTTCGAATATTTAACTTGTCAGCTTATCGATAACCAAAACGAACCCTGCTGCTACCCAATCCTGGTATCCAAAATCCCAGTGATTTCTGGTGGAAATGCAGTGGATTCCGCGGCTTCCAATAAAGCGAGTACCACGTCAACATATTCCTACCCTTTCCTTACTTGACCTGCATTCGGATGGGGCCGGCGCCGGTATGGCCTTAGTTTGGGATCACCAGTTTTTATGCATTGAAGATGTATGTTAGTCCAAAGCATCATCTGTTGGTTCTCTGTGTAATAACAGATGATCTGGCAACCTTGGGCGGCCAATCATGCTCATGCTCATGCTCAAAACCATTGCAATTTTATAACAAACTTTGATATCTTTTCACCATGAAATCACTGCGGAATACATGCACGTCAAACTTTTTCAGTAGCACAGCCTACTCTCCATTTATTTGAAAAAATAAAAAAAAAACATGCAAAGCTGGGCTTTATAGACGAAGAATTAAAAAAACCAAACAAAATTATCATTGCTACCCCGTGTTACGGTATTCCCAAATGTCAAAATTAACGCAACTGTTGACCTGAATCGCAACGTTGAATGATGACCTGCTGCAAGCTTAGCCCACATCTCGTTGGCGAGAGGAATTATTTTTAGCAGCGAAGTAGTTTAATTTACATATGGCATTCGGAGCTATGCTTGCGGCACCGGAAAATCATGTCACCATCGTCAGTCAGATCCGACTCGTTTTAATGTGCGACGATCAATCATTGTTACGGTTTGCTAAGTCTGCTTAAGCGTGCTGATTAATTTCTCATAATGGCAACGAAGAAAAGAAATAGCTATGAACCGGTGATAAACGTTCGAAGGACACCTGTTGAAATTCGTATCTTCACCAACGAGATGTTCTTCTGTTGTGTAAAACATACTAGCAACTGAACACCGCATTTAGCTCAAGACAAATTATTCATCGCACCTTCACACTGGGTGGCAAAAACTCATTTTCCCCGCCGCAGAGGTCACCGATGCGTGTTCCTCGACCTTTTCCCCTCTGATTATTCCCTTCACCCCGTTCTGGGGCGCATATCAAAATATCCTTGTACGTGATCTTCTCTCGGAAAAAGCCTTACTCCGTTTCCTGTGAAACCGATGCACAATTCCAGCGTAAAGTGCCACCAACAAAAGATCCACAATTCGCACACGCGAAGCCAATGATGCCAATGTGTTTCTGCGAAAAATAATATTACGAGAAATGAACCGAAAAGGCGAGAAAAGATATCATCTCGAGTTTCGCAGCAGCATAATTTGTTAAAAAGCGCATCGGATCACATTACTGTTATAGTCAAAGGCAAGGGGTGTTGGTTGGGGGGTGAGCTTCTTTGACTTCTTTGTTCTTCGTACTGCACTAAACTGCAACCTCAAAGAGCGTAAATATTGCGCCTGCTGCAGCTGGTAAATGCCCCGCTTTAATACGGTTGTGAGTTATGAATACATAATCTGATGTTGATTCTTGTGGCACATGGATTCCCGGCGGTGGTCGGCGGTGGATCACCAACTACTTCCTGATGTGTGCGAGTGATGGTGGAAGGAGTTCGGGAAGAAATATTATTATGTCTGGGAAAATTATGGTGAGAACAGTTGACGCTACACGGAAAATGTGAAGGTATTGGAAAGATTGGACACAGTTTATCTACACATTAAATTCGCCTTCAAAAAATCCTATAAGGTATTCCATGAATGGGATGCAATGAGGAAGCATACTGTTGAAACCCATCAAATCCCGTGCAACACTTGCGCCATCTTTCTTCGCTATTTTCCGGAGCTTGCCCTTCATTAACGCCCAGAATTTGTCTATTGCGTTACAGATTTGCCTCCCTCGGTACAAAAACAACATCGTTGGCTTCGTACCACTCCATCACCGGTTTCGTGCAATGGCACGATACCAGATCCGACCAAAACAGATTGTTACCCTCGTGTGACGGAACGAAGGACAGCAGGCGCTTCTGGAGGCATTCTTCTTTATAAATTTGCCCGTGAATGGTGCCGGTCGTTATGTACGGCTTGCTGAATTTGTCGCACCAATGGATGCACTGCCACACCAAGTACTTCTTGGAAAATCTGTCGACCTTCTTCTTCCGGAACTTCTCCGGAACATGATTCATTACGAAGCTTTTCGGCTGCGCCAACCACTCGCGGTACAGCTTCCTGGTGTGGGATTTGGCCACAATTTTCTGCTTACCAGTTCGGATAGGTGCCTTATCGTGTAGACATAGAATCCGGCCCGCGTCATTGTCTGCTGGACAAACCAGACGGAAAAGTTGACCTTCTGAAACGTCAACGTCTGGCGACTGCCACGAAGTCGGAATCAGGAGGAAACGGAAACCAGGAAGCTGCAGTAGAACCAGAAGAATAGTGGCCTGCAATTTCAAACGCTATCCCAACCGTCCCATCAGAAATATCGGAAACAAATTGGGAAAGTCCCACACAACAGTGCAAAGAGTGAAGAAACGAGCTGGATTGTCAACATATAAAGCTCGATTCATAGTAAATCTGGACGCACGGTTTAATACACCACCGCGTCCCTGGTGGTTGGAACAAAATACGTTTGAGAGGAATTTGTGGATGTTTCATTGACAAATAAATTGGTGAAAAGTTTTCTCGATTGATTTGACGCATCTCGAAATTACGGATCATGGAACTGGATAAAAGAAAATTAATTATGCACAAACATCTAGAGAATCCTTCGTGGTCTGCCTCAAAAATAACAAAAGTGTTAAAATTCCCAAAGTCAATGGTGTGTCTTGTAATCAAACGTTACAAGGATACTCTGAGCGTGTGTAGAGCACAGTGCATCTATCAAAAAAGTGGCACTAGGGTCAAAAAGCTGAGGAGAAATGTGGTGAGGAACGTGACAGGCAACCCAGGTGTCCCCTATTCGTAATTTGGCAAAGAAATACGATTCCAACAATTTCAAGAGAAGGATAAAAGACTTTTTGTGCCAGTAAACATCCAAATCGCTCCCTGAACCAAAATTTAGTGGCTAAAAAGCGAGCACGATTAGTATACGATATACGATAATCCGCGGACGAAAGTTTTATCTGGCAACTGGTGATAAAGATGTTCCTTCCAGGTAAAAAATTGTTTTTGTTTTTCTGATAAGTTTTCTCGAAAACTTATGATTTGACAAGGAATCTACAGTTGCGGCTTTAAAACCAAGGTTTTCATCACATCTCACACAATGACGTTGAAGGTTTACATTAAAGAGTGTCTGAAAAACCGGATTTTACCCTTCATTCGGCAACACAAGACCAACGTTATGTTTTGGCCGGATCTAGCCAGCTGCCACTACTCTAAAGAGGTACTAGAATGGTATGCTGCAAATAATGTTAATTTTGTCGTCAAAGTGATCAATTTTCCGAATTGTCCTGAGTTCAGACCGATCGAAAAATATTGGTCAATTATCAAGCGAAAACCTCGAGGATGCGGTAAAAAAGTGACAAATGCACAACAAATGCATTTAAAGTGGAATTAGTTCGCTGGTATAGTGTCACCAGCGACTGTGCAGATAAAGATGGCATCGATCACAAGTAAAGTACGTCACGGTCGTTCGAAACGGTGAAATGTAATTAATTGTTATATATCGTTTGAAAGCACGTTTTAATCAACGGTGTATGTTGTTTAGTTCTTGAGTTATGATCACTTGAATGCGTCTAAATTTACTTCGAATCGGGCTTTAAGATTAGTCAGTGACACCAAATCGAGATGATAAGCTAAACACAACAGCCAAGGGAAGCGCGCGCAAGTTGTACATGAGTTTGATTGCGTCGTAATGGACGATGAAACATACGTCAAAGCTGATTTCAAGCCGCTCTCAGGTCAAAAGCTTTATACGGCTACCGGAAAAGAAAAGGTTCAACATAAGTTTGAGCTGAAAAAAACGTCAAAGTTCCCGAAAACATACTTGCTCCTGTGGGCTAACAAGCGAAAGTTTCGTGACAACTGGCACTGTCACCCAAGATATGTATGTTAAAGGGTGATACGGTCAAAATTTGGTCAAGGGAAAACGCGTGTAAATCGGTGAAATCGTTTATTTAAAAAATCAAATTAAATTTCTTTTTCAAGTTCAATTAGTATAAAATTCAGGAAAAATATTCAGTTAGGCTTCCGCTTTTCCAAATCCGAATTGCCGGGCCTTACGCTTGACCCCTGCCATCAGATTTTGTACAGCCACCTTGTCCACCTCCTTCGCCACAGAAAGCCAGTTTGCCTTGAACTGCTGCTCGTCCTTAGCAGTTTTTTTGGTCTTCTTTAGGTTCCGCTTGACAATAGCCCAGTATTTCTCAATTGGGCGGAGCTCTGGCGTGTTGGGAGGGTTCTTGTCCTTGGGAACCACCTGCACGTTGTTGGCGGCGTACCACTCCATGGCCTTTTTACCGTAATGGCAAGATGCCAAATCCGGCCAAAACAGTACGGAACAACCGTGTTTCTTCAGGAAAGGCAGCAGACGTTTATTCAAACACTCTTTCACGTAAATTTCTTGGTTGACAGTCCCGGAAGCTATGAAAATGCTGCTTTTCAAGCCACAGGTACAGATGGCTTGCCAAACCAGATATTTCTTTGCGAACTTTGACAGTTTCGTGTGCTTGAAAATATCTGCTACCTTTCCCCTTCCTTTTGCCGTATAAAACTCCTGTCCCGGTAGCTGCTTGTAGTCGGCTTTGACGTAGGTTTCGTCGTCCATTACCACGCAGTCAAACTTCGTCAGCATCGTCGTGTACAGCCTCCGGGATCGCGCTTTGGCCGTCGTATTTTGTTTATCATCGCAATTTGGAGTCACTACCTTCTTGTAAGTCGATAGTCCGGCTCGTTTTTTGGCTCGATTCACGGTTGTAGACAATACACCCAGCTTATTTGCGGCATCTCGGAGAGATAGGTTAGGGTTTCGCTTGGAACTACCGGCAACTCTCTTTGTCGTCTCAGCGGCTTCCGGTTTTCGATTTCCCCCGATCCAGACTTCCTGGCTGTCGACAAACGTTCCCCAAACACTTTAATTACATTTGTAACGGTTGATTTGGCAACTTTTAGCGATTTTGCCAACTTTGCGTGCGAGTAGCTCGGATTTTCGCGATGCGCGAGCAAAATTTTGATACGCTGCTCTTCTTGCTTGGACGGCATTTTGACAACTGAAGAGTGAATTCCAAAATCAAAATAGGAGCAACATTCTACACACACACCTTCAAAATGAGGGGTGTTCAGGTTTTTTAAATGCAAAATTGAAAGAAATACGTCAAGTTAATATTGACCAAATTTTGACCGTATCGCCCTTTAAGAAACGCTTGCAAAAACCCTTAATGCCGTTTTTGAAGAAACCGTGCTGTGCTCCGTGCTGTTTTGGCTAGACCTCGCTTCTTAACACTATGGAATTCCGGCATGGAAATGGTATTTCGGCAATAGTGTGCACAACAGCACAACAACCCCTCCAAACTCACCGAAACTGCGCTCAATTGAAAAATATTGGGCAATCGTAAAGGGAACCCTCAAGAGAACTCTAAAAACAGTTGGAAGTGAAAAATACTTCAAGGCAAATTGGCATTCAGCATCAAATAAGGTGAACATAACAGCGGTACAAAACTTGATGGAAGGTGTGAAACGAAAAGCCCAACACTTCGAATTTGGAAATCGTAAGCCTAATCAAATAATTTTCCTGTTTTTTGTAGACAATGAACTTCAGAAAGAAATAAAAACTGATCATGTTTGATCAGTTTTTGACCGCTCCACCATTTACGATGTGACATACATACATTGAACTGGTGTAAGAAGAATGGTAACGTTACCACACAGGTTAGTACACACCTATTAGAACAAGAATTGTTCACCCATGAAAATATAACGAGCTCGAAGGCAAATAGATCTAACTCCTCTTAGTTGAAAAAAGCTTGCACTTAATTCTTTTTCGGTCGTATTAAAATAATCCTTAACACTGAGAAGTTTCATTAACAATCCACTAGGGGTATTGCAAGCTAGTTGATTTGATTTTTAGATTGGAGTGGATTGCATTTAAGCTGACCTCCAGACCTCAGTGTGTCGTAAGAATCGGTTAGTAACTACTAAAACAAGCCTCGAGATTCAGAGTTTCAGGTCGGGCATCCCTGAGCCAAACCATCCGCAAACGACCTCCTATCGAAGTGACGCTTAAGTCATTTGTAGGCTTTCGTAGAACGAACCAAATTGTTGATGGCAGGGAGTTAGAGCATGACACGACCTACAACGTGAACGCAAGCAGGGTGAGAGATTACTTCATGCGCAATCCGAACCGATTCAGGACGTGGCCAAGAAGTTCAATTCCTTCATCTGGTTCGTCCAAAAGACAATGAAGTGGGCCGGACTTCATGCCTTCGAGGTAAGGATGGCGCCAAACCGAACCGATAAACAGAATATTGTGACCAAATTCCGCGCCAGGAAGCTGTACCACGAGTTAGATTTCTGAACAAGAACAAAATGGTGCATCCGAAATACATCGTAATGGACGACGAGACCTACGAGAGCGGACGCCAAGCAGATCCCCAGCCTGGAGTTTTTCATCGGCAAGTCCCGCCAGGATGTTCCGGAGAAGTTCCGGAAGAAGAAAGTTGACAAATTTGCCAAGAAGTACTTGGCGTGGCAGGCGATCTGTGGGTGCGGAAGATTCAGCAAGCCGTACAGAACGACCGATACCATCAATGGCCAAATATATAAAGAAGAATGCCTTCAGAAGCGCCTGCTACTCTTACTCCGTTCCCACGAAGGTGACACTCGGTTTTTGGCTGGGCATCGTGCCATTACGTGAAACCGGTAATGAAGCGATACGAAGCCAACGATGTTGTTTTTGTGGCAAAGAAGGCAAATTCGCCAAATTCGCCAGAACTTCGTCCAATAGAAAAATTCTGGACGATTATGATGGTCAAGCTCCAGAAAACAAGTAGTTGATGAAAAAGTGGATGAAAGTGTGATTTGATGGATTTGCGTTAAATGCGTTAAGTGCTTTAGTCTACACAGAAAAAAATAATTAATTTTAACAAGCGTGTAAAATATCCCTTCGTTTAAATCTAAGCTAAAGGAGGCGTAAACAACGAAATTGTTTGCAACTTCTCATGTGCCATGCAACAATATTGGCAATCTTTCATACAACAGGCTGGATTCAGGCGTTATCTGGCTTAAATTTACATGAAATAACCCATTATTTTCTGGCAAATCTAGCATTCCCTTTATGTGCATTACATAACGCAGAAAATTCAATGTTTTTTTTTATCTGTGTAGGAAAAGAGATTGAATAAACCAACTATTTAAAAACATAGCTGATTTGTGTTTATTTATTTCATGAAGGGAATGTTGATGACATTCTTCCATGAGAATTGCCTGAGTTCCGTATACACTGATAGGAAAAATAAAGTGCTCACCTTATAATTTTTTGACTGGCTCTCATTTATTTGGTTCAAATTAAAGTAAATGCAGTGTAGTTTATTTTGATGTCTTATTTTTTATATTCTTTTCAAGTTTCGCTTTTGGAATAATACTAAAAGAAGAGTTCGACTTAAAGAACTAAAAAACCTTTTTTTTAAACGATGACAAAAATAAATGCCTTCTTCAAAAATCGATATGTTTTCGAGAAGTTTCTGTCGAAAGACCCCTCGATTGTTTATGTTTTGATTTTTTGTCGTATCTTGAAGCAAACGGCTTGACCTGGTGAATTTGTACACATGATCGCGTTTGATTCAGTTGAAAAATGGGAGAACGTAGTGAATCCGAAAGCAATTCCCTTGTGTATCCAAAAATTCGTGCTTCGTGATGTGCAAAACGGCGAATCGGACCAGGCTGTCGCTAGGAAGTAAAGTATAAGAAAGGCCGCGGTTGGGAAAATTATACTGAAACAAAAAACGCCACAAACGGATACACGAACGGACACCAAGATCATGCGCGAAGTCAAAAAAATCGCAAAAGTAACTGTCCGAGAGATCCAGGGAACCCTTCAGCTATCAGTTTCTGGTCGAACTGTTTGTCACCGTCTTGTAAGGCTTGCTTCTTTTAGAATTGGAACAAACTTTTGCTCATATTGTGGCGCTCCTGGTGGACGGATTTGGAAGTTCTTGGCGCCCACGTGTCGGGTATGTATTTTTGACATTCCGCAAATCGACTGTACTTTATAAACAATCAACATGGAAGCCGAAAGAAGGGAAAAAAATGTGCACAGTTATTTGGAAAATCCATTGTGGTCTGCATCTAGGCTAGCTAAACAGCTGAAATTGCTCAGAAATACCGTATGGCGCGTTATCAAACGGTATAAGGAAACATTGACGGAAGCCTCAAGCCAATCGTCGGAGTGGAACTGTCGACCGGAAACTGCGTGGTAAGATTTTGAAGACGATTAAGAGGAATCCCAATCTGTCGGACCGTGATTTGGCCAGAAAATTCGGTGCTGCCCATAGTACCGTGAGGAAAACTCGACTCCGGGAAGGAATCAAGTCGTATCGAGCTAGCAAACAGCCAAATCGGACCATAAAACAGAATAGTGTGACCAAAATCCGTGCTCGGAAGCTATACGACCAGGTGCTGACCAAGTTCGACGGATGTCTTCTGATGGACGATGAAACCTATGTCAAGGCTGACTTCGGGCAAATCCCAGGTCAAAAATTTTACTTGGCAACAGCTCGGGGGGATGTTTCAGCCAAATTTAAATTCGTTTTTGCCGACAAATTTGCACGAAAATTCATGATTTGGCAGGGCATTTGCCGCTGTGACAAAAAAACGAAAGTTTTCGTTACAAATAAAACAATGACGTCGGAACTATACCAAAAAGAGTGTCTCCAAAAACGAATTTTGCCGTTCCTTCGATCCCACGACCATCTTGTAATGTTTTGGCCAGATTTGGCAAGCTGTCATTACAGCAAAGTCGTTCAAGAATGGTATGCAGAGAAAGGGGTCCAGGTTGTTCCGAAAAACCTTAACTCACCCAACTGCCCCCAGTTCCGCCCTATTGAGAAATACTGGGCAATCATGAAGAGGAGACTCAAGGCAAAGGGAAAGGTTGTCAAAGACATCAATCAGATGAAGAAATGGTGGAATAAGATAGCTAAAACGATGGACGAAGAAGGTGTGCGCCGCCTAATGAGCCGTGTTACAGGAAAAATTCGAGAATTCCTTCGAAACCGTGACGAATAATTTTATCCGTATTTTTTCTTAAAAGTATGAAGAAAACGCTACATTTGTATAAAAAAAGATCTTGAATTCAATAATAAATAACTGAAATACAGGCAATTGTTTTTGTTCCAATTCTATCTGAAGCAAGCTTTAGCATAGGGGCTGATTAAGAAAGTTGCCCGGAAGCGCGCATTTAACAGCAAGGTAAACAAAGCCTGCTTAACAAGGTGGTTTGTTATTGAGCATGCTGATACGCCTTAGTGTTCAGGAAAACGGTTCTCTGGAAGGACGAATCAAAATTCAAGTTGTTTAATCGAAAGCGGTGAGTTCGCCTGTGGTGCAGTCGAGTGAGCAGCATCAGGAGCGCCACATCCAAGGTACGGTGAAGCATGGAGGACGAAATGTGATGGTCTGGGGTCTGTTTTTCGTGGAGTGGAGTGGGTAGGCTCGAGAATATTGACGGGATAATGACAGCAGATTCCTACTTCAACATCTTGCTAGAAAACCTGGAGGTTTCGCTGATCCAGACGAGTCTTGAAGAGAAGTTCGTATTTCAGCAGGACAACGACCCGAAGCATGCTGCCAAGAAGACCAAGTCTTTCTTCCGGTCTTATCGGATCAAACCGTTGGAATGGCCTCCACAAAGCCCGGACCTCTATACCCTATCGAGAATTTGTGGTCGATTCTTCGGTTGACAAAACTGATGTTACCAATAAATTCAACTATTTTGAAGACCTGAAGGGGGGGGGAGAGTTTTCTACAGCACCTAAGGAACATGGTGGAGAGCATGCCGAAGCGCCTGCAGCTGCTCCTGAAGGCCAAAGGAGGCTAGATAATACTACTAAACATACCTTAATTACATTTAGAATATCCCAAGTAACAATTTTAGTTTAGCATAGCACTCCTTCCGACTTTGTCGATACTGTTTTCCACCTCCTCAATGTATCTTTAAGGCCAAAATGTGTACAAAGTGGTCTGCTCTACGGACGGTTGTGAAAACAAATTAATAAAACCTTTATAAGACCATAAAGATTTTCAAAATGTTCCAGTGAAAGATGTTATGACCACATGAGAACCTTCTAAAACTTATCGGCTGGCATTAAAACCAGCATAGGGACAAATGGCCGCAGCTGTCTAACTTCACGGTGATATCAGCGGGTTGATAGTCAGTCATGAAGAAATTGAAAATATTTCTTGGCTTAGGTAGTACTAGCACACCGGTCCCAAGTTCCGTCCCAAGCTTAATGAATTTTGTTGTGCTGCTTTTTTCGCTTCTCGGCTCTTCTGATTCATTTAGCAGTAAATAATATCTAAGAGAAAAGTTCTAGTGTTGCGGAAAATTTTGTTTGATAGCAAAATATCCAACACAAATTGAGTTTTTTAATAGCTTATCATGCTCCAAATCATATACGGATTTAATTTTATGGTAAATATTGGCAGGATAAGAGCCGAAAATAAAAGCGCCTCGGAGATTATGCGAGTTTACATCAGCAAAAACACAATTGAAACAAAGATATTCGATAGATTAATCATGAATTTCATTAAAAATGATGGAATTTAATAAGGTTATCTAAAAGAAATCCAAAATTGGTCTCTGATCTGTAGTTCATTTACATTACAGATAAAGTTTGGTGTATTTATTTTTCCACGTTTTATTTATTTCATACATTTCAATATGGCGATTGGAAGAAATCACAGTTTTGCCAAAAAGCCAATTTATCTTCGCAACGGCTACTATAAAACTATTTGGTCATTTGGTTACTTTCTTTAGTTGGTTGGTAATGTCAATTTGTCGTTTAATGCATTTACTGGAGGCCAAATGATTTTAAAATACTTTTTTCAACTGATAATAATAAAATAATTTGAATGAGTCTTATAAGGGCATTACAAAACAGCATTTTACGAGTTCATAAAATCAAAATAACACCTTTGATAGGAGTAAAAGGAACTTTAGAAGACAAGGTTTTATAATCGTTGTAAAGAAGCTGTGTAGGTTTTTATAAGCATGGCTAAAATTTGAAACCTATAGCCACCTCTTACTGCCATAATAAAACGAAATTGATTTCTAGTGGCATTCATAAAACTTTAATAAAAGTTAATAAAGCCATCTATTTGGCAATTTTACTTGGGATGCTTACTAGTATCGCATTAGCCGGTATAAATAGAAAAGAACAGAAGGGGGAGTTTGGATGGAAGGAGTTAAAAATCAAAAACAACATGGAAATTTTCCTATATACATTATTAAACCAAGATACTAATATTCCCAGGTTTTTGGCTGCGTATGCTGCTAGAAGACCATGTGAGTTTCTACCCGAAAACTATTCCAAACGATCACAGTCATGTTTCAGAGCCACTTTCATCATTCCCTAAAGCACATCTTAGTTTATCATATTTTGCAATAAGCGTGCAAACATTGCATTTCTCGAACACGATAACGAGGTGCGAAATCGTAACTTGAAAGCGCGCGTGCAGCGCAGCGTTGCGATCCAACGCTGAAACCTTCGTTTGACTTCTAAAACGATTTTCCTTCCCGCATCGAACCTTATGGGCACGTCCCCTGGCGAGTTTATGCACATTTTATGCATTCATTCTCGCTGGCAGCATACAGTGATGATGAGACAGTGCATTTAATTCAGTTGATTTTTTTTTTCGTTGATGACTGACGAGCTGCCTTAAGAAGGACACGTTATTTCGCTAACAAGCCAAAGAGAGAAGAAGCGAACCCGGCCCGAGCTGAAAGTTCTATGCGAGCGAACCGATCGGCGCGAGCGGCAGAAATTTGATGGACAAAATTTAAATTATCTGCATGATCTGCAGCTGGGTTTGCATGGCCTCTGGCTGGCTTCACGGTGAGAGGCATCACGTGGAGAGAGTGCTAATTGGGTGTCAAATTGGATGATTACCCTGGTGAAAATTTTGAATTCTCCCCCAAACTATGAGATCCAACTGGATGAGTCGGAACTGGATAGAGGCGATTTCAGCTTGCACTTTCGGTTCAATCCCAGTTTGAAGTGATTCCGAGAATTCCGGAGCGCATCGCAGCCGCATTCAACCGAAGCAGGAATTACGGAGGCGCCTAATTAGCATGCGATTCTAATAAACAAAATACGCTCTTATCAAAGTTCGTGTCCACTGCCATCTGTTTACTCATTTTGCCAGTTTCGCTTTTTCGCGCGCCACTTCCCTGAAGACCCGGGCAACCAACAACAAACGTTTGTTGGAGAAGACAAATCTTACGTAAGCAATAAGCACAAAATAAGCGTTGATTAAATTAAGCGCGATTTTCCTCCTTTTCCGAGCCTGTCGGGCAATGTTTCTGAGTTACTCTCCACTCATCCAAGGGCCGCAGGGAGACAAGATTCCACTTAACTGATCGCGAAATTGTCCTGGGCTTTTCAGTTCACCACTCCCTGCCCCGTCGTATTTGCGCTGCCTTCTCCGCTGTGGCAAGGGAGTGTGACTCTGGCCGCGTGCTTAATTCCAAAGGTTACATCGAAAGATCACCCAGCGCTGATGCTTGGACCCCAGGAAGAAAGTCTCGCACCACCACCAGCCAACAACGACGACTAAGAGCACAACACACAAAAAATAGTCCTACTTTGAGCTATGCCCCACAACACCTTGCTGAGGGCTAGGGCACGCCGTTTGTCGTCGAAGACGACGGACGTCCTATCATCCAACAATCTGTGAGTGGGCCTTGTGTAAACTTCTGCAAGATGTCGTCGGTCGGTCGGTCGGTCGGTTGTTGTCGCTATTGCTGTTTAGATTTATACAAATGTCAACGCTGTCAGTGCGCGCACACGATGTGTGCGATTTCTATTCAAATTAATTTGAAGCCAACGAATGTGCACGGTATCTCTGGCCGGGGAATTGAGCGTTGTTGACATCCAGGGGATAGAACTGAGTCTGCTTCATTGGATTTTGGATTGTTCATTTGAGTCAGCAGTCAGCTAGCAGGGAGCTAAAGTTTCAATTAAAGTCCGCTAGTGTGGTTGACTTTTAGCGGGAAGCTTGACATACTCGTATATCTGAGCCTTAATCTTTTGCTTCGTTGGGGGAAGTTATGAGTGAAATAAAATCTTTTCGAATAGAATATTTAGTTTCTAGCCCAGCCCGTTATCAGCATTTGTATGTAGTTTATTTCTCAAATTCTAGTGTAATTCTTTTTGTTTTAGATTATCGAGATTTTCAACCTCGGGCTGGTGCATCTCCCGTCACATTCCATGTGCAATCCAACGATAATGAATTCGAACAAAGTGTGATCAACCATGATCAACCGTGATCAACCGTGGGACAGGAAGAACCGAACAAATATCTGAAAGTTGTTTTCGGTTAATTAGGAGGAATATACACAGAAACTATGCAAAACCTTTTGTTTTTCATAACAGCCTGACATGCGACAGTTTCAATACACGGAATTGGATTAAAATTCACTCTATAGAAGGAGTAGCACTTTTTGATTTCCAAAAGTACTCCTCCTCCACGTGAATCCTCGCGATCAAGACGACTAATAATGAAATCATGAAACGGAAGCTCGATTTCGGAAGAGAGCCATGTTTCACAAAGAGCGAATGCATCACAACCGGTATTGGGAGTAAAAAATTTAAAAGATTTCAATTTAGGAACAAGACTTCGACTGTAGAACTGTGCCTAATCCCAGACTTCATTTGGGGTTGAGGTATGAAAGTAGTTCACGTGGTGCACCCTGGAAACGTTAAGCTGCCTTCAACGTCTGAAATAACTACGGAGTGGGCACCTTCATCTCCACACCCGGAGTTCTCTAGGAGTAGGTATGTTAGCAGATTTTCCATCCATCTAAAAAAATCCGAAAAAAGACCTCATTTGATAAATTATCCATCGAAGGAAATGATGGGCCACTTTATTGTCAAATGCATTAAAAAAGTCTTCGCTGTGGGATGCATTTCCAGAATTTCGACAATGTCATCAAATGAGAACAGCCCAGTCGAAGAAAGGGCTTCTGTTTTTGAAATCAAGGGGTTTGGATGGCCCTGGAAGAGATGGGAAGTTTTGGGTGTAGTTATAACTGTGAAAAACAGGAAAAATTGGATTTTCCTTTTCTCTACCCTTCCTAGAAATGGGCAAGCTGATTTGAGGCTTCTGTTCAGCAGCTTTCCGTAGTTGGACGGGTCTTCGCTTCCGTAAGGCACCTTTCGGAAAACTGAACGATGTTTCCACCCCAACCAAATTAAAGTCTGATTCGTCGTCTAACAGAGGAGCAAAGGGATTTGTGTTGGCATTGGGTGATAGGGAGGCTTTTTTCACCATTCCTGCAAAAGATTGTTTAAGCAAGGAGTTCCCTTGCAGAAAGTACTACCTGCAATTTGAATACTGTGCCTGATTGCCGCAATGGGAGGTCATATGTCCCATTGCTTGTATTTCATGACCCAAGGTACAAACAACTGCACAAGTAGCCGATGTTTTCCCAACTCGAAGTATTGAGGGAGGTATGTACGAGATAAGGTCACACAAAACGAATCTGAAGGGGGTAAACTCCTTTTCAACTTTATTGATACTGTGCCTAGTTTTTGCACATCCAGTATCTTAACCTGAGAAACCAGATGGTTCTTAAAATTACCAACCGCCTGCTTCAGCAGGATCTCAGGGGTCAGACTCGTTCCGGAGACCACACCTTCAATTTCAAAACCCTGAGCCGGGATATACATTCTTTACTCGGGAGTAAAGAGCTGAGAGAAAGCAATCTCACTGGCCTGCTTAAGGTTGGACACAACGACCCGAAGTTTATTGTGTCTCACTTTAATTATCTCGGACACGGCCAAGAATTGTTTTGTCAGATCGTCAGTGATCTGATTAACGTTCAGAGGTTTCGTTTTGGACTGAAAATAGTCAACCCATGGACCAGCTGGATAGGCGCGTGTTCGGGTAACTTAATGAGAAAACCTCATTATTTGGCAGCATGGCCGAATCATCTTCCGACAAATCATCTATGTTGCACCGGTGGGAGCTTATGACGCTCAACCACTGAGGCAATTACAAAAACAATACAATACGATACAATAAGGATTAAGCAAAGCGCAAATGAAAATACAATCTATTCAGGGAAGAGAGAGAAAAATAAAACACTTATCTTATGTACAGGATGTCCCAAATCAAATTGCATCACGCAAAAACCCTGTACTAAATTACCTAGTTGACCAATCCTTTTCAAACTTTCATAAAATAGGTATAATCCAATAATAAGATTTCAGCATATTTATTTTGTTCAACTTCAATACCATATCCAGATGATCGCCCCTTACGCTCAACTCCACTCATTAGGTTCTGTACAAAACCCTGATTCTTCTGGTTTTTTTCTTCATGTCTTCTTCAGATTTGACCTCCTTAGGATGCTCCCTTAGTGCCTGCTTCATAATAGCCCAGTTGTTGCGTGCGCCCCACATGCGACGCCGCACCTACTCATCTACATCATTGATGTCGCGGCGCTTCGCCGTCTCCATGAACTCCAAAGTGAAGCTGGTTGCGGTAGTCGACAGATGACAGAACTGTCACTCAATTCGTGATTGCGGAAATCGGCAAATGATAGAGAAAGTTAACAGTTGGTCATGCAAGTGTGCGTTAATTAATAAATTACTAGCTTAAAGCCTACATTACTAGTTCTTACATGCTATAAAGAATGTGCACACCAAAAAGTAGTCGTCGGAAATGCCCTAATGCAGTCTTCTCCGTGTACGCTTTGCTAATCCGATCACTACTACATGAATATTAATGTATGTGTGCTATGATGAAGACGTCGTTTGGCTACAGTAACCTTTATTCAGTAAAATGGCGTCGAATCAAGAACGCGTGCGCGAAGCAATTTTGCACAAAAGAGTGGAAAATCCAGATATGTCGCACGGCGATATTGCCAAGTCATTAAAAATCGCAAAATCGACGGTAACTAAAGAGCTAAAAAACTATCAGCAGCGCTTAACTTTAAAGCAGAGATCGAAATTATCGCTCAGCTGGGTGAAAACCATGCTCTCTCTCAAACAGGTTTTCGATGAGTAGCGAACCGTTCACATTTTCATCTCTCCTTTTTCGCCGATAATTCATTATCCTCTCGCTTGCATATGCGAAAATATCTCTCTCCACAATTCAACGAACATTTTTCCTCATGTCACATTTTTCACTGAAAACATGCTAAGATCGCAAACGAGGAGCAAAACCCGAAAATAAGGCCAAGTTGGTGCACACTGGTGCCGCCATGGACCATCATTATAGAATTATAATGTCAGAATAAAACAAACATAAAGACGGGTGCATTTTCAGGTGTCAAAAAGTAAGTGAAAAATAATTATTGACATCTATGATTCACCGAAAAAGAAACGATTTATCAGCTACTCATGCTCTCCGAAAATTCTAAATCGCCATTGCTTTTCTCGCGAAAACTGCTGTGAGCGTATGATAGTCTCTCGCTTCTCACATTCTCATTTGCTTCTCCAAGCGGGTGAAAAAGGACGTTTTTCTTCTCAAGTAGGCGAAAATTTCGGTCTCTGCTTTAAAGAGAAAAGTCGGTTTCGGAGGTAACCATGATTCTCGTTTTGTCGCGGAGAGGAAGAAAGTGAATAAAGAATTTAAGAAGAAACCGAATATCTCCGTTCGTGATGTGGCGAAAACAGTGACAGCCAGAACAAGAGCGCAAAATCTCGATCGAGAAAATTATATGACACTATGCTGAAGGAATACGACTGCATAATATTGGACGACGAAACATATTGCAAAGATGACTTATGCAGATACCGGGACTACAGTTTTATACCTCGTTGCAAAGAGGAAATGTTGCTGATCGTTTTAAGCAAAAAAAATTGTCGAAGTTCCCAAAAAAATACCTCGTATGGCAGGCAATATGTGGATGCGGTCTCAGAAGTGACATCTTCATCACGACTTGCACTCTAAATGGACAAATTTACGTAAAAGAGTGTCTGAATAAACGACTGTTGCCGTTCATTCGGGAACAAAACGGTTCGGTGCTGTTTTGGCCTCATCTGGCATCTTGCCACTATGGAAAACTGGCTAAGGATTGGTACATTGCCAATGGTGTAAATATTGTCCCAAATTATTGCAATCCGCCAAATTCGCCAGAACTCCGTCCGATCGAAAAGTCTTGGGCTCTGGTCAAGAGGAATCTTCGAAAAACGAATAGCGTAGCAATTGATGAGAAAAGCTTCAGGCGTAACTGGCAGAAAGCTGCAAAATTGATGACGGATGACACTGTGCAAAAACTGATGGAAGGTGTCAAACGAAAGGTGCGGGTATTTGGATACAACAGGTCAAATTGACTTAACTGTATATGTTTTATATTTGTATTTTTATGAAGTCTTAAATAAATGATTTACTTTTGATTTTCTCATATTTTCCATTTAATAAAACTAATTTCCCGTTGACTACTTTTTGGTGTGCACATTCTTTATATTTAGTTACCTTGATCCCGACGAAGTGCTTGATGTCACCCAACACTGTCAGCTTGAAGCATCGTTGAAGATGGGCAGCTATCTCGGCGAATTCTACCTCACTGGAACAGGCTACAAGGATGTCGTCCATATAGACAATGATGAACGATTGCTGGCCATTTCTTGTCCGAACGTAGAGGCATGCGTTGGCCGATGATTGCACGAATTCAGCTTGCTTGAACACGTCGTCAATCATTTTGTTCCAGACTCGAGCCACTTGTTTGAGCCCGTACAGACTTCGCTTGAGACGGCACACACCGGCTGGCTTTCCGGTCTCAAAACCAGGGGGCTGCTTCATAAATACTTCTTCATCCAACGAACCATACAAGTACGCAGTCTTGATGTCCACATGCTTGATGTAGAGATTTCGTTCAGCTGCCACGGTCAGCAATACGCGGAAAGTGACTTGCCTAGCTACCGGCGCAAAGACCTCGTCAAAATCTTCTCCGTACTTTTGCGAGTACCCTTGGGCTACTAACCTGGCTTTATACCTCACGACGTTGCCGGTCTCGTCCTCCATGCGTTTGAAGACCCACTTGCAACCACCTTTTTTCGACCAGGTGGTAGTTTTGTGATCTCCCAGGTATCTTTTTCCATCAAGGAACGAAATTCGTCGTCCATGGCTGCCTTCCAGAACACGCTCTCAGGACCGTTGATTACTTCCTCATAGCTTCGTGTTCGATAGACGCTTCCGATACCTTGCCAATAGTGTCACGATGGCGAACCGGTGGTACACCCTTGGTTTGGCGAGTCGATCTTCGGGGGTTTCAGCGGTTTCAGTGACATCAGTTTCGGTTAACGTAGAATCAGTCACAGTATCGTAATCGAAATCATCGTCGTCCGGATGATCGTCTTCCACGTCCGACTTAACCGACGATTCTTCGTCGTCGATCGCCAGAGTAGCTTCATCTTCGGCCGGCTTCATAGAATACTCGAATTCCACGACATTTTCTACGTGTCGGTTGTCACCGACGCCATCCTGCTGCTTGGAGCTCTCCTCCACAAGGCGCTCCTGCGCGAGGCGCTCCTCCTAAACGAAATTGGCATCTCGGCTGATAATTACCTTGCGTGTTGACCGGTCCAAGAAGCTGTATGCTTTCTGGTCCAACGAATAACCCACAAACGTTAGCTTCTTCGATGCCGGACTCAACTTCTTCCTTTTCTGCTTGACAATATGGACGTATACCGCGCTGCCAAAGGCCTTCAGATGCGTTACGTCCGGCTTCCTTCCATGCCAGAGCTCGAAAGGCGTTGTAGCGACCGACTTTGACAGTAGAATATTTTGCAAATAAACGGCAGTGTTTACCGCATCAGCCCAGTAGCAATCAGGAAGTTTGGCTTCGAACAGCATGAACCGGCTCATCTCGATCAGGTACTGGTTCTTCCTTTCTGCGACGCCATTCTGCTGAGAAGAGTAACTTGCGGTAAACTGTGCTTGAATGTGCTGGATAGGGAAAGTAGGAATGCCAACCTCCTATTGCTAACAGATTGTGAATTGGGGCATAGGGGATGATGATACAAAACGCATCGTTTAATCAACGTCGTTAATTTTTAGGGTATGAAAGCTGAAACTTAGGAAATAGTAATTGAGTATGGTGCATTACGATGTTTTTTGTTGTAGATCCAATGTGATTTCAATTCAAAACGATGACTTTTCATGATTTTTCAAACCCTTTCCAATTTGATCCTGAGACGACACTGGGGTAAAACGCCTGTTTAATTGTTCAATATGCTCCCCAAAATTGGGGTAAGATGAACCACAACACTAGAATTTGATGCACAACAATATTGGGACAGCACTTGGCATGTACTTCTTGTAAAATGTAAAAACAGGACTATAAAAAGTTACTCATTAGAGTTGTAAAGTAAGGAGTTTGTAAAATATTTCCACATCCTTTTAACTCTATTTGGTAGCCAAGCAACCGATGGGTATAAAATAAAAATAGCAATACGTTGCGATACGTTGTCAACTCATCATTATATACACGTTTTTTTTTAAGGCGTAGAACCACTGCGTCCACTGAGTTGAACTTTTGTGGTAAAATATACATGCTTAGAAACACGCCTAGAAAAAACGGAGCAGTTAAGTGTGGGAAGCCAATGCTGGGTATAATTAATTGGGTTCAAATTTCTTACTTTTTCGTACAATTTTACCAGAAATAAGTTATTCATACCTAACGGTAGATTGACACTATGATACCCAACGTTGGCTTCCCATACTTAACCGCTCCACTAAGTAGTTTTTTCTAAGCGTGTAGACGTATATAACGCCACGACGAGTTCTGCCCCAGTTTTAGTTTTGTCTAAATATTCTGAAAATACGTGGAATTATATTGAAGTTTTGATACTATCTGAAAGTTTTGTTGTGTGCGATACATTTTAAGGGAATTTATTATAAACCATGGATTTTAATGGTAAAAGCTTATTTTAATAACACAATTTTTTACATGTGAGGTACAGTCTTGACATTTCCTTCAATTTTGATCATATTTTGGTGTATTAAGTTCCATATTGTACTACAAAATTATGAGTTATGCTGTTGTATGTAAAGATTGATAAAGTATCATTCCGTTTAAGCTATAGTTTTGAAGATTTGAGCATATATATTAAGTGAGTCATTATAGCCATTAGTGCATTTTGTACTGTTCTCCCCTGCTCATGTTAGATGGCTAGTTCTTTTGAGCAATTGTTCATTTTGTTGTTGCAAGGAGATTCTTTATATACATGTGATGTTGCCTATCGATCCACCCAGCTTGGTTTTGGTCCTACATACAATGGCATGATGAGGAATCAGTGGTTATTCAAGCTTGATCCAGTCTAAGCGAGAGGAGAGCCCATTGCTGTCGGAATTAGCTTTCGTGCTACAACAGGTGGTAGCCTCTATCAGCATCATTTCAAGTTCAAAATGTTTCAAGTCTACGAAAAAAGGATTATCACATTTAACACGAAGGAAGTTGATCTTCGCAGTCTGACGATGTGCAAGTTTATTTCATCGGAGTACGCATATGATATAATGTTTATCAGATCATTCCCTACCAATTGCATGCGAATCGAACTCGAAGACGTAATAATTCTGCAAACACAAATTATTGCGAGCAATAAATATTCAACATGACTTAATTTATACGATCAATTAATGGACACCACACATCTTGTGAGCCGATAAAATATGATTGCTGCCAATTACCACGGCACAAGCGGCCGTTCTCACAGTGCAAATTGGTGGGCAGGACACATTCAAATTAGTCGTATCGAATCGATTGAACCGAAGGTTTTTGTTTACACCCGGAGGGTTCAATTTTGCGCCCCATTTGCATCTGGGAAACGCCGGCATTCCCGCACACTTATGTTTGCTAGCTTTGAATTTCAATAATGACCTGAAATCAATCACCTGACGGATTCATGGCGATTGGTAAACCTTTGCCAAAGACTTCAATCAATTCAATGAGGCAGTATGTAATCGTAGCGCCAGCTCCCACAATGGCAAAATAACAAAACCCGTCTGGATGGCTGCTATTTAGCATAATGATGACGTCCAGATGATAAGCAGAACCCATAAAGCCAATCAACTGCCGAAGCCACGACGACGGTGAGAGGTCGAAGTCAAATCCCGTTGCAACAATACCATTCAAATGGAACACATAATCGACTGGAGGGCTCTGCAGTTGCACTCGCCAGCATAGAAGCTTCGGCTCAAGCCGTCAGCAAGTATATGGATTGTCATCTGGCTGATGTTTATGAGAATTGACTTGCAAACGTGATCCTTTTGCTCCAGTAGTGTGTCAATCCGGACCGTCAGCCATTCGTCGTCAATCGTGGCCTGATGGCATCATAAAAGAAGTGTTATTCCAATATCCGTCTGCCAGGGGCATTTGCTGACGTTGGGGCGTTGAATCATCGCATCGTCGATTGTGGTGATTGGGTGGACGACGACGAGGTTCGAACGTTTTATTCATTCTCAATGCAAAACTGATGACGACCATGTGATGACGGATTGTTTCGATGATCTGTTTGTGTGGCTTGGGCAGAATGAAGGGAATTATATCGGTGAGCAAAACTGCAACCGGATGAGATCTCCGGCACTGATTTCAGGGTAATTGATTGGTTAACTTGAATGGGAATGATTCAAGAAAGGTTAGAGTCAAACTGGTAAATTGTTGCAATTGTCGAAGGTGATGCAGGGTGCAAAACAGTGCGGGATAGATGAGGTTATAGAATTGTTTTTTTGCAAATTGAAGTTTAAATAAAAATTCGCACATCTCTTGGCGTTAAAGAGGTATGATGTTTTTCGAGAAGTTACTAAATATTTTCATCTGATTTTTGAAGTTTGTGTTGAAGTAAAACAGCGGTATAAAATTGTTGTAAATCAATTGTCACTTCGGAATTGTCGAGGTACGTGTTGGTTGATCATGTATCAGTAAACGACTGTACTGAAATGACAATATTCCTGATAGATTTTCGATTTATGGCCTGTGGTGAAGAGTTAGCCGATAATTAAAGAATGTGCACACCAAAAAGTAGTCGTCGGAAATGCCCTAATGCAGTCTTCTCCGTGTACGCTTTGCTAATCCAATCACTACTACATGAATATTAATGTATGTGTGCTATGCTGAAGACGTCGTTTGGCTACAGTAACCTTTATTCAGTAAAATGGCGTCGAATCAAGAACGCGTGCGCGAAGCAATTTTGCACAAAAGAGTGGAAAATCCAGATATGTCGCACGGCGATATTGCCAAGTCATTAAAAATCGCAAAATCGACGGTAACTAAAGAGCTAAAAAACTATCAGCAGCGCTTAACTTTAAAGAGAAAAGTCGGTTTCGGAGGTAACCATGATTCTCGTTTTGTCGCGGAGAGGAAGAAAGTGATTAAAGAATTTAAGAAGAAACCGAATATCTCCGTTCGTGATGTGGCGAAAACAGTGACAGCCAGAACAAGAGCGCAAAATCTCGATCGAGAAAATTATATGACACTATGCTGAAGGAATACGACTGCATAATATTGGACGACGAAACATATTGCAAAGATGACTTTATGCAGATACCGGGACTACAGTTTTATACCTCGTTGCAAAGGGAAAATGTTGCTGATCGTTTTAAGCAAAAAAAATTGTCGAAGTTCCCAAAAAAATACCTCGTATGGCAGCCAATATGTGGATGCGGTCTCAGCAGCGACATCTTTATCACGACTGGCACTCTAAATGGACAAATTTACGTAAAAGAGTGTCTGAATAAACGACTGTTGCCGTTCATTCGGGAACACAACGGTTCGGTGCTGTTCTGGCCTGACCTGGCATCTTGCCACTATGGAAAACTGGCTAAGGATTGGTACATTGCCAATGATGTAAATATTGTCCCAAATTATTGCAATCCGCCAAATTCGCCAGAACTCCGTCCGATCGAAAAGTATTGGGCTCTGGTCAAGATGAATCTTCAAAAAACGAATAGCGTAGCAATTGATGAGAAAAGCTTCAGGCGTACTGGCAGAAAGCTGCAAAATTAGTGACGGATGACACTGCGCAAAAACTGATGGAAGGTATCAAACGAAAGGTGCGGGCATTTGGATATAACAGGTCAAATTGACTTAACTGTATATGTTTTATATTTGTATTTTTATGAAGTCTTAAATAAATGATTTACTTTTGATTTTCTCATATTTTCCATTTAATACCACTAATTTCCCGTTGACTACTTTTTGGTGTGCACATTCTTTATTGCGACACATACAAACTTGCGCAACTTGTAAAATAACCGTGTTGCTTTATGGATTTGATGTTACCTTAGAAGATACGATTATGCACCGCAGCTGGGCAGTTACCTGTTTCGATGCTGGTGGGTACCACGATAATTTGGGAATTTCCCCTAAATCTAGGATGTGCACTGATTTATGTGTGTCAATAGAATGGTTCTTGGAAACATTTCCTTGATCATAGGTTGATCGGGTTGTTTGAACTTTGGGCACTTTGCTTTCTGGTTGAATGTTGAATATACGTTCGTTGTAATTTGTTGTAACAGATGAAACGGCTTTCAATTTGCTCATAGAATGTTTGTTGGAACTTGGCCACATAGCGTATATTTGTATCGATCTTGGCTCCTTTTACATTGTTGGGTTCTAACTGTCGGCCATTGTTCTAATGTGTCGGCCAGATACGATCGCGGAAACATCTACAAGATTACATGGCATTTCTGGAGAAGGGAGAGTCCATCGAGCGAAAGCCTGGTTCCAGCCGTCCGACCGTAGCAGAAGCTCAAATAGAAGACGGAACAAGGTAGCAACTTATTTCCATGCGTTGGGCTGGGAGGTCTGTGCGACGGTGAAGAAGTGTTTGGCCAAAATGGATATCCACATGCGGAAGCGTCAGCTCAAGTCAGCTGTGTCGGAGAGGTAAGCGGGAACCCGTAAGCAATGGCTGCAGCTTCTGGTCACAGAGCAACGGCTACGCACACGAAATTCCCAAAGAAGGTGTTGCTGTGGCTCACAATCAATGAAAAGGGAATTTCACGTCCTCTCTCCTTTTTGTCAGGGCTGGCAGTGAACGGCGAGATCTACAGTACGAAGTGCCTCCCAGAAGATGCGGCTTTCATTAAAAAATACCACAAGGACGACGACGTGATCTTTTTTTGCCGGAACTCGAAGCGAGCGCTGGAGAAAATGGAGTGGCGAGGCATTCCGGTGGTGCATAAGCATGCCAACCCTCCCAACGTGCCTCAGGTTTGCTCAGTCGAGAAGTTCTGGGCCAATTTGAAGTGGAGAGTATATTCAAATAATTTCGGAAGATCGGACAGTTCAACCTTGCGACCAGCTCCGATTGGTCGTAAGGAGAAATGTCCCGGCGCCAAGCAAGCGCGAAAGGCGCGAAACTTTGCTCAAGAGTTGTCTCAAGCACCAAGGGCCCCAGTAAGCACTGACGAAAACGCGTGAGTTCAAAAAGGGACGAGTGACGACCAAAGAAGGGATGTAAGAACTAGAGTAAGAAAAAAGTAGGTAGATTCAAAAAAAAAAATGAAAAGCGGCAAGTAGTCCGTTAGTGGAACCGCAGTGAGGCCCTCATCTTTAAAACCGAGGAGTCGAAGTACTCTGAGGTCATAAAAGCGATGCACGGGGCCACCGGATTGGGGTATGGAGTATACGCCGTGCCCATCTGTGAAATTATCTTACAGCTGAAGAAGATCACAGCACTAAAGGGCCCAGTGTACAAGGACCTGGCAAAACAGGCCTTAGGTGAGGATGTGGAAGTGCGTTTTCTCATCTCACAGGGTACGATCCAGTGTAGGAACCTGGATGAGATCACTGAGGCGGGGAGCTCCACTGCACTAAAGAAACAGTACAAGGTCTTGAACGCCGCCGCAGCTATACCGCAACCGATACGAACACAGCTCTAAAAGTAGCAAAGGTGAATATGGGATGGTTTAAAGACTGTATTCGATGAAATTTGGACACACGAAATAGGTCACCAAATTTTTTCCTTGAGCCCGATTCTTTTCAAACCTTTTGGAAATAAATTACTACTAAATGGTTAAGTTTTGACATCATTGGTTTATTGAACCTCTTCTCTCAACCCAAATGCCCACACCTTTGCCCTGACCCCTTTCATCAAATTTTAGGCAATGATAGGACTGACTTGCTTACTGACGTTTAACCACACTTTCTTTAGTTCAAGTTCGTTTATCAGTTTTGGAGTTTTAACGAGCTTTGCCTTCATGATTGCCCAAAATTTTTCAATTGGGCGAAGTTCCGGAGTGTTTGGAGGTTTGACGTCTTTTGGTACAAAAACTACATTATTATCTTTGTACCAGTCTAAAACCGGGCCGGGCATAGTGGCAAGATGCCAAATTCGGCCAAAACAGTGTCGGGCCATCGTGAGATCTCAAGAAGGGCAGAAGTCGTTTTTGGAGGCATTCGTCCTTGTAGATTTGTCCGTTGACGGTCCCAGAGGTGATGAAGGGCTGACTCATTTTGCCACATCTGCAGATCGCTTGCCAGACAAGGAATTTTTTGGCGAATTTCGACAGTTTCTTCTTCCGTACACTCTCCGGAACGGCTAACTTAGAGGTGGCGACGTAGTGTTCCTGTCCTGGCATTTGTTTGGTGTCGGCTTTAATGTAGGTCTCATCGTCCATCACAATGCATAACGGTTTTGTGAGCCACTCCCTGTACAGTTTTCTTGCACGAGTTTTGGCCACCGAGTTCTGTTTATTGCTCCGGTTCGGTGCCTTCTGGACCTTGTACACATGTAATCCAGAACGTTTCATTGTTTTCTGCACAAAACAAACTGAAACTTTCGCCTTTTCGCAACATCCCGAAATGTTGGGATAACGCTTAAATTGGTTCAATACCATCCTGGCCTTCTCCGGATTTGATGTGCCACGTTTTTTGCCACTACCATTTTTCCGATTGGTTGTCTTACGGTTCTTGAACGTTTTGATCACATGAGATACGGTTGAATGTGCGATTCCGAGCTGTTTTCCGATCCATCGATGAGAAGCGTTTGGGTTTTCGAAGTGAGTGCCCAAAATTTGTTGGCGCACTATTTCTTCATTCGAAGCCATCACTGAATCACTCGACCGATTTTCATGAAACTCATTACAGAATTGACACAACACAATGAAATACATTCAGTTAAAATTTCTTTCTTAATTTTTACCCACACGCTAAAAAGTTACGAACAATTGTGTGTGTCCAAATTTCATCGAATACAGCCTTTATATGCCCACTCAGCCTGCACCAGCCACCGAAACATGTTTTAGATGCCTGGAGAGCGGGACCATGTCCATGTGTAAAGGCCCAGACCGCAGTAACATATGTAGAAAGTGTGGTAGCACAAGCCACAAGTGACAGGGCTGTAAAAGACCCCCTAAATGTTTGACGTGCGATGTAGAACCAGATGATAAACACGTCATGGGGGTGGTTCAAGTGCCCGGCTACTAAGCGCATACCAAAAAACCAAGCATAATGCAGGAAATCCAACTTATTCTTAACCATTGTGAGCCCAGCCACTACTGTGTCAAACAATTCACGAGTCGGCATCAAATAATACCATAATTTCCGACCCATGCCGCATTCCAGCCGGTAACGGCAATTGGGTTGTGGATACGTTCAATATGGCGGCATTATGGACGACGGGCAAGTACCCGGTTCAGGAGGTTGTATCTATCTGTTGGCTTGACGTTAGCTAAAGCGGATGCAGTGTTCTTCTACAGCTGCTACGCGCGTTGATCGTATGACAACTGAGCTAAATTGCCTAGACCCGTTGGCAATAGCGGGGGACTTCAACGCTTGGGTACTCGAGTGGGGGAGCCACCTAACCAACCCCAAGGGCCAGCTTCTTCTGGAGGCTTTGGCTAGGATCAATGTGGACCTAGCTAACGTAGGTATCAAGATTACCTACCATCGAACGGGAGTGGAGTCGATAATCGATAAACAACTTTCAGCAGTCCTGGACTGCCTAATTATTGGAGGGGGGATGATGGCTGCCCCCATTGCGACCACTTGGTGGTTCGTTATTGTATCGTCCATAGTACAAGACAGTATGTGAAAGGAGGAGCATCCACTCTATTTGACCGCAGATGGAGGACATCCTACTTTGATATATATATGTAGACTCTTAAAGATGCGCTTGAGAGTAAACGACTCGTTATCTCACTTACATGAGTGTGCAACGTGGCTTTGTTAAGGTAGGTCAAACCAAGAAAGGTTTCCGGTGTATGGGTTGACAGAGTCGATCGCCAACCTCCGAAGAACATGCCTCCGTGTAAGACGGAGGATGCAGAGAGCATGATCCAACACTAAAAGAGTGGAGCGTAGACGGGTGTTATTCGTCGCAAAGGCCGCGCTAAAAAGAGAGGTAAAGGCCAGCAAGCGAGCCTGCTTTGAGGGTCTGTGTCAGGAGGCCAATACGGACTCATGGGGTGACGCCGGATAGTAATGGCTAAAACCAAGGGGACGGTGGTTTCCACCGAGCAATCACCAGAACTGCTGCAGGAAATCCTTGGGGGACTCTTTCCGAGCCACGACCGGAGTCCCTGGCCTCCCAGCGCCTCAGATTTGCTACATGACCATCGTTCCAGTATTCTGACAGTACGCTGACATAGCGATGGAGGAATGGTCGGCTCAGCCACACATCCGTAACCATGTGGGCATTGATAACGGCACGACGGGGGTTGGAGAGGTGACGGTGACAAACGGTGAATTCATCGTGATAGCAAAGTCGCTTAAGGTGAATAAAGCACCAGGGCCGGATGGTATTCCGAACTTGGCTATTAAGACGGCTCTCCCTGCCTCGAAATTGACTGCTAGGTAAGTAATGTCCCGTAACCTACCAACATTTACAGGCAGTCCAGCGGACCTATCTTTATTAGCAATTTCTCCACCACCACCCTTACGTGCAGATATAGCTCCGCAGAGCATTCAATTAGACTTCTTGTCTTCTTGTGATGTCTTGAGGGTCCAGCCTTAAAGGAAGTCAACAGTCGTCTTCTCCTCTCCGAATCAGTCGCCCACAACATCTAAACACTCTGATTGCTCTATTGTCGTCCTGAGTTACTACAGAAGGTGCGCTCAGTCCCCCCCCCCACTCCCTTGAGCTGAGAAGTTGGAATCTTTAATGGATCATGGAATGGCGGTCCAAAGGTTGTGAGACCACCTGCAGCAACCAGCTCGAGTTTCTGTCCAACCCGATGTTGCAAGTTGAGGTGATGGAGAAGTTTCCTCCCCAAATCAGGATGGAGTGGGCGTTATGCATGTAGAATCACTCTACGGTCAACTTACGAGATAATGAAGTCAACCATCCACATCACGCTGTACTATGGGGTTTCAAGCAGAAGTGAGGTAAACTCAAACCAAAGCGGAATTAAGTACGATCTCACAGCAAGGAAGTGAAGAATGTAGGATCAGCTGAGAACGAGAAACAGTGTCCTGGCTGCCAGGCCAAAGAGCATCGATTTAAGGGTGGTACGGTTTTAAAATCGTCCAACTTGAATGGGCGTTGGAAGGTCGTCAACAATCGCGGGATACGCCGAAACTGCATGAATTATCACGGAAGGAGATCGTGCCGGCTCACAAATCATTGTTAAGCCGGTGCACAGTGGGCAAAATGGATCCAAAATCCCATTAATTTAGACGGCGCAGGGTAATGAGTCCTGAAAAATAGCTTATCTGGTGGGAAAAAGTACGGGGAATCCAATTGTGTTGGTTTCATTCAGGGTTGACCACAGTAAGTGTCCCATTTTGCCCATTTCTCCCCTCCTTTTTAATGCAAACTAGAATTATTACCCAAAAATTAATCTTGGTGCTACTATATTAAACCCAAATGCACTGTAAATTTGCAAAACAAGCTGAAGAACTGTATAGAACAAATTTTACTTTGATCGGATGCCCGAAAGTGGTCCATTTTACCCGATTTTCCCTCACACATGCATAAACTCATATACCATGTAGTTCGGAAGATTGGCGCTAGTATTATTGCTCTCACTAGCACTGTACTTATGTAAAAACTTCCGTAGAATTGAGTGGTGATGGTTTCGTTTAGGGTTGACCTCAGTAAATTGTCCATTTTACCCGATATCCCCCCATAATTTAATAACCACATATACCATGCCGTTTTGAAGATCGGTGCTAGTAATATTGCTCTCACTTGCACTGTTCTTACATAAAAATGTCCGGAAAATTGGATGGTGATAGTTTCGTTTAGGGTTGACCACAGTAAATTGTCCATTTTACCCGAATTCTCCTCATAATTTAATAATATAATTTAAATCACGATGTTTTGAAGATCGGCGATACTAATATTGCTCTCACTTGCACTGTTCTTACGTAAACATGTTCGGAAAATCGGATGGTGATAGTTTCGTTTACGGTTGACCACATTAGATTGTTCATTTTACCCAAATTCCCCTCATAATTTTATAATATCATTTAAATCATGCTGTTTTTAAGATTGGTGCTAGTAATATTACTCTCACTTGCACTGTACTTATGTAAAAATATCCGCAGAATCGAATGAAGATAGTTTCGTTTAGAGTTGACCACAGTAAATTATCCATTTTCCCCGATTTCCCCTCTTTCTTAAATAAACCTCATATACCATGCTGTTTTGAAGATTGGCGCCAGTAATATTGCTTTCACTTGCACTATTCTTACGTAAAACTGTCTGCAAAATCGAATGGTGATAGTTACGTTTAGGGTTGACCACAGTGAATTGTCCATTTTACCCGAATTCCCCTCATAATTTAATAATATCATTTAAATCACGATGTTTTAAAGATCGGCGATACTAATATTGCTCTCACTTGCACTGTTCTTACATAAAAATGTTCGGAAAATCGGATGGTGATAGTTTCGTTGAAGGTTGACCACAGTTAACTGTCCGTTTTATCCGAGTTCCCCTCATAGTTTAATAATATCATTTAAATCATGCTGTTTTTAAGATTGGTGCTAGTAATATTACTCTCACTTGGACTGTACTTATGTAAAAATGTCCGGAGAATCGAATGAAGATAGTTTCGTTTAGAGTTGACCACAGTAAATTATCCATTCTACCCGATTTCCCCTCATTCTTGAAAAACCTCATATACCATGCTGTTTTGAAGATTGGCACCAGTAATATTGCTCTCACTTGCACTATTCTTACGTAAAACTGTCTGCAGAATCGAATGATGGTTTTGTTTAGGGTTAACCACAGTAGATTGTCCATTTTACCCGAATTCCCCTCATAATTTAATAATATCATTTAAATCATGCTGTTTTGAAGATCGGCGCTAGCAATATTGCTCTCACTTGCACTGTACTTATGTAAAAATGTCCGGAGAATCTAATGATGATGGTTTTGTTTAGGGTTGTTTACAGAAAATTGTCCATTTTACCCGATTTCCCCTCATACTTGAAAAAGTCCATGAACCATGCGGTTCTTCAAATTGTCGCCAGCAATATTACTATCACTTGCAATTTATTTTTGTAAAAATGTCCGCAGAATCGAAGGGTGATAGTTTCGTTTAGGGTTGACCTAATTAAATTGTCCGTACCGTAAAGTACCGTTTTCACACCCTCCACTATCAAACTCTCATTATCCGGGTTGTGCCCGTGAAGCTGCATTGAGGAACATTGTCATCCAAACTTTTGCCTTCTAGATGAAGATTCTTTCCTCATTCTCATCGAGGAGCGCTTGGTGGAGCAGTTAGGCCTCTACAACTACTCTGCCTGAAATGGGCAAACGATGTTTCAAGAATGGAGGAAGATTTGAGGGTTCTGCATGTGACGTTGTCCCTCGGAAGTTGATCGAAAACGAAGCCCCAGAACGCACGCAGAGTGAAGTCACTTGCGTTTCCGAAGCAGAGCTTGGACTTACTAACAAGCGAATATTAGCACCTTCTCCGAGGTCTTCTAATTCCTGGTTACGTTGATGCTGTTCCTCGTATTCTTGTCGGTATGGACAACCTTCGTTTAACAGTTCTCTTGGCGACAAAGGAAGGCAGGCCAGGTGAACCCTTAGCTGTCAAAACCAGGCTTGGATGGTGCATATATGGCGGAGCAATTGGGGAAACTTCCACTACTGTGAATGTTATGCAGCCCTAATCGGAGACCGTGCGCTACACGAAGCAGTTAAAAGCTATTTTACCCAGGTAGACACTGGAACAAAACCATAATCAAAGCTGTTATCCACGGACGATCGGAGAGCTCTGCAAATCATGGAGGAATCAACGAAGCGCGTCGGTGACAGGATAGAAACCGGGTTTGGTGGATCGATTTCGTGGTATTCACGGACAGCTATGGTATGGCTTTGAACCGGCTGGAGTGTTTGGAACGTCACACGTACCAGGGCCCTCAACTTAAGAAAAGCTTGTTGGAGCAGATAGAGGCATATCTGGAAAGGGTTATATCTTCATCGTGCCAGCAACGCAGAGTTGCTAGAAACAGATCCAAGGCCGGTACCTTCTTCTTGGTTCAGTATTCTATGCCAAGAAACATGTAAAGGTGCGGAGAATTTGGTATGCGTCCGCAACCGTTGGTGGGATTTTGCTTAACACGATGGTAATTAAGGATCCGGATCAACTTACGAGTCTTCCAATCCTTTTCCAATTTCAGGTAATTCCTGGTGGCAGTCTCCGCTGATGCACAGGAAATGTTCCATCAACTTGGCATTCGCAAGCAACGCCGTAACGCACAAGGATGCTTGTTGTGCTCTAAACAATCAGAGAAGCCGGAAATTTGGGTCCACCTTCTCACCGGGTTCTGCACAATTCGTCAAAAAACAAGAATGCGTAGGAGTTTACGAACGTCAATCCACGTACGGTGGAAGGAATTGTGAAGACTACGTACGTTTATGACTACCTGGATAGTTGCCAGAGCTACGCCAAAGTGGCATAGGTGGTTGCCAGTAGCATACCTGTTGAGATTTTCCTCGGTTATTAAACCTGAATTGAAGAAGTTAATCTCATCTGCTAGAGTTCCAACAAAACGCGAAATTTAGTGTTTCCTCATGAGATTCTTCGATCCCTTAGGCCTTTGTTTTGCATTCACCCTGCAGGGCAAGATCCTTCTACAGAACATTTGGAAAGTGGAGGGAGCTGTTAAAGTTGCTCGAATCCGTAAAATTCTCCGCTTTTACTTCAGCGATATTACGGTGCGCAGATACTAGAAGCTAGAGCTGCATATCTTTGTAGAAGTGTGCGTGGGCGTACTTCCGGACACTCAAGTCAGTTGAGAGTGCGGAGTGTATCAGTACTCGGTTACCAACTCATGCTGTTTATCGTTGAGGGACACAGTGTTCCTATCACCTAGAAGACCTTCTGGTCAAACTCCAGCACAGTTATATCATGGCTGAGAGCAGACTCTTGAAGCTTCAAGCAGTTTGCCGCTCCGAAATTAGGTCGGTGACGGAGGTCGGAGAATAGCTATGGGTGCCTTCGAAGCAAAACATCGTTGATCAAGCGATAAAGTGGGGGGAGGGCCCGCAACTGGATCCTAAAACCAAAAGGTTCCAAGACCAGCGTACGTTTATGAACCGGAAGAAAATTGACCGACAAGAACTGTTCCGAAAGCAGCTGCAGAGGAATTGTTTACACTGCGTACTCACCACGGTATCCCAATTTCCATCCCAATTGTCGAGTTACGAGTTACGTAGAGAGCAGCCCGCTCTACTGGCGCTCAACGAAACTCGACGAGGATGGAATCCTTCGGGTGGACAGCAGTATATTAGCAGCGATGAACGTTCCTAAATCGATCAAGTACTCAATCATTTTCCCGAAGGGACATAAGCTAAACTTTCAAATCGTGCAAAATTGTCATCGACAGTATCTGCATGGAAATGCGTGTTGTGAACGGGCTACGGTAGCGATTCTTCATTCCACAACTTTGTACTGCTGTCAGAAAAGTCTCGAGAAGATGTCAGTGGTTCTAGATCTTCATAGCAACACCGCAAACAATCTGCTTAAATGGCTTCATTCATCCGCCCATTTACCTCTCGTGAAAGTTGGATTCAGCACCACGAAAAGATGGACGGTGCTTTTTACGTGCCTGACTATTCGGGCCGTCCATATCGCTGTAACGTTTAGCCTCACCACTGAGTCATGCGTGATGAGAATTCGTCATTTGATTGATCGTTGAGGAGTACCAGTCGACATACGTACGGACAATGTCACCAATTTCCAAGGGACGGATCATGTATAGGGTGCTGCACATCAAATTGCGTCACGGAAAAAATGCTGTAGAAATTTACCATTGAGTATTTTGTCTTGAAAATTTGGGTAGAAGTAGTTCAGAGTGTTTTTTTTTATTGTGTTTTTATCGATGTCAGTTTTTTGAAAATTGGAAAAAATGCGTTACCCGAAGAGCGACGTCGTGAATTTACGCAAGCACCTGAAAAATTCGGGACAACGGAAAACAACTTGGAATTGTGCATTCAACTGTAAGTCGTGCGAATAAACGTTGCTACGATTCTCTGAGCATCGAACTGAAAGAGAAATCATCAGAATGGATTTTCTATAAGTGATCAGGATGTGGTCAGGGATGTGGTTAAAAAGTTGGGTCTGTCCAAGTCTTTCGTTCAGAGAGCCAGAGACCAAAATAGATTTCATGCGTACAACGTGCAGAAGGCTCCAAATCGTGACGAACGGCAATATACGGAGGGAGAGTCATGGAAACTGTACCAATATGCTGGCGTCTCATTGTCTCATCATGGATGATGAGACTTACGTCAAGGCGGACTTCCGGCGGTTTCCGGGGCTACTATTCTTTACCGTTCCGCACAAGTTTGATGTCCTAGAGAAGGCAAGTCAGCAGACGCTTTTAAAGTTTGCATAGAACTACATGATTTGGCAAGCGATCAGGTTATGAGCCAAACGGAGTGCGCCGTTCGTGTCTACTGCGACTGTAAACGGGGAGATCTACAGGGTGCGGCAGAAAATAATGCGAAACTGTTCAAACTTGAGTATTGGATTAATTCGTGTAGCTAGCGACTAATTTCTGTCGAAAGTGTATTTGATAAGTTCCAGTTCCTAAGTTGGCTAGATTAGAAATGGCACAGGCTTGTAACAATGATTCAGCGACTTCCAGCTATGGATATTCGAGGTAGAGGAGGCTACGAACTGAGAACTCTGCTTCCCAGCGAAAACTTCTGCTTCCTATGTTTACCTATTTGCAAGAAAAGCTGTAAGTTATCATGGGTTTGTGATTCTACCTATGCTAATTTCAGCTCAAAGCTTCGAAAAACTAAACCTAACCTACATTGAGTTCGCTGGAACAACTCGGTAAAATCCAAACTCATTAGAGCCGAATCCAATACACATAGGCGAATTTCCCCAAAAGTCTACATTTTTCACGATTGAACTCATACTCAACTCAATCCAATCCAACTTGATTATATTAAAAAGGTAAGTATACTTTATACTCCAAAATTAGAGTTTAATATTCCTGTTCTATTTTCTTTATTTATTAGTTTGTGTTTGTTTTGTTCCGACATCTTGAGGAGTCTCATAGTCTCCCAATGGTCACCACAATCGACCAAACACAAAAAGGGAGCCCTGACCAGATCACACGAAGTATTGGTCTTGCCGATAACTATCTGATGAGACTGCCAATTTTCTTTTCTATGTTACTCTGTCCAATCTATTACCCAAAAATGTCTCTCCTTTTAACCTCAGGTAAACCACGGGTAAACGGTCAAAGTCTCGGCGATTTAGCCTCCCAAATAAACAGCATTTTGTAGCATTTTGGAAAATCTTCTATAGTTAAAATATTTCAACAAGCTGTTCTCAACTGATTCTTCTTACCACTTAAACATTATCACCACTCAAATAATATCCGGGAGGCACTTATCAATTAGTTGGTGAATTATTCCAAGCTTTTCAAGTAGTTCTCCGAAACCTCGTCAGACTCGAAAGACTTCTGAGATAACATTAGATGTTGCTGTAGGAATTGATTATATTTCACGCCTATGGATTGCAATTGACAATCGAATAAATGCTTTTAATGGCTGCAGCGATGCTGACTTAGCAGAATTGTCTAAACCAACATACACCTCTTATCGCCAACTCACTCACTGTGCGCAAAATATGTACCAATTACCTGTTTAACAAGATTAGATTGGCACTTAATTGAAGTCTGAAAAAAAATAACATCGAACCACTGAATGCTCTTAAGCACACAGAAAGGTGCACACAGGAGAGTGCTTATAATTGCAAACCATTTGTAAGCTCTGACATGCCTCCGGATAGTGATAAAACGAAACAGGTGCACTAGTGGTGGAAATAACACAAGCTTCCAATCAGAAAGGCATCAGCGGATCGGCGAGGGTGGCTACCAATCAGCAAAAGTTGCTCTTTATGTCAGAATTCATGTTCCCATGTTTCTGCTAAACGTTGCCTTTTTCTCGCTAGCACACACCTCCTAGCAAGCACCCAGGCCTGGGAGCAACGTTAGCCAAGATGCATATGCACACGCCACCTTCCGAGCGCAGATATCGAAACGGTTCGGAAAAGCTTGAGAGACTTCACACGGGACGGGTCCTGCTGGGATTTAAAGTTCACACCACACCCAATCATCGCCTCGGAGCCAGCTGGGTTCCTCCGGCAATGCACAGTGATTGGGCAGCCGGTAAAAATTCAGCCGAAGGCAACAAGCGAGGGACTTATTCCATTTACAGCATGGAGCAAAACTGTCACACAACAGCGTGTATTCCGCGCCGTTTTCGGGGTCACCATTAGAAAAAAAGGGGCGCTCCGTCGCACTGGTGGATGCCATGATGCAAATGTGAGCATATGCTTTTTGTTCTTGATTGGTTGCTGTCGAGCAATCGTAGGGCGCTTCTGTGGCCTGGCCTTAATGTGTTTTAATCAGAACTTGTAGATCTTGATTTTTTTTTCAACTGCAGGTAATAAATGAATTGTGCCATATTCTTATGCCAAGGACTATGAGGACTTTGTTTACACTGAGAAACAAACAAGTACCCCTAGTTTATAAGAAAATAGACGCTAGATATACATGGAGCTAAAGGGTTTCTTACCTTCTCTAACTTTCTAAAATAAGCATCTAGACGTTTGAATTTTCTTGCCTTTTCCTAGATAAAAGAAAGTTACGTTTCTGCATTGAACCATTTTTTTTGACTTATGAGTAAGGGTTTCGGGTCATATTGACCCGGATTTCAAACCCACATTGCACCCACCCCAATTTTCAGTTTCTGGTGAGTATTGCCCTTTTTGATCCGATTGGCCACAAGGAATCTGTGCCGGAAGATGCCATGTTTTGTTACGATCTGTGATTTTTCATTAATAGTCTACTTCTAACCTCAAAGTGGATTGATGACCATATTGTCCATTCCGGGCAATCCAGATGGCCCGGGGGAACCTTTTATTCCTATCGACGGCTCAAACTCCATGACTTTCTGTAGACAATCTACTTCTAGTCATTAACTGGACAAATGACCATATTGACCATTGCGAGACGACCCGGGTACGCCGAGGGAACCCTTGAGCATGAGCATGCTTGACCGCCCACGGATGCTACTCCGTTATAGCCAGATCAGCAAAGAACCAACAGATGATGTTTGGGACTAACACACATCCTCGATGTGTAACAAACGATGACTCATGATGAGGCAACACCGGCACCGGCCGTGCCTGAATGCTGCTCAAGTAAGAAATGGGAAGGAACGTGATGACGTAACCCTCGCTTTGTAGGAAGCTGAGAAATCCTCTGCTTTTTCACGGGAAATCACTGGGATGTAGAATAGCTTAGAAAAGGTTAGCAGCAGGGTTCGTTTTGATTAACGGTAAGCTGAGAGTATGTAACTTGCACTATCCGCCAATAGCATGGGACCGCCCCAATAAGCAACTGAACATCGAACACCCCGAATCAACCTAGACATGAAATCATGTGTGTAAAAACATATATGTATTCAATTAATAGTATCTATGAATAAATACGATGTGTTGAAGAAAATTTAAATATGTAATACGAAAATACATTTACTTTTAAATAAAAGTTGATATTCCAAATCCTGAAACAATTATACGATTATAAATAATATACCATGATATGATATAAATAATACGATGTTATTATGAAATACTCATTCCTTAGTGCACAAGTAAACGGCGAAGTTCGTGTCTTCCGTGCCTCATAGTTTTGGATTTTTCACCGTGTCATTCCAATTAGAATTCAGTTTTTTTCTCATCGCCATTATTTTCGCCGCTGTGGTGATCGAGTTTTTGTTTCTGAAGAAAAAAAACGCGCAGTTTAAACAGTGCAATTACGGAAATAGTTTATTGCAATTAGCAAGTGATCATCCATTTTGCATCGCATCTCTGCTGGCACGCACACCATGAGTCCATCGTGTGTAGCGTGCATTCGTTCATCTGCCAACCACCACCGACCAGCGTCATCATTATCGTCATCATTTTCATCATCGTTGGCTCCACGCCTAGCCGGAACACGCGGCTGCTGCAGATCAACAATACATATAAGATAAGTTTTTGTTTCTCTCTCTCCTGAATACATTGTAATTTTATTTAATGTATGTGTATGTGTTTGAGAGTGAGCATGATCTGGCCGCACTGCTGCTCGATGATACAGCTGCTTTTTTGCGCGCTCCGTAATTTTCTTTAAAATGCCAAAAAAGTTGTTGTAAAATCAGTCTAATTAACTTACTAGATTGTCCAGTGATACCGCGAATGTAAGGAGTGTATCGAATATAAGCTATCCACATACATTTGCGTTGTACGCATGTATTTGTGATGGTTTTTTATGCTCTGAACACTGCATGCTGTGCGTTTGACTGTCAGCTTTCTTTTGTTTACTTGTTTGTGCGGTTCAAATTCTGCGTTTTCAAAATGTCGCGTATTGAAAAGGAAGTGAAAATTAAGTTTCTGAACACATGGCTAAGTGAGAAGGGTATTACTATGCGAAAATTGGCGAAGCGGTTTGGAATTTATCATGCGAGTGTTAAAACCATCATTAATAGAACACTATTCTTTGGATGAGCTACCAGGAAGAGGCAGAAAACCCGGTTCTTCCAACCCGAAACTGGAGCAGAAAGTGGTATCTCTAATCATGAAGAACAAATCAATGTCAATACGTGATTTGGCCAAAAAAGCAGGAACGAGTGTCGGAATGATCCAGCGTATCAAGAGGCGAAACCACCTGAAGACCTACAAGAAGCAGAAAATCTCGAAACAAAGTGCAGAACAGAAGAAGCGAGCAGCAACAAGGGCCCGGAAATTGTATTCGCGTCTTTTGCAGCGTCCGGATCCATGCGTTTTGATGGACGATGAGACCTATGTAAAGGAGGACTCAAAAACCCTTCCAGGTCCACAATACTTTACTGCCGTCGTTGAGGAGGATGTGAGCGATGCGGACAGGTCGATTCAAGTGGAGAAATTCGGTCGAAAGGTACTGGTATGGCAAGCAATATGTTCCTGTGGTTTGAAGTCAACCATTTTTACACTATCGGAACTATAAATGCGGAAATCTATCGATCTGAGTGTCTCCAGAATAGATTGTTGCCTTTATATAAGAAGCATTGTACACATCCACTGTTTTGGCCGTATTTAGCGTCAGCTCACTATGCCAAAACCACTCTCAATTGGCTTGCGGAAAAGGGTATAGATTTCGTTGAGAAAAATATCAATCCACCAAATTGCACTCAGCTTCGACCCATCGAACGTTACTGGGCAATCGTGAAGAGGGTCTTCAAGAAGACTGGTAAAGCAGCTGGGAACATGCAGGAGTTCAAAAAAAGTTGGACTCAAGCGTCCAAAAAATGCGATGCAACACTTGTCCGGAACTTGATGAAGAGCATTCGATCCAAAGTTCGAAAATTCGTGAAGGAATACCTTAAATTTCATCCGGTCTTCATTATGTTCAAGTTCAACCTCGTACAATAAAGGATCAATTTTTTGTATGAATAAAATATCGGTTTTCAACATAATTTGAAAGAAAGTTTGTGGATAGCTTATTTTCAATACACTCCTTAATAACGACCGTGACCTCAGTCTTGTGGTGCGCTAGCTCCAGTTTCCTGGAGCTCATCCTTCTTCAACAATGCCAATGGAGTGCGAGGCCGTTAGTTCTACCTCTTCGATGGATTCGCCGCATATCTCAAGGGTGATGTCGTCTTCAAACCTGACGATTTTCACCCCGTTCGGAAATTCAAGCCGTAGTACCTCGTCGTACATCATGTTCCATAATACTCTGGATCGAACCTTGCGGGACGCCTGCGGTGATCTGAACACATTTCTGGTCTGCCTTTGTATATGTACGCGATTCTGGAAATAGCTTGCCAGAATCTTGTACAGCTATCCCGGCACGTGAAAACGTTGGAGCGAATCAGCGATAGCAGCCCAACTGGCGCTATTGAACGCATTTCGCACGTCCAGGGTGACCACCGCACAGTAGTGGACACTTTTCCTCCTGCGTTGGAGTGCCACTTCAGCCGTTTTTGTGACGGACAGAATTGCATCTACCGTCGACTTCCCTTTACGAAAGCCCAACTGGTTTTTAGACAAACCGTCTAAGCCCTCCGTGTGCTTGGTTAACCTGTTGAGTATAACTCTTTCAAGCACTGTACCCGCTGTGTCTAATAGGCATATAGGCCTATATGCCTATGGGTCCCCAGGTGGCTTTCCCTGCCTTTGGTAGCAGTACTAGAATCTGGATTTTCCAGGTGTCTGGGAAGACGCCCTCGTCCAGGCATCTTTGCATCACTGCCCTGAGCATTCCGGGCGCCAGTGAGATAGCCGTCTTGATGGCCAGTTTCGGTATGCCGTCAGGTCCTGGTGCTTTGTTCAGCTTTAGCGATTTGCCTATCGTGGTGATTTACTTGAGCAAAACGGGCGCTTCGCCCCTTCATTTGCAGATTCTGCCATCACCATGGGGGCCAGGGACTTTGGTCGTGACTTGGAAAACGTCCCCTGATGATGACCTGTAGTAGCTCTGGTGAATGCTCGGTTGGAGCTGTCGTGACCTTAGTTTTAGCCATTACCACCCGATAGGCGTCACCCCATGGGTTCGCGTTGACTTTCGAACACAGTCCCTCAAAGCAGGCTCGTCTGCTGGCCGTTATCGCTTTCTTGAGTGCGGCCTTAGCGGTGGCTAACACCACGCGGCGCTCCAGTCTTTCCAGGTCCGATCGCGCCTTTGCGTTCTCCTTCTAGCTTGGTGGCGAGATCTCTGTCCACCAGTAAACCGGCATCCTTACATCCCTAGGTTTGACCCTTCTGGGCATGGTTGCGTCGCACACTCGTTCTGGGATTCTCTAGGTTGTCAAAAATGTACTTGAGTTCAGAACTTTAGATCTACAGTTGTAACAGTAGCTTTTAGGGCTAACTAAGGTAATGATATGTATTCAGCATATCATTACCTTAGTTAGCCCTAAAAATTAACAAATAATGACTATTGTATATTGTATCAATAGTTATTATTTGATAATTTTGTGATGCTCTAGGTCATTGAAACTGTCCTTTGATTTCAAAACTTAAGATCTACAATAGTAACTAGAAGTAAGTTGGTTTCTATAGTTTTTTGGGCTATGCAAAGTTACGATACGTATTGAACCATATTCAGTGAATATTTTCGAACGTAGAAAAATATTATGGCAAAAACTGGGATTATCTTGGTCATCCAAACTATCCTTAAGCTCAGAAAAAAGATCTACAGTTTTAACAGTTGTTGGTTTTTGGAGTGTGCAAACGAAAATGTATTTAAAAATATTCATAGAATAATGTGGAGGTCAACAGGCATAATGCGATAATCTTTGAATATTCTAGGTTTTCCAAACTGTCCTCAAGTTCAAAATATAAGATCTACAGTTGCAACAGTAGTTTTTTTTGGCTATATTAGATGACCATATACATTCAAACATATTCAATGAATGTTGTGAAAAGTCAGAAATCATTATTTTATAACATTACTAGCTGATCCGGTGCGAGCGTTGCTACGCCTTCAACTAAATGAATGAACATAACATAGAACTGACGCTTTTTTAATGATTTTTTTTGAGTAATAAGGAGTTCAAACTTCTATCAGAACATTCTTCTCACCCAGACAATACACAGTTTGTGGCTTAGTTACCTGTATAATTCTCAAGATTGGTTGAAATTTGTGTTTAAATTCACCATAGAAACATTTCTTGCATTCATAAAACCCCGCATACCATTTTTGATTCCATTTGCTTGATTAGTTATCAAGCTATGCAGAAATTTGTGTTTCATTTGTATGCGACCCGGAAGGGGAAGCGGTCTCAAACATTCATAAGAACCTTCCCCAGCCCCAAAAATACCTGCATACATATTTTCACTCCGATCGGTCAGACAGACAGTCAGACAGAAATCCATTTTAATATAAATAAAAATCCTGTTTCCAATAACCCTACATGCCAAATGTGGTTTCATTTACTTGAATAGTTCTCGAGTTATGCAGAAAAATGCGTTTCATTTGTATAAGAGCTCCCCCTTTCAGAGGGCAAGGGGTCTCAAAACACCAAAGAAATATGTCTGACCTTCAAAAAATCAACATGCCAAATTTGATTCCATTTGCTTTATTAGTTCTCGAGTTATGCAGAAATTTGTGTTTCATTTGTTTGAGAGCCCTCTCCCCCCCCCTTCAGAAGGCGGAAGAGTCTCAATGACCATAAAAACGTTTCTTGCCTTCAAAAACCTCCATATGCCAAATTTGGTTCCATTTTCTTGATTAGTTCTCGAGTTATGCATAAATTTGTGTTTCATTTGTATGGGAGCCTCCCCCCCTTCAGAAAAGGGAGGAGTTTCAAATTAGCATTGAAACAGTATTCATCTACAAAAACCTCCACATGCCAGATTTGGTTCAATTTGCTTGATTAGTTCTCGAGTTATACAGAATATTGTATTTCATTTGTATATGAGCCCCCCCCCCTTTCAGGGCGAAGAGGAATCTGAAACCATCATAGAAACCTTTCTTGCCTTTAAAACCTCACACATGCTAAATTTGGTTTCTTTTGCTTGGGGTCTCAAACCACCGTAGAAACCCTGCCTACAAAACCTCCACATGCCATATTTAGTTCCATTTGTTTGATTAGTTCTTGAGTTATGCAGAAAAAAGTTTTTCATTTGCATGGGATCCCACCCTTTCTAGAAGCGGGAGGGCTCTCGAACTATCATAACATGCTTTCCCGGACCCAAAAACCACTGAATACAAATTTGCAAAGCAGTAGGTATAGTTCTCATGTTTGGTTGAAATTTGTTTCATTTGTATGAGAGCCTCCCTTTTTAAAGTGAGGAGGGGCTTTGAACCACCATAAAAACATTTCATGCCTTAAAAAACTCGTCCATTCCAAATTTGGTTCCATTTGCTTGATTATTTCTCGAGTTATGCAGAAATTTGGGTTCAATTTTGAGAGCACCCCCCTCCTCCTCCTCATATGACGGAAGAGTCTCAAATCACCATAGCAACATTTCCCTCCTTCAAAAACTTCCACATGCGAAATTTGGTTCCATTTCTCTTATTAGTTCTCGGAGTTATGCAAGGATTTGCGTTTCATTTGAATAAGTCCCCCCCTTTCAGAAAGGGGAGGGTCTCAAATCAACATAGAACAATTTTTTGTCTTCAAAAACCACCACATACTAAATTTGGTTCCATTTGCTTGATTAGTTCTCGAGTCATGCAGAATAGTGTATTACATTTCTATCGGAAACCTCACCACCCCCCCTCCCCTTTACGATGGGAAGGGGTCTCAAATCAACATAGAACATTTTTTTGTCTTAAAAAACACCACATGCTAAATTTCGTCCCGTTTGCTTGATTAGTTCCCGAGTTATGCAGATTATTGTGTTTTATTTGTATGGGAGCCCCCCCTTTTATGACGGGGAGGGTTTTCAAGCTACCATAAAAACCTTTTCTGCCTTCAAAAACTAACACATGCTAAATTTGGTTTCTTTTGCTCGATTAGTTCTCGAGTTGTGTAGAAATTTGTGTTTCATTTGTATGGGAGCCCCCCTTTCCAGTAAAAGGAGGGGTCTCAAACCATCATAAGAATATTCTCCGGCCCCAAAAATCTCTGCGATTTTGTATGCAGATCGGTCCTTTCGGTCACGCTGATCGGTCCTTTCGCTCGCGAGTTAAATTGTGACAAAGGAAACCCCAACTCATTTTTATTTATATACTAGCTGAACCCGGTGCGAGCCATGCAACGCATCCGACTAAATGAATGAAAAATTAATAGAATTCTTCTGAATGAATCTGGTTAAAATATTTTTGTTTGTTTGTGTGTGTTATTTGTGCAAAAAAACAAGGTTTTTAATTTAACCCTTGGACCGGTAGTTTCTACCGGTTTTGCTTTCTGCGTAGAAGCATTTCAAAGACAAACGAAGCCATATCCTATCAGTTTGTACGTAATTTTATCTCGCAATTGTTGACTGAAAAGGGGTTCAAACTTCTATCAGAATATACTTCTTACCCGAGAAATACACATTTTGTTTTTGAGTTGCATGGATAATACTTATGTTTGGTTCAAATATCTATTTCATTGGTTTGAGAGCACTCCTTCACCCTCTCCGACTGCGGGGAGGGACGGCGTCTTGAACCACCTAAGAAAAAAATCCTGCCCAAAACCCCCACATGCCAAAGTTGGTTCCATTTGAAGAACTCCAATTCTAAGAACTCGAGCTTTGCAGAAATTTGTGTTTCATTTGTATAGAAGTCCTCCCCTTGTAGGCGGGGAAGGAGCTTCGAACCATCATAAGAACCTTCTCTGACCTCAACAACCCCTACATATAAGTTTTCATAATAGTAGGTATGATTCTCATGTTTGGTTGACATTTGTGTCAAATTTTCATGAGAGCCCACCCCTTCCAGAGAGGGGAGGAATCTCAAACCTCCATAGAAACATATCTTGGTTCCGAAAACCCCCACATCCCAAATTTGGTTCCACTTGTTTGATTAGTTCTTGAGTTATGCAGGAATTCGTGTTTCATTGGTGTGAAAGCACCCCTTCCAGATGCGGGAGGGGTCTCGAACCATCATAAGAACCTTTCTCGACTCCAAAAATCCCTGCATAAAAATAGCCATACCTGTTGGGATAATTCTCATGTCTGGCTCAAATTCGTGGTTCATTTGTATGAGAGCCCCTTCTTTCAAAGAGTAGGGGGTCTCAAACCACCGTAGAAACATTTCTTGCCTTCAAAACCTCCACATGCCATATTTGGTTCCATTTGTTTGATTAGTTCTTGAGTTATGCAGAAAATAGTTTTTCATTTGCATGGGAACCCCCTTCCCCCGGGAGGGGTGTTAAACTATCATAAGATCCTTTCCCGGACCCAAAAACGCCTGCATACAAATTTGCATAGCGATAGGGATAGTTCTCATGTTTGGTTTAAATTTGTTTTTCGTATGTATGATAGCCCCCATTTTCAGAGTGAGGAGAGGTCTCAAATTACCATGAAAACATTTCTTACCTTCAAAAACTCACCCATACCAATTTTAATTCCAATTGCTTGATTAGTTCTCGAGTTATGCAGGAATTTGTTTTTCATTTGCATGGGATCCCACCCTTTCTAGAGGCAGGAGGGCTCTCGAACTATCATAAGATGCTTTCCCAGACCCAAAAACCACTGAATACAAATTTGCAAAGCAGTAGGTATAGTTCTCATGTTTGGTTGAAATTTGTGTTTCATTTGTATGAGAGCCCCCTTTTTTAGAGGGAGGAGGGGCTTTGAACCACCATAAAAACATTTTATGCCTTAAAAAACTTGTCCATTACAAATTTGGTTCCATTGGGTTTATTAGTTCTCAAGTTATGCAGAAATTTGGGTTCCATTTATTTGAGAGCACCCCCTCCCCATATGACGGAAGAGTCTCAAATCACCATAGAAACATTTCCCTCCTTCAAAAACTTCCACATGCAAAATTTGGTTCCATTTCTCTTATTAGTTCTCGAGTTATGCAAGGATTTACGTTTCACTTGAATAAGTTCCCCCCCTTTCAGAAAGGGGACGGGTCTCAAATCAACATAGAACAATTTTTTGTCTTCAATAACCACCACATACTAAATTTAGTTCCATTTGCTTGATTAGTTCTCGAGTCATGCAGAATAGTGTATTACATTTGTATCGGAGCCCTCCCCCCTCCCCCCCCCTTTAGGATGGGAAGGGGTCTCAAACCAACATAGAAACATTTTTTTGTCTTAAAAAAACAACACATGCTAAATTTCGTCCGTTTGCTTGATTAGTTCCCGAGTTATGCATATTATTGTGTTTTATTTGTATGGGAGCCCCCCCTTTTATGACGGGGAGGGTTCTCAAGCTACCATAAAAACCTTTTCTGCCTTCAAAAACTAACACATGCTAAATTTGGTTTCTTTTGCTTGATTAGTTCTCGAGTTGTGTAGAAATTTGTGTTTCATTTGTATGGGAGCCCCCCTTTCCAGTAAAAGGAGGGGTCTCAAACCATCATAAGATTATTTTCCGCCCCAAAAATCTCTGCATAGAAAATCTCACGCTGATCGGTCCTTTCGCTCGCGAGTTAAATCGTGACAAAGGAAACCCCAACTCATTTTTATTTATATAGAAAGCTAATCCAAACTGTCCTGAAGTTTAGAACATGAAATTTACGGTAGTACCTGCAGCTTTATGGGCTGTGCAAATATTTTTGGATTTTAAAAATACACTAGAAGATAATCTTGGGATGGTCTAGGTCATATAAACTGTCCTGGCGTTCAAAATATATGATTTATAGTTGTAGCAGTAATTTTGAGACAGTACAAAATTTCAATGAATATTTAAACTTATTAGATAAAAACTTGTAAAGGTAAACAAATATTACAAAGCGATGTGACATGTTCTAGGTTATCTAAGGTTATTCTTGAGATCAAAACATAAGACCAGTTACAACAAAAACTTTCTGGGCTATGCAAAGCTACCATGTGTTTTGTAACATATTCTGTGAACATCCTGGACTAGTCAAGAATAAGTACACGACACTGAAGAAGTCTGCACATTGTATAAGAAATACACGTATCTATCAAGATAAGCAATAAAGATAATTGGAATTAAATGAAAAATACTAATCATTTTTCTCATTTTCTAGTTACAGGCATTCCACTAAACAGCTCACGCTTTCTAGGATTCACACTATTCTTTGTTTGCAGTTAAAGTCTCATATGAAATTAGCTGTACTCTTAGTAGCTCCATTGCTATCAAAATTGCGCTTAATTTTCAAAGATATCCGGTTTTACGGTACATTCTTCATTGGCCGGTACTTTACCCTAGTGAAGACTGCCATCAACAGCAGCACTATCTGAGCTCCTTCAGTCTGACTGGCACAAAATTCGTTCCCCGACGGACGCAGAAAGGGTCATATCACGGTAGAAAATTCTGTGAACCATGTGGCAACATTTTATCTGCCATTTTCTCACAATAAAGTTTATGCAAACAAAAGAGCTGTAATCAGCTTCTGTCGCGTACGGTTTTTTTTTATGGCAGGCAGGGTTGCAATCTTTCGCTTAGCGATTTATTTTCCACAGCAGCAACAAGCCCTGTGTCCCTTTTTTTTCGCGCGCATATTGTGTTAATATTTTATCAGAGGTTGGGGCATTCACGAGCCAAGTTTGAAGTTCTGTGGCGCGCGACGTGGCCGGAGTGCGGTCGGTGTGGTGCCATATGCGCGCGCCAGCTCAAATGGGTCGGACTTATCGCACCTGAAAGAAGTCGTTGTTTGTGTATGATGCATTGTGTTAAGTTGGACCGCGAGCGTCAGTCTATAAAAATGAGAAACATAAGAACCATGTAGGCATATATCAACCTCAACTTAGGATAGGGTGTCGAGGTGAGAATGCCGAGCTCACGCGCTGCGGTACGTACTTAGCATACAATATATATATCACAACAACGGTATCACGAAAAGTTGACCCTCGGCTGGACCACATGGGCGCGGTGTTTCTCGGAGGTTCTCAATTCCAGAAACTGCGATTTTTCCCTCCAACAAATCTCATTTCATCATGAGTCACCTCGATCGCTTTTCGTACCACTCAGATTTCGGCCAAATCCCCCCAACCTGCCGGACTTTGATTGATAAAATTTCTACATGTAATCTTAAACCACTTTTCTGAAACGAATCAATCCGCTGAAACACGGACAACCAGGTGAGGGAGTGATTTATGATTTGTTGATTTGGCACATTCTACGATTTCTCCTCTCTCTCTCCGGATTGTGATTAATCGTGGCCTCCAAATCGAATCTGCTTCCCTCTAGACACGGCTCACATGACAAATGAATGATCCGCGTTGGATCGCACCAGGGCAATGGTGTTATACAATCATCATAACACATGCATCCCCGGCCCACTAGCACTCCATTTCTAACAAAGCACTTCCTATAAGCTTTTAAAAGCCTTCTCGAGAAACGCGCTACCCATATGTAAAAAGCTTCCTGAGAAATGTCCGTTTCTCATCGGCGTCGTCATCGTAGTCGTAGTTTGTGTCGATCAAACATTTCACTTTCGTCAGAAGACTCCATCGACGGAGGGAGACTGATTACTATCTTTAAAAGTAGCCACACAGGCAAAATCATGGTGCGCCTTGCGCAGAAAATTAATACCTTCGGGCCCAGTCAGTGCCGGCCGTGGAGTACCGTGCGGGATCTCTTGCCAAAAAAGAAACAAACAAATGCCATCAGAAAACCCACTCCGACAGCGTGCATGTGTAGAAGAGATCTAACGTGTAGCTGTGGCCATGGGTCTCTATTGGTTGGCTATGCTGGATCACTCATAGGATGAAGTGGAAGGGGTGCCAAATATCAATAGATTTTCGATGTTTCGCTCGAGTTTTAAAGCTTAAGTTGATGAGCGAATGGCACAATTCGATTAAAATAAATATGATAATACGCTGAAATGAATAAAGGGTGTTTCGATCGAAATTTAGTCGACCTAAACTTGACGCATTTCCTTTCATCGTGCATTAAAAAATTTGCACACCCCTCATTTTGAAGATGTGTGCGTGTATTGCCTCTATTTTGATTTTGAGATTAACACTTCACTTATCAAAATGTCGTCGAAGGAAGAGAAGCAACGCATCAAAATTTCGCACGTGCATGGAGAAAATCCAAACTACTCTCACGCCAAGTTGGCAAAATCGTTGAATGTGGCTAAATGAACTGTTCGTGGCAGACATTTTCAAGCACATTAAACTGTCAAAGTTCACGAAGAAATATTTGGTGAGGCAGGCCAACTGTACCTGTGGCTTAAAGAGCAACGTTTACATTGCGACCGGAATCGTAACCAGGAAATTTATATGAGCGAGTGCCTACGAAAACGTTGACTGCCTTTCCTGAAGCGACACATTTGTTCCGTTCTATTTTGACCGAATTTGGGATCTTGCCATTGCGGAAAAAAGGCCATGGAGTGTGGTATGCTGCCAACAAAGTTCAAGTGGTGCCCAAAGACAAGAACCCTCCCAACAAGCCAGAGCTCCGCCCAATCGAACAATATTGGGTCGTCGTCAAGCGGAACCTTAAGAAAACTCCAAAAGCTGTTGTGAGCGAGCAACAGTTCAAGGCAAACTGGCGTTCTGCGGCGAATAAAGTGGACAAAGAGACTCTACAAAATCTTATTTGATAGCTGAATATTTCTTCTGTATTTTGTATTAACTGAGTTTGAAAAAAAAAGAAGTTTATCTTTTTTAATAAAAACTTTGATCGACTCACACTTATTACTGTTTAACCAAATCTATCGGAATACCCTTGAATTGATCAATAGTTTATTGTTCGTTATAAGAAAAATGCAACTGTCTGCATTTAAAACACTAATTCTTCTAGTATAACTGCACAGTGGGAAATTTTTTTTTTTCATTCAATACTACCAAATAGGGTAGGTAACGACTTAAGCACCCCGAGACCCTATTCCAAGCACGGGGTTAACGTTAACCTACAACGCTCATTTTTTGTAGTATGGTGCTTCACTAGATGGAGCACCATATTGCAAAAAATGAGCGTTGTAGGTTAACGTTAACTCCGTGCTTGGAATAGGGTCTCGGGGTGCTTAAGTCGTTACCTACCCTACTGAATAAGTCCATGAATGCTTTTTTTATAAATTTAAGACACAAGTGGCAATTCATGAAATAGATCATTTTTAGGCAGTTTTGTGCAATAGTTTGGCAGATTTGAAATTAGATCATGATCAATAATAAATTCAACGCTATTGACGTTTTTCTAGCGCTCTGTTTTCGGGAAAGGCAAGAACAACTGATACATTAGGATCAGTATTCAGTATTCACAATAATCCGGACACCCCAAACCTTAAATAAAACCAAAAATTTTGCAGTGAAGTCTGTTCACGTTTAATTTCGGACACCAAAATAATTAGAAACCGTTGTTTAAGATTTTAATCCTTCCTTCTGTAAACTTCTAGAAATTTCTGTTGCATACCCGCCATCAGGTTTCGTATGGTATCCTCAGATACGCCCGCCGTGAAGATACTCCATATTCTCTTGAAATCATCGGTACCATTTGCTTTCTTCTTAAAGATTGGACTCGGAAAAAAATGCGACACTTTGTTTTGGGTGTAACTTTTTATCGCGTGGGTAAAAAATAATTTTGGGTTATACTAGTTTAGAGTGTTATGTTTATGTGTGCAAAATTTTATCGCGATCTGTCAAGTCGTTGTCAAGATGCATTCGAAACAAGAAGAGCTACGCCAGCAAATCTTGGGCGCGGTGATCGATAATCCTGGTCAGATGAATCGGCAAAAGGCTTGGAATCCACCATTCCACCGTGTCCCGCATTGTGAAGATGTTCCAGGAGACGAAGACCATCGAGCGGGCTCTGAAAGCTGCCGAAAACCGAAAACGGAATACCCAGAGAAGGCGTGGAAGATAAGGCAGTACTTTAAGAATAACCCGAACCTTTCCACCCGAGACGTGGCCAAAAACGGTCAATTCGTCGAAGTGGTTCGTCCAGCAGACCATGAAGCGAGCTGGGCTACGTGTTTTTAAGGTCAGGAAGGCGCCAAACCGGACTGACAAGCAAACACGGTGGCCAAATTGCATGCGCGGAAGCTGTACCGTGAGTGGCTGGTCAATCCAGGCTGTATCGTCATGAACGACGAGACAGATATTAAGGCGGACACCAAAAAAATCTCCGGCCTCGAGTTTTTTGTCGGTACGTCCCGCATGGAAGTTCCGGAAAAGTTCCGGAAGAGAAAGATGGACAAATTCGCGAAGAAGTACCCGTTGTGGCAGGCGATCTGCAAGTGCGGACGGTACAGCAAGCCGTTCGTTAGAACCGGCACCTTAAACGGGCAGATTTATCGAGAGGAATGCTTGCAGAAGCGCTTGCTGCCCTTCTTCCGCTCTCACCATGGTCCCACGCTGTTCTGGCCGGATCTCGCTTCGTGCCATTACGCCAAGCCTGTAATGGATTGGTACGAAGCGAAGGGCGTTAATGTGGTCTCGAAGGAGGTGAACCCTTCACATACACCAGACCTTCGTGCGATCGAAAAGTTTGTGGGCGATAATGGAGAAGAAGTGAAGAAATGCGGATAAACATTCAAAACCGATGAAGCTTTGAATAAAAACTGGGAGAAATAGTGTAAGGAAGATGGACAAAGCCTCGCCCAAGATGTCTTTAGCAGTTTTGTGTATGTGCGAGCATTCAGCTTGGGGGAGAAAATTCAATAAATAAATTGTGCCAAAACATAGCTAGTATATAGTTATTTAATTCCTGAAAATTTGAGAAGTATCCGATTTAAAATGAATTTTTGGTGATCATTTTTGTGTGTCTCATTTTTCCCGTTTCCAGTCTTTAGTTTCGAAGAGTTTCCGCTCAATTAGAGCCCAGTACTTCTCTATTGGGTTATGTTTTGGACAGTTTGGTAGATGGGCTGTTTTAGGACGTATTTGACCTTTTGTACCTTATATTATTCAAGGACGGATTTCTCATAGTGACAAGAGGGCAAATCAGGCCAAAACAGAGCTGGAGAGTCGAGGCTTCTGATAAACGGTAGCAAACACTTTTGCAGACATTCTTTATCGTACAAGTCCTTATTGATAGTTCCGGTAGAGACGAAACTTTTAGATTTTCGACTAAAACTTCATATGGCCTGCCCAATCAAATACTTCGGGAATTTGGACACCTTATTTGTCCGGAAATGCTCGATAACGGCGTTTCTTTGCATTGCAGTATACAAGTCAGGCCCGGAAGCTGTTTGATGTCTACAAGTACGCTAAGCTCCTTAGCAAGACTTTTTGCAGTGAAATTTTGCTTGCCATCACGTTTGAACACCTTTTTTGCTTTGTTTGCCTCTGCTTCACTTTTTGTACGTATGATTGCGAGCCACATTTCGCACAGAAAGATTGGGATTTTTCTCAATAATGGCTACCACCTTCTTGTCCATTTGTCGGGATCATACTTTTCGATTGGTTGCACTTCCAACCTTCCGATCGACAGTAAAACGAATTTCCAGCACAAAACATGGTACTTTGCGGTAATTTTAGTTTCTTGTCAAGATTGCGTACCGATAAATTCGAATATTGCTGCCGTTCGTTCAAATGACACTTGATTTGACGCCATTTTACTGAATGTAACCAGAATGTAAACATGCTGTACCATGATATAACGTAGAGAGTTTCAGCTGCCATACAAGTGAAACGTTTCAGCGATCCGTGAAATAATTCAAAATCTACACTGAAAGAAAAGTGTTCGAAACTTCACGTTGACAGGCTTTATATTTTAACGGTACAGGGTCCAGCAATTGAAGTGCTACATAGAAACAAACAGATAAATTGATCAAAACAAAAAAACTACCAGGTACAGCCCCATTGGGTTGTTTGGAATGATGACTTAGGACTACGCAACGCCAATTTTTTTGAATTTAACCATTCAGGCCTAAAATTTTCAAAGCGTTCTAATAGGAGCAATTTGGTGTTTTCTGATTAAATTGGTGCTCATTAGCATGGACATAATTGAAAAGAGTAGGATATATTTTTTTGAGATGTGCTAGGTCGTTCAAACTGTCCTGGAGCTCAGAATTTAAAATCTACAGTTGTAAGAGTAGCTTTATCCGTTTCACAATTTAATTATATATGTTCAAACATATTCAAACATAGAAACTATGAGATAATCTTAGGATATTCATGCCAAACCAACTTATTTAACTTTTTACAGTTCATAAAGCTACAGCTGCAATTGCAAGCCTTAGGTTTTGAATGACTTAAAACTAGCTAATTAATATATGATGTCTGAACATATTAACTAATTATAATATGATGTCTGTGGACCGTTCAGAGTATTCATTGAATGTTTATCGTAATTTTGTAAAGCTCAAAAGGCTACGGTTACTACTGCATATATTAAGTCTGAACTCAAGGCAGTTTTTATGAACTTGAACATCCTAAAATAACCTGATAATGACTGGTGACCTTACAGAAGATTCACTGAACGTATTTGAATGGCCTTCTATAGGTTATAAAGCATATGTAACGACTGTAGATCCTAACTTCTGAACTCAAGGGCAGTTTTGATAACCTAGAACATCCCAAGATATCTCATTATATCTGTTTACCTTCCAGAAGACTCACTTTAATTGGTCAAAAACATATTGTTACATATTGTTGTTTGGTCCACTTAGCTACAGTTATAGCCGTAGATTTTCAGATTTGAATTCCAGGATAATTTGGATAACCTAGACGATTATTTCATAATGTATGTTGGTCTTCCAAAATATTTAATGAATATTTTTCATTACACAGCATAGCTTTGCGTGGCATTCTGATCTCAAGGATAGTTTGGATGACCCAGTATTGGCAGTATTAGGCGACGGACAAATCGCTAGAACTAGAAACAAGCAATAGGTAGTATAAGAGCACGATCGGTTGCATAACCTTTTGTCAGTCAAGGGGATTTCCCCCCTTGCCTATCCTGCATAGGGTAGTATGACAAAGGGTTATGTGCCTGATCGTATACTACCGTTCAAATGCCCTCCGCTCGTTTTCAAACTTACATCTATTCAATTTCAAAGCCTGCCGTTCCCTTACGGATCTATCAATACACTTTCTCTTCATGTCTATTTGTTCTAGCAATAAAATTACTGTCCGCTCCTAGCGCTTTGCATGGAGATGATAAATTATCTGCTTCTGGAAAAAACTGCATTTAAAATTACTGTTACAACTGTAAATCTTTAGTTCTGTACTGTCCTGACGTTTGGATGACCTGTTTGGATGGGCGTTTGGAGTTATAAAATATTGACTGCTGACCTTCCAACAGATTCATTGAGTATGAACACATATAGTCATCTTATATAGGACAAAAAGCTACTGTTACAACTGTAGATCTTATGCTTTGAACTCCAGAACAGTTTGGATGACCCCGATCATCCCAGTTTATCTCGTAATATTTGTTAACGTTCTTAAATGTTCACTGAATATGGTGGAACACGTAGCGTTACTTTGTATACCACAAAAAGCTATAGTTACCACTGTAGATCATACGTTCTGAACTCAAGGATAATTTAAATGTCCTAGAACAACACAAAATTTTCAAAAAAATAACTGTTGATCTTCCAGAAGATTCATTCAATGTGTTTGATTACACATCTTCAGTATCAGTTCAGTAGATCTGAAGTGCTGAACTCAAGTTCAGTTTGGATAACCTAGATCATCATAGAAAGATACAAAATATTCAAATGCTCAGCTTTTGAAGCAAGCAACACCATGCTGGAGGTGGTTGGGTTCGATTCCCGGTCTGGTCTAGGATTTTTTTGTTTAAGAAAATTTCTCGACTCCCTGGGCATAGGGTATGATGGAACTTGCCACACAATCATACTTATGCAAAAATGGTAACTATCATCGAATGCTCTTAGTTAATAACTGTGGAAGTGCACTTAGAACACTAAGTTGAGAGCAAGCAATTAACTTATTGCGAAAGTAATAAGCTTGAAATTTTTAAAAAGAAGAAGCATATGGGCCATTAGGCTGATGCAAATTTCGAAATGTGTGCTCCCTTAAACTTAATCGACGCCAATTTGGGTCCTGATAGTCCCCAAAAAATTTGAACACATTTGGTTTTGATTTGACTTTGCACACGCTATTCAAAGTTTGTATGGGAATTAGTATAAAGAATCTCAAACTTTCATTTCCAGATCCCTAACATCTTGATATTATGTCCAACATTTCGAAATTTGCATCAGCCTAATGGGACATATTCTAAAACAATGCTTTATACTACTAAGAAGGCATTTATTTTCTCTTCCTGAACATCTTCATATTCAGCGAATATTTTTTCTAAATATTCCCCAGATAGAATTCATGTCGAACAAATTTTTGAAGACAGTGTATACTATTAATCAGTCTGTGATTTTATACAGTCTTTTTCGTTTTGGGGTTACATATGATCTCTTAGGCCTTAAGGGATTCATATACTTTTTAAAACAAGGCTGAACATTTATGAACTTTTAAAAAGTATTTGACCAGAAATCAACATTGTTTGCTATTGAAATTGATGCGTAGAAATGTTTCAAATCGGTTGGTGTAAAAATTATGAAAATATTTTAATAAATGACAGAGATATTAACGCTCAAAATCTGATCACTTTTCGTCACGGTCGTAATGCGATTTTTTTAAAAATTGTACCCCCGTATAGTAACAAAGACGTAGTTCTACGTCAAAAAAAAAAGTTATTTAATTCATTTAACTTAAATTAAAAGCAAATCACTTTTTAAGAATTCACAGGTCAAGTTCAATTTGTTCGCCCTTGAGTTCAAGAACTCACCGCAGACGATCGAGGAACACAAAGTGCGAGGCCCACAGGTGTTAATGTGGGCTACCACCAGATGTCACTTCAGGACTTGCCCAACTTCATGTTTTTTAGACTAGACTTCAGTCTCCAACATACTCCAGATTGCGAAATCCATAGTGTTCAGGTCCTTCGAGCTCGAAATGAACCTTGAAAAATGTTCCACAATCCAGGGTTGACTTTTCTTCGCTTTGTAAGCCAAAGTCTTGATGGAAGCCCCAATCCTCGGAACCATAATGACGACGTGCCCATGGTTCGACGGCGTTTTGTAGAACTAGTTCCTGATATGTATTTTGGTTGATCTTCACTCCTTCAGGCACAAATCCAGCGGAATCTGGCCATCACGGGTGATTCCGGCCCAAACCATCATCGATGCTGGTTTCTGTCAGCTGGTGGCCGTCAACACGCCGGCATGAGTTCATGGTTAAGCTGGCAACCAAAATCTGTCGTTCTGCTTATTCACGAACTGTAGTCTGTACGATGAAGAGTTTCTCGTCGGTAAACACGATATTCTCCAACCTTCCTTCCTTCAGCAACGCCTTCGCTCTTTTTACCCGTTCTTGTTTCTGCACCACCAAAAGGTCTTGAACTTTCTGGATCTTGTAAGACTTGGTCTGAAGTTTGTCTTTCAGGATTCGATGGAGACTTCGATTAATACGTTGAGATGCCCCGGCAATTTAGTGGTACTATGTAGAGGATTTCTCTTAAGTCGTCTCTTGATGATCTTCACCATGGCAGGTTCACTACAGTAGCTCGAAGGCCCCCACAATACCCATTTTTGGTACTTCCGGTTTTCAGGTATCTTTTGACTACACGGTGAACAAAATTTCTTCACACTCGTAAATAGGACCACTCATGAACTACATATATCATATATGTATATCCATCTACTGCTGGGATAGACACGAGTGGCACGATCTTCAGGAAGTCTGTCCAACTATTTGGCTTCACCGACGACGTTGATATCGTAGCACATAACTTTGAGACGATGGTGAAAACGTGCATCTGACTTAAGGCCGAAGCTGGTAGGATTGGGCTTGTTAATAATGTGTTTAAAACATAATACATGATGGTAAGAGGCTCACGACAAGACAATGTTAGCCTCCTAGCACGAGTTCAGTTCGATGGTGATGAAATCGAGGTAGTAGACAAATTCGTGTATCTGGGCTCATTGTTGACCGACGATAACGACACTAGCAGAGAAATACAAAGAGAAATACATTATGGCTGGGAATCGTGCCTACTTTAGACTCCAAAGGACGCTAAGATCGAACAAAGTTCGCCGAACTACAAAGTTGACCATCTACAAGACATTAATTAGACCGGTAGTTCTCTGCGGCCACGAAACATGGACATTGCTAGTTGAGGACCAACACGCCCTTGGAGTCTTTGAACGGAAGGTGCTGCGTACCATCTACGGTGGAGTGCAGATGAAAGACGGAACGTGGAGGTGGCGAATGAACCGCGAATTGCACCAGTTGCTGGGAGAACCTCCCATCGTGCACATCGCAAAAATCGGTCGACTACGATGGGCTGGGCATGTCGTAAGAATGTCGGACGACAGGCCTGAGAAAATGGTTCTCGAAAACGAACCGACAGGTACAAGAAGAAGAGGCGCGCAACGAGTAAGGTGGATCGAACCAGTAGAAGGCGACCTGCGGACCCTCCGCAGACAGCGAGGCTGGCGAGTAACAGCCATGGACCAAATAGAATGGAGACAACTTCTGTGTACAGCAGAGGCCACGCCGGCCTTAGTCTGATTGGTAAGGTGAGGTATATCCATCTACCGTTTTCCCGCTCGGAACAAGGCAACCACAGCCAAGACACAATGTAAACAAAACGGTGAGGGGTCGTCCAATACAGTTTCCTGGGCAACGTAATAATGATTGTTGGAGTAATGTAACAGTTCAATTGCCAAACCCTATGGTTGTTTATTTCAGATTCATGGGATATGATTTTACAATTTACGGAGTCAGAACTTAGTTATTCAGTATTTGCATAAAATGTTTGAACTTTACGTTAACTTTGGGTTTGTACAGACTCTTGAGATACTGTGTTAGCCGTCTTTGTCCAAAAATTTTCAAAGTGTTTGATATTTTCAATTACTTGTTTCTGTCCAGAGCCGCTTCCGCTTCACCAGAGCTGCATATTTTCCGATTGGACGTTACTCTGGACAATTTGGTGGATTTGCGAATGTTAGTGGACTATTTATTTTATTTGCTTCATACAATTTTAAAACTACTGTCATCATAGCAGAATCGTGTCACAGCTTCGCAATTTCAGTGGCACGTATGTAAAATTGGAATCACTTATGGACTGCAATGCATCATTAATGTGTTCAAAATTTGGTTTGTCAAATTTTTTTACCTTCTTAGGTCTGCGCGATCCAAAATTCGAATTGATTTCATATGTGTGTCAGGACTTTCCTGCTCCGTGGTTGATTATGGTAAATTTTTAGTCTCACGGTACAGGCTGGGGGAAACTGTACGATGTCAACTGGTCCAGCTGATTGATTTAATCTGTACAAATAATAAAACCATAATTGCCATACTTCGTATTTGCTTTATCAAACTGATTGTACAAATAATCCTCAACCAATGCCAAACCATGATCGTCCAATTTGAAAACAGTATAAAAAATACTTGTAAACTGGCACCCACCTCGAGAATAGTACGTCACACGAAATCATTCATCACCAAGTCACCGAAGCAAGCATCATCCTCCCTGCGGCCACCGTCCACAGTACCACGGGCAGCGAAAACTCTTAAAGAAATGAGCCCAGCAACGCCCGGCCACGAATGACGACCAGCACGCGGACAACCCGGGCGGAGAAATTTGGGAGGAAAAGGAAACCGCGAAAAGTTTTCGTAACTTGGACTATGCAAACAAATCTTTCCTACATCCCTGTGGCAAACAGTCGAACAGCCCCGCAACAACCATCGAAACGGTCTTCCCAAACCAGCTCACACGGGAACTCATTAATATTCAATCATAGGTATTAGAAAAATCGATCAATTATAATTATATTTTTCGGACCGACTCACGCGCGCTTCTTCTCCCTCTACACCCTCGGCCTCGGTCACTCGCGAAAGTGATCTTTCGACGCCCGATTTTGCGGTGATGGAATACCTAACGAAGGATCCCACCCCCACCCATGGCTGCAGTGGGCGAAGGCGAAAGAGCTTGTTGCTTGCTTGCTTGCTTGTTGGGCATCAAAGACGATTGATTAGTATCGGAAAGCCACGCTGGGCCGGGCCAGTGATGAACTAGCATGGGATGGATGGGAACGAAAATCATGAAACCGAGATGGAAGTGATGATGAGTTAAATGATGCTTTAAAACAGAGCGCACCGAGTGGCGGCTTGTAGGCGGTGTAATTGATGTTTTTCTTTGAGGAAATTATAGCCATTAGTTTGCATGTTTAGTGTATTGTAGTTTGTTCTGTTGGCAAAAATTGATTTCTGTGTTTTCTAGCTTTTCGCGTCCGACTGGGGAAGTTTGGGTGGAGTTGTTGCAAAGTGAGATCTACTTTGGAAGATGACACGATCGGCGGTTGTCGAACGCTTCCCTCCAACTAAGTGAGGAAGTGGCTCAGTTTTATTGGCGGTGTATTCTGCCATGTATGGCTGCGGAGAAAGTTGACTTTGGGCAAATATTACGACAAGAGGTAAAAAGCAGTTTTTACATACACAAAAACGCATCAAACAATGAAAATCTCAAATGGCCTATGAAACCTGATTGAAAAATGCATTATCTAGGAAAAAGGTTGACCGGTTGGGGTAGGATTCCAACTCTCATAACTCACTTAATCTATCTGGAAGGCTAAACCCCTGAATTAACATAAAAGACCCCTTGAATTTATGCCAAATCTAGCCCCTCTATGTGCATTATAGGATGTACCGTCAACGTCACGTTCAATTCAACCCGTAATATCGATTGAACAAAATTCAGGACAGCAGTAGATGAAGCCGTAACGACTATAAAAGAGTTTTCTCTGCTGGAGGAATATAACTTTCTCTCCAACCTGATGTTGGACAGCGCGCTTCAAGCTCAAACTTTTCAGGAACATCATTTCTCTGGAAACCTTCTTCTCTATGGTGGGATCAGCAATGCACCGAGGTTTAACGTAAAAAGTCCGACGCGTTCAATCCGTAGACGTGGAACACCTGAGCACTTCGAAGTATACACGGCTCTCGAACGCGAACTTAAGAGCCTCATCAAGGCCAAGAAACGCGGTTACTGGCGAACATTCGTGAACGGGCTATCGCGCGAAACGTCGATGAGTACTCTTTGGAACACGGCGCGAAGGTTGCGTAACCGAACTACGAACAACGAGAGCGAAGAGTACTCGGACCAATGGATCCTCAAATTCGCGCGAAAAGTTTGTCCAGATTCTGTGCCGGCACGGATGATTCCTCGCGAAAACACGTATTCGATAGATGAGATTAGCCAACCCTTTTCAATGGTAGAGTTCTCTCTCGCACTCCTTTCGTGTGGCAATACGGCTCCAGGCGCTGATAGGATCAAGTTCAACTTGCTCAAGAACCTCCCAGACGTCGCGAAGAGGCGCATGTTGCACTTGTTTAATCAGTTTCTAGAACTCAACATTGTACCGGATGATTGGAGACGGGTGAGAGTTATTGCCATTCAAAAACCTGGTAAGCCCGCGTCCGACCACAACTCCTATCGACCCATCGCGATGTTATCTTGTATTCGAAAGTTGTTGGAGAAAATGATCCTTTTCCGTCTGGACAAATGGGTTGAGACGAATAACCTGCTTTCAGATACTCAATATGGTTTCCGTAGGGGTAAGGGAACGAACGACTGTCTCGCGTTGCTTTCCACAGATATTCAGTTAGCTTTTGCTAAAAAAGAGCAAATGGCTTCTGTATTCTTGGACATAAAGGGGGCTTTTGATTCAGTATCTGTTGAAGTTCTTTCAGATAAACTCCACGCTTGTGGTTTGTCACCATTAATGAATAATTTTTTGTACAATTTGCTGTCAGAGAAACATATGAGGTTTTCACATGGAACCTCTACAGCTTCACGATTTAGCTACATGGGTCTCCCCCAGGGATCATGTTTAAGCCCCCTTTTATATAATTTTTATGTCAAAGACATTGACGGTTGTCTAAGTGACAACTGTACGTTGAGACAACTTGCAGATGACGGCGTAGTGTCTGTCACGGGACCCAATGGGGTCGATCTGCAAGGACCCTTACAGGATACCTTAGACAATTTGTTTACTTGGGCTCGAGAGCTAGGTATCGAATCCTCTACGGAGAAAACTGAGTTGGTAGTTTTTTCAAGGAAGCACAACCGAAGCTTCAAATTTGGGGTAAGCCTCATTCTAATCTCATTCTATGTCATTTAAATATCTTGGGGTCTGGTTCGATTCAAAGTGCACCTGGAGATCCCATATTGAGTATGTGAAGCGAAAGTGCCAGCCAAGGATTAACTTTCTCTACACAATTAACGGAACTTGGTGGGGAGCTCATCCACAAGATCTTCTAACGTTGTACCGGACAACGATTTTGTCGGTTATGGAATACGGTAGTTTTTGTTTTCAGTCAGCGGCTCGGTCGCACTTCATTAAACTGGAACGTATTCAGTATCGGTGTCTTCGTATCGCGTTAGGTTGCATGCACTCGACTCACACCATGAGTCTTGAAGTGCTTGCTGGCATGTTCCCACTCTCGGATCGGTTTAGAGAATTATCTCTCCGGCTCCTCACCAGATGTGAGGTTATGAACCCCCAGGTGATCGAACATTTTGAGAAGCTCCTTGAGTTGAATCCTCAAACTCGCTTCATGACCTTGTACCATTTGTACATAACACAGGATGTCAGCCCTTCGCCGAACATTTCCAATCGTTTCAATTCGGTTTATTTTGATTTATCCATGAAGCAGGAGCTTCGTGGAATCCCAGAGCATCATCGTCCTGTGATTGCTCCGGTGATATTTGCTGCAAAGTTTGGCCAAGTTGATTCCACTAAATCGTTCTTCACTGACGGATCATTGATAGAGGAGTTAGCAGGCTTTCGAATATTTAATGAAACTTATAGCGCCAATCGTAAACTTCAAGCTCCTTGTTCCGTATATGTCGCTGAATTAGCGGCTATACATTTTACACTAGAAATTGTTGCCTCATTAACACCGGATCAGTACTTCATTTTCACGGATAGTCTCAGTTCTATAGAGGCTATTCGCTCATTGAGGCCGGTAAAGCACTCCTCGTATTTTCTCATGAAAATACAGGAGCTTCTAAGTGTTTTATCTTCGCGTTATTTTATCATCACCTTTGTATGGGTCCCATCTCATTGTTCAATTCCGGGCAATGAGAAAGCGGACTCGCTTGCAAAGGTGGGCGCTATGGAAGGCGATATTTGTGATCGACAAATCGCCTTCAACGAATTTTTTCCTATTTTTCGTCAACAGTCACTCGTCAGCTGGCAGTATAAAAAAATTTGGTCAAAATTTGGTCAATATCAACTTGACGTATTTCTTTCAATTTTGCATTTAAAAAACCTGAACACCCTTCATTTTGAAGGTGTGTGTGTGTAGAATGTTGCTCCTATTTTGATTTTGGAATTCACTCTTCAGTTGTCGAAATGCCGTCCAAGCAAGAAGAGCAGCGTTTCAAAATTTTGCTCGCGCATCGCGAAAATCCGAGCAACTCGCACGCAAAGTTGGCAAAATCGCTAAAAGTTGCCAAATCAACCGTTACAAATGTAATTAAAGTGTTTGGGGAACGTTTGTCGACAGCCAGGAAGTCTGGATCGGGGGGAAATCGAAAACCGGAAGCCGCTGAGACGACAAAGAGAGTTGCCAGTAGTTTCAAGCGAAACCCTAACCTATCTCTCCGAGATGCCGCAAATAAGCTGGGTGTATCGTCTACAACCGTGCATCGAGCCAAAAAACGAGCCGGACTATCGACTTACAAGAAGGTTGTGACTCCAAATCGCGATGATAAACAAAATACGACGGCCAAAGCGCGATCCCGGAGGCTGTACACGACGATGCTGACGAAGTTTGACTGCGTGGTAATGGACGACGAAATCTACGTCAAAGCCGACTACAAGCAGCTTCCGGGACAGGAGTTTTATACGGCAAAAGGAAGGGGAAAGGTAGCAGATATTTTCAAGCACACGAAACTGTCAAAGTTCGCAAAGAAATATCTGGTTTGGCAAGCCATCTGTATATGTGGCTTGAAAAGCAGCATTTTCATAGCTTCCGGGACTGTCAACCAAGAAATTTACATGAAAGAGTGTTTGAATAAACGTCTGCTGCCTTTCCTGAAGAAACACGGTTGTTCCGTACTGTTTTGGCCGGATTTGGCATCTTGCCATTACGGTAAAAAGGCCATGGAGTGGTACGCCGCCAACAACGTGCAGGTGGTTCCCAAGGACAAGAACCCTCCCAACACGCCAGAGCTCCGCCCAATTGAGAAATACTGGGCTATTGTCAAGCGGAACCTAAAGAAGACCAAAAAAACTGCTAAGGACAAGCAGCAGTTCAAGGCAAACTGGCTTTCTGCGGCGAAGAAGGTGGACAAGGTGGCTGTACAAAATCTGATGGCAGGGGTCAAGCGTAAGGCCCGGCAATTCGGATTTGGAAAAGCGGAAGCCTAACTGATTACTTTTCCTGAATTTTATACTAATTGAACTTGAAAAAGAAATTTAATTTGATTTTTTAAATAAACGATTTCACCGATTTACACGCGTTTTCCCTTGACCAAATATTGACCATATCACCCTTTAATGAAATCGCACAAAAATACGCTGCAGCTCGAAGTACCATTCGAAGAATTTATTTGCGAGCATAATATCGTTCTTATCGAGGCAGCAAGCAACCAAAAAGAACATTGAGGCAAAGTCTCGTCACCAAAACTCGAGCTCGGAAATTGTACCAGCAGGTTTTGACGAAGTACCAAGGATGCCTGCTCATCGACAATGAAACTTACATCAAAATGGATTTCGGACAGCTTCCTGGCAAAAAAATCTACATGGCGACTGCATGCGCAGATATTCCTACTAAGTTTAAGTTTGCTTTTATGGACAATTTTTCCAAAAAACTGATAATTTGACATGGGATATGCAGCCGCTGGGCCAGACCAAAGTGTTCGTGACGAATAAGACGATGGACTCGAAGCTGTACGAGGAAGAATGCCTCCAAAACCGCGTACTACATTTCTAGCCTAGATTTCATCGATAAAAACATAAATCCACCAAACTGCCGGCAGTTCTGGCCCATTGAGAGATTTTGGGCAGTAATAAAGCCGAAGCTTAAGGAAAGTGGAAAAACGGCTCGTGCCAAGGAAGTTGACAACGGAGGTGAGCAGCGTTTGATGGGAGGAATAAAGAAGAAAGTGCAAATTTTCCTTAGAAACGAAGAGAAATGATTTGTATTGATATTGTAGTTTAACAGTGAATTCCTTTTGTTTTGTTGTATAAAACATATTTGTACGTCAATCCGATACCGAGATACAGATGATTTTATTATTCCGGATTCTAAATGGACATAGCTTTATATAAGAAGTAGTACTTTTGATCCCCAAAAGAACTCCTCCTTCACATGAATTCTCACAATCAAGACGAATAACCATAGAAATTAACTAACAATTTGAGAGTTTCGAATTTATAAATAAGACATCGATACTTCCACTGTAGCGCAGTGATCAAATCCCTGACCTCTTTGGGAAAATAATCCAGCGAAGGAAAGTGGGAGCACTTTTGTGTGAATTGTTTCAAAAAAAATTCCACAGTGGTAAATAACCAATTACTGTTGATGTGTTTAGCTTATGAAATTATAACTTCCTGAAATTTATGTATGTAGCTTGCTTGCAGTTATAAATAAAGATTTTTTTTTACAAATTTAACAAGAAAAAAATGTAGAAAAAGGCAAAATGAGAAACTTTCGAGAGGTTTGGGTGGACAAATTTAATGCAATTGATTTTTTGAATTAGATAATAAGTACCTTCCACTTTCTAAAACCAGCGTAGTAAATCATGTTTAGTCCACTTGAATGGTTAAAAAAAGCTATTAAATGACAACATAATTATTTTAAGACCGTGTTTTGAAACCGAAAACTGTTTTCCAATACAATTTTGTAATCCAAGATGGACCAGCAATCAAGAGAGAACTGGAACAACGAAAACTGACTTATTATTCGTAGTTCGGATTATGGCACTGATAGTCCTCAAACCTTTGGACTTTTTTTTAATTGTTGAAAATAGTTAAAGAAAAAAAAAGAACAAGTTGGTATAAAACCAAACTTCAAGATGAATCCTAGAGGATTTGAGCTGTTTAGTGGAATACCTGTAACTAAAAATTAGAAGAAAAATTAGTATCTTCCATTTAATTTCAACTACCTTTGCTTATCTCCGACAGATACGCGTATTTCGTCTACAATGTGCAGACTTCTTCAGTGTCTCGTACTAATAACTCGACTTATTAGTACGAGACACTGAAGAAGTCTGCACATTGTAGACGAAATACGCGTATCTGTCGAAGATAAGCAAAGGTAGTTGGAATTAAATGGAAGATACTATTTTTTCTTCTTATTTATAGTTACAAACTTCAAGGTTCATCTTTATAACCACGTTGTAAAACGTTACTTTAAAACTCCGAAAGCCGCTCTCCCATCATGATTTTCAGTCAAACCAACGAAGTCTTGTTGTGTTACCCATGGAAGGTCGCCCTTACATCTTTACCCCCGGAAATCGAAATCTCCAAATCAACTAGTATTGAAACCCACTATCAGGATACTCAAGAAACACATCCCGTATCATCCTGCGGCACGCAACGAAACTTACCGGGCAATATTTTCCCACAATCAACGCATTCCACTGGCAGCACAAGAAAACCGCACTTATTCACTAATAATTACAACCATCCGCCATCCATCCATCCCACATCGAGCAACTCCAACGTTTACAACGCAACGCAAAGCAAACGAAACAAAAAACACGCTAAAATGATCACTCTTCATATAAAAACCCTACCCAAAGCATTGGCCGTACATTGGCCAAAGTCAATCACGGAGAAGGATTCCTGCGCTCGGACTTCCTCAGAGTTGTTGGCCGCGATTCAACGAGAAAGCTGCTGATATTGTTGTTGTTGTGGTTGTAGGAAGAAAAACGGCAGCCACTTGCAGGAGGACCCTAAGGTCGACTATGCGGTCATACGCCATCGTGTAAAGCACCAACCAGTCGGTGCAAGGAGCCCCGGAACCGAGCGGAGTGGCGGATGATAAGCACAAGACCGAGCAGTTCCCATATCGCTTCCATGTACACGCGGTCGGTCGACCCTCATCATCAGTCAGCTGAAGCTGAGGCTGAGAGTTAAGGCCAGAGCCAGAGTCCATCCCTCGCTCTTTGCCTCTCCGCCTTGAATGCTATTTGAACACCATTAATTGAGGCAGCTAAATTAATACCTGTGTTTATGTTGCGAAGTTTGATTCCTCAATCGTTTGTTCGCGTTTCGTTGCAACATCAGCAACATCAGCAGCAGCAGTGGCAAGTGGATGCTGGTGAAGAAGAATCCGTGCAACCGCAACAACGCACTGAAACGGAATAATGCTGGTCTTTTTAGCACGAGATAAGATTGCGTGCCGTCAATCCGCGGGAATAGGTTGATCCGGATGCTGGCGGAAGGGAAAAACAGACAAGAGGGAGTTTACCTTCTATTTGAGAATCGTACAACTTAACAAAAATCACGGTAATAACTGAAAGACGCCATCGGAAACCGGTAAAGGTGATAATTATCAATATTTGTGTTTGTGTACGATCTTAATTTGTTGCTTATAGCTTTATCCTGGAATTGATTAACATGGACAAACCACCGAGGAAGTCCGGTAGCTGCTAATGAGTCCTAATTTCCAACAGGATGTTTTGAGTCCACCTGAAACAACAAAATAATCTGCTTGTTGAATCTTTGGGTGGCCTTTCGTTCGGGTGTTGGTTTGATTTATATTTGCTCAATGCCAGAAAGCCTTCCGTTATTTAGTGTGTGGCGACTTCGTACCTTCAACGGTCGCTATATTTGACACAAAATTGAGTAGGTTTTGACTCAACTTTGTCACTAAAAACTTGTTCAGATTGACAAGTCAATAAATCCAAGCCAATAAAGAAGGAGCTGTGATTAATAAGGGAAATGAAAAAAATTGCCTCCGTTTTTAGCTATTCCTATTGTTCAAAATGTTAGTCCTGCTTCTTATGTATTATATCGTAACTTACCCTTATCTCTCATAAATCAATATCAATAAATCATTAGATTTTCAAACGCACATAAAGGGTGATACGGTCAAAATTTGGTCAAGGGAAAACGCGTGTAAATCGGTGAAACTGTTTATTTAAAAAATCAAATTAAATTTCTTTTTCAAGTTCAATTAGTATAAAATTCAGGAAAAATATTCAGTTAGGCTTCCGCTTTTCCAAATCCGAATTGCCGGGCCTTACGCTTGACCCCTGCCATCAGATTTTGTACAGCCACCTTGTCCACCTTCTTCGCCGCAGAAAGCCAGTTTGCCTTAAACTGCTGCTCGTCCTTCGCAGTTTTTTTGGTCTTCTTTAGGTTCCGCTTGACAATAGCCCAGTATTTCTCAATAGGGCGGAGCTCTGGCGTGTTGGGAGGGTTCTTGTCCTTGGGAACCACTTGCAAGTTGTTGGCGGCGTACCACTCCATGGCCTTTTTACCGTAATGCCGTACCGTACAAGATGCCAAATCCGGCCAAAACAGTACGGAACAACCGTGTTTCTTCAGGAAAGGCAGCAGACGTTTATTCAAACACTCTTTCACGTAAATTTCTTGGTTGACAGTCCCGGAAGCTATGAAAATGCTGCTTTTCAAGCCACAGGTACAGATGGCTTGCCAAACCAGATATTTCTTTGCGAACTTTGACAGTTTCGTGTGCTTGAAAATATCTGCTACCTTTCCCCTTCCTTTTGCCGTATAAAACTCCTGTCCCAGAAGCTGCTTGTAGTCGGCTTTGACGTAGGTTTCGTCGTCCATTACCAGGCAGTCAAACTTCGTCAGCATCGTCGTGTACAGCCTCCGGGATCGCGCTTTGGCGGTCGTATTTTGTTTATCATCGCGATTTGGAGTCCCTACCTTCTTGTAAGTCGATAGTCCGGCTCGTTTTTTGGCTCGATGCACGGTTGTAGACGATACACCCAGCTTATTTGCGGCATCTCGGAGAGATAGGTTAGGGTTTCGCTTGAAACTACCGGCAACTCTCTTTGTCGTCTCAGCGGCTTCCGGTTTTCGATTTCCACCCGATCCAGACTTCCTGGCTGTCGACAAACGTTCCCCAAACACTTTAATTACATTTGTAACGGTTGATTTGGCAACTTTTAGCGATTTTGCCAACTTTGCGTGCGAGTAGCTCGGATTTTCGCGATGCGCGAGCAAAATTTTGATACGCTGCTCTTCTTGCTTGGACGGCATTTTGACAACTGAAGAGTGAATTCCAAAATCAAAATAGGAGCAACATTCTACACACACACACCTTCAAAATGAGGGGTATTCAGGTTTTTTAAATGCAAAATTGAAAGAAATACGTCAAGTTGATATTGACCAAATTTTGACCGTATCGCCCTTTAGAGCTCAAAATTTGAAATTTTCTTGAAATCAATAATCCACTAGAGCAACTCTCAAAAATATATAGGGAAAATTAATTTTTGACAGATATTCTTTTCACAGTTCAAGGTGTTTGCAGTCCAGCCTACAAGTGGCCTAAATAATATTTCTAGAATATTATTGTATATCGGACCTTTTGTTATGCGGAGAGAATCAAGCTACCAACCTTTTTTTTTGATTCAACGGATACCGGGATGGTGACGATTGGCTCGAGGTTTTGGTGCGCATCAACTCAATCAGTCGTTATGAACCAGAGCTGAAATCTCTTTCTGTTTACTATGCGCAAAGTGAAGCGTTGAAAAAATATTTCTCGTTTTCTTTAATGCATGACAGGTATGTGTTTTTAGGTGGATCTGATCGTGATATTGAAATAAAATAGGTCAATATATATTTATGTGTATTTTTCATTCAAATTGTGAAATTGGCTTTAGTTAGATCATATTATCTCTCACCATGCTTTGATAATCGTCAGTCATTTTGAGGTTAGATTTTTCTGAGAAAGTTGATTGTAACTATTGTTCAAAAGGACGAATAACTCATTTGAGAAAAGTCGGAATTTAAAATCAGATTCTAAAATGTCATGCCAAGTAAGTCTAGGTATCGAAATCATTTAGCCAAATATCTTTTAATCATTTGACTCCAAAGAACGACTCAAAATTAAAATTAGAAAAATGCAATTTTATTAAAGCTCAAAATTATTATATATTAGTTTCTCACATAATTCACCAGTCGCTTCAAAATATATCTCAACATTTGTTTGATCAGTGAAACTCCAAAGAACTGCTCAGCTTTGAGAGAAGGAATAATCTCACAAAGAGTAGTAAACCGGGCAAGCGCTTGATTCAGAAGTTTGCTGTCGTATTTATCGAGGAATATTTATCGTTCCAGGTGTAAAGAATCAAATGAAGGTATCTTTCGGAGGAACTGCATATTTCTATAAGATTATAAAAAATAATGACCCATTATGTCTAGCTGTTAAACATAAAACATATTTCCACATAAATCAGAAGTCTACAATTTTGTCAAATATATTCATAAGTACTTCTCATGTATATGGGCAAGTGGCCGAATACAATTTTTTGCATTTTTGAACACAAAAGTTTCGTTTTTTAGTTATAATTGATATAGTTGAAACATAATTCGAATGCCTATTACTGCAACAGCCCACACATATTGATGAACTCCAAATGTAATAAGTCTAGAATATCGGGATGCTATCTGATGCGATTGAGAATGTGTTTTTATTTCCTTATTCCTTTTTCAGACTTATTTTCTCCTATCTTCTCCTATCTAGTATAAATTATGAAAAGCGGCAAAAGATCTGACAAACGCAATTACCGTGAAACTGCCATTATTTTAAGCATTGCTACGATTTTTGAAGTGATAGTCAATGAAAAGCTGGTCTATCAAATCAAAAACATGATTACTAACAATTAAACAATTTTAAGACATATCACAAACCCTTGGAAACTAACTGTTGGGGAAAGCATCCCAAGTAACACGCAAAATATCTTTTTAGAATGATTTATAATTGTTTGTATTATAAATGTATTATAAACGTATTGCAAAACATGTCAAGTTTGGAGCGGTTTGTAACTCTCATATTCTTTATATCACTCTGACAAACGAGAGCTAAAAATACTTTTACCACTGCTGCTATAATACTATATTATTGTTCTCAAGAACATGGTTCCATACATTTATAACATATATACAGGACAAGATTTTATGGGCAGTTCTATATACTGTTGAAATTACATTACAGCAACCATGTTTTGCAAAACGTGTTCTTTTTTCTCATTGCGATGAATTTGTTGATTGTGGTTTTACTGTCAACGGAAAGCATATCATAGATACTCAGACTTTACTTTTCAACAATCTGAGATGGCTTAGCAAAGAAGCTACAAACCTATCACGCCAAGGACTAGTGTTCAAATCCCACGCTTGGTGATGTTTTTTTTTGTATGAGGATAGTTTTTTTTCCACTCTATTTTTTATTAGGCTTCACTTTTTGCGCTTTTAGCGTCATATTAAAGTATGAAATAAAGTATCATACACCTAGATTTATAACCTGTGTTAGTCATTTAACAGTATTTTCAACTTGTTTAATACAAACTGTGTTGCTTGGGACAGCAATTCAAAAACAAAATTTAAGCGATGATCAAGGACACGGATATTCGTGGCTGTTTAAGTTTATACCTACATCACAAAAACAACTCACTACATAACACAACACCAATTTGAGTACCTTCAAACGAAGTAGGAATTAACAAACACCCTACCTCATACATAGAAGGTACCAAGGTATCAAAATTCTAGACCTACTGTAAACTTCCCTTCAAGTCGAGCACTCGACACTGAAGAAGTAGTAAGTCGCAGACGAAATAGGCCTATCTGTCAAAAGATAAGCTGTCTCTATTGGAATATAAAGAAATTTGCTCGCGATTACTAGTGATGATTTGAAAAAGTGTTTCGATGTTTTATTTTTTATTTTTTTAAAAGTGATCAAATGAAGTGTTAATTTTTAATTCTCCTAGTTTCCCAATCAACATGGGTTCTACAAAGGACGATCAACTAATACAAATTTACTTTTTTTTTTTTTTTTTTTTTTTTTTAACTTTTTATTTGTTCCAAATTAATCAATAATTACATTTCATGTTAATCTAGGTGCTCCAACTACTACTACCGTAATTTATCAACCTTAATTGTTAAAATATATACTAATTTTGTTTACATTGTGCATGCCTTAGCAGTTCAGTATTTTAAACAGGTTTTAATGCCTGCGTGTCAATATAACAATAATAATCTTAAAACTAAAAACAAACTAACATTAATTTTAACTAAGCGTAAAGGGAATTAATCATTGCAAATGAAGATTGCAACGATTTTTGTCTGAAATTATTAATTATTTTGTTGGACATTTGCTCTAAAGTCTCAACATTCGAAATTCTATGTACTTCGATAGTACTGTACCAAGAAGGCAGCTTCAAAATCATCTTCAGAACTTTGTTCTGAATCCTTTGAAGTGTTTTTTTCCTGGTAGCACAACAACTAGACCATATTGGAACAGCATAAAGCATGGCCGGTCTAAAAATTTGTTTGAATATTAGTAGTTTGTTCTTCAGACAAAGTTTTGATTTTCTGTTTATAAGAGGATATAAACATTTTATATATTTAGGCAGCATAATTAATCATCAATTAAAAGAGAGATTTGAGCAATAAAAAATGAAAAAAGTGCCATTAAATTATTAAGGCCTGTGCCAACAAATAATGTGTGATCAGCATTAAAAAATTAGGAATGAGCAATAAAAGATGACAAAAGATCTTCGGATAATCTAATTGTGACCGGTAAATCTGTCAAATAAAGCAACAGCTATTAGTATATGTGCAATTAAATATGGCAGTATTTCCACCAAATTATGTAATTTGAGCACTAAACTATTCGCATATGTCTTTCAATTTTATTGGATTTTCCCATAAAAACAGTAAAATGAGCAATGGATATTTATTTATCCATTGCTCATTTTACTGTTTTATGGGAAAATCCAACAAAATTAAAGACATATGCGAATAGTTTAGTGCTCAAATTACATAATTTGGCGGAAATACTGCCATATTTAATTGCGCATATACTAATAGCTGTTGCTTTATTTGATAGATTACCGAGTCTAATTAGATTATCCGAAGATCTTTTCTCATCTTTATTGCTCATTCCTAATTTTTTAATGCTGATCACACATTATTTGTTGGCACAGGCCTTAATAATTTAGTGGCACTTTTTTCATTTTTTGGTGCTTTTTCTGAATTACTAAGTGCAGGTAAATATTTTAGCCATATATTTATTACATTTGGCTTGAATGCCCTCAATGTGATCTTTGAAGTTTAATTTTTGATCAAGTACCAGACCAAGGTATTTCACTTGACTTGACCAAGAAATTGGAACACCGTTCATAGTAACCTATGTGACTACTACTAGGTTTCAAAAAATAAGCTCTAGGTTTATGTGGGAATATTATAAGTTGAGTTTTGGAAGCGTTGGGAGAAATCTTCCATTTCTGTAAATAAGAAGAGAAAATGTCTAAACTTTTCTGCAGTCTCCTGCAAATGACACGAAGGCTTCTTCCTTTAGCGGAAATGCCTGTGTCATCGGCAAACAAGGATTTCTGACAACCCTGAGGCAAATCAGGGAGGTCGGAAGTAAAAATGTTATACAATATCGGTCCAAGAATACTACCCTGAGGAACTCCAGCTCTAACAGGTATTCGATCAGATTTGGAATTCTGATAATTTACCTGTAGAGTTCTGTCAGTTAAATAATTTTGAATTAATTTCATAATATAGAGCGGAAAATTAAAGTTTTTCAATTTAGCAATCAAACCTTCATGCCAAACACTGTCGAATGCTTTTTCTATGTCTAGAAGAGCAACTCCAGTTGAGCAGCCTTCAGATTTGTTTGTACGTATTAAGTTAGTAACTCTTAAGAGCTGATGAGTAGTTGAATGGCCATGGCGAAATCCAAACTGCTCATCTGCAAAAATTGAGTTTGTATTGATGTGAAGCATCATTCTATTCAAAATTATCTTTTCAAAAAGTTTACTTATTGAAGAAGTAAACTTATTGGTCTGTAGCTAGAAGCTTCAGCTGGATCTTTCTCAGGCTTCAAAATTGGAACAACTTTGGCATTTTCCATTTGTCAGGAAAATATGCCAAATGAAAACATTTATTAAATAATTTTACCATGAAAGACAAGGTACTCACTGGGAGTTTTTTGATGAGTATATAGAAAATTCCATCATCACCTGGAGCTTTCATATTTTTGAACTTTTTAATTATAGATTTTACTTCATCCAAATCAGTGCCCCAGGATTCATCGAAAATATTATCCCGGGAGGAAATATTCAGATAATCACGAGCAACCTGATTCTCAATAGGACTAGTAAGACTGAAACTAAAACTATGGGAACTCTCAAACTGCTTAGCAAGTTTTTGAGCTTTTTCCACATTTGTTAACAATATTTTATCACCTTCTTTGAGCGCTGGAATAGGCTTTTGAGGTTTCTTTAAAATTTTGGAGAGTTTCCAAAAAGGTTTGGAGCTCGGGTCTAATTTTGACACATTATCTTCAAATTGTTTGTTCCTCAGGGCAGAGAAGCGTTTTTTAATTTGTTTTTGCAAAACTCGCCAGATAATTTTCATGGTGGGATCGCGTGTTCTTTGATATTGTCTTCTACGGATATTTTTCAGACGGATCAAAAGCTGAAGATCGTCGTCAATTATAATTGAATTGAACTTTACCTCGCATTTTGGAACTGAGACAGCTCTTGCTTCGACTATAGAAGTAGTCAGAGATTCAAGAGCATCATCAATATCATTTGTAGTTTCCAAAGGAATGTTAGGATCAAAGTTATGTTCCATGAATGTTTGATATTGGTTCCAATCAGCTCTATGGTAATTGAAAGTAGAACTGTTGGGATTAGTAATTATTTCTTGGGATATTTCAAAAGTTACTGGAAGGTGATCCGAACCGAAGTCAGCGTGGGTAACCAATTGGCTACAAAGTTGACATGAATCAGTTAAGACCAAATCAATAGTTGAGGGGTTTCTTGCAGAAGAAAAGCAAGTTGGGCTGTTTGGATATTGTATGGTATAATAACCCGCAGAACAATTATCAAATAGTATATTACCATTGGAATTGCTTTGAGCATTATTCCATGAACGGTGTTTTGCATTAAAATCACCAATAATGAAGAATTTGGACCTATTACGGGTAAGCTTCTAAAGGTCACCCTTGAGGAGATTCTTTTGCTGTCCTACGCATTGAAATGGTAAATAGGCAGCTAATAGTGAAATTTGACCAAATTTTGTTTCAACAGAAATCCCCAAAGTTTCAAAACCTTGGTATCAAATGAAGAAAGAATTTGATGTTTGATACGCCTATGGACAATTATGGCTACGCCACCACCTGGACTATCAAGACGATCATTGCGGTATACAAAATAATTGGGATCCCTTTTTATTTTATTACCTGGTTTAAGAAAAGTTTCAGTTACAACGGCAATATGCACGTTATGAACTCGTAAAAAGTTAAACAGCTCGTCTTCATTATCTTTAATAGATCGAGCATTCCAATTTAAAATATTCAGTGTCTTAATACCCATTGCTGAATTTCAGGGTCATGACAATATTGTTTGCAAATTTTATACCAGTTTGAATTGCGTCAAACATGGAGTTTGTATTTAACATACCATTAATCATATCGATCAATGATTTCTGTAAGAAATCCATTTTAGGAGCGGTTATGCTACCTAAGTCAAAATCTTCAACATTTCTGTTGGAATTTTGATTTCGACCGGCTGTAACGGCGGCGTAGGTATTTCCATTACCCAGCTGAACATTGTTAGCAGCAGGTATGATTGGAGATTGTAAGCATGTGCACTGTTTGTACTTACGGGTACATTTGTGCGTCGCTGACCATTGTTAACAGCAGTTAGCAGTGGAAAATTTGACGGTTGGGCATTGTTCGTACCCACCGGTACAAACGTAGGATTTACTCCTCGATGACCGTTGTTAACAGCCGAGGAATGGGTACCTGGTCGGGAACGCGAAGCGGTCGCTACCTGATGCTTAGTACCAGAATGTAAGATCGCTTTGCGGGTCTTGCATTCCCAAAAATTGGATTTGTGGTTTCCACCACAATTTGCACATTTAAAATTTTTGGGATCCTTCACAGGACAGCTGTCCTTGGCGTGAGAGGGATCGCCACAATGCATACACTTGGCATCCATGTGACAATTATTTGTCCCATGACCCCATCCTTGGCATTAGCGGCACTGGGTGAGCTGTTGACAATTTCCTCCAGGCTTCCTAAAGTGTTCCCACTTTACTCTGACATGGAGCATAAGACTGGCTTTTTCTAATGCCTTAAGGTTATTCAGTTCATTTGATTTAAAATGAACTAAATAAAATTCATTAGAAATCCCTTTGCGAGAATCGCCAGGTTGGGATTTCATTTTCATTTTTATTACTTGAACTGGTGTAACTCCAAGTAATTTAATAATTTCTTTTTTGATCTCGTCCAGGGATTCGCCACTGGCCAGACCTTTTAGAACCACTTTGAACAGACGTTCATTTTTGGTGTCATACGTAAAAAATTTAATGCCTCTTTGAGTAAGATACTCGAGGACAAGTTTGAAACCGATCAAGGTTTCAGCCAGAACACGGCATTCACCCCGACGACCAATCTGAAACGAAAATTTTGCATCTTTAATGAAATTCGTGAGTTCCTTACGGAGACCATTAAAATCAGAAGTTGTTACCACAATAGGTGGTACCTTTTCTTTCCCTTTATTAATTCGGGAATGTTTTAAATTTTGCCTGATTGACGGATCATTCTCGTCATCGGAAAGAATATCATATTGATTGTTTAAATCAATATCGTTAGAAGGGGAATCTTGAGATTGCCCTTTCTTTTGCGTTTAGGCGCCATACTCTCCAAAACGAGTACCTCTACGATTTCTTTAAGAATCTGAGGGACCGAAAAGGAATTTTAAATTAGGAATTTAAACGTTTTCTCCTAATCAACTTCCAAGCAGATTCTACAAGAATCCGAAGGGTCGAAGAGGAATTTTCCAAGCCGATATCCAAGTCGGATTACCTCGCGTAGGGTCCAGACAAGGATCGAAAAGGAATAAAGGTAATGTAGATAAAGAATTTGCAGGTAATGTTTAGCACTGAAAAGTGCTGTTTAATTTTGTTGTAGCTTTAGGTAGCAAGAATACTTCCTTTAGCAAAAAGAAAATAGAACCGCACGGCATGAGAGCTCGATGCGGACTGATACAAATTTACTTAAATTCGTTAACTACTCGTTGATTGCAAGGGATAACGGAAACCACGAAGAAGCTTTCCATACCGATTTAAGAAAGGCATTTGGTCGGATTGACATTGCTATGTTACTATTCAGGAGCATGATTGACCGCCCGAGGTTGCTACTCCGTTGTTGTCAGATCAGCCGTTATTACACAGAGAACTAACAGATGATGCTTGGGACTAATATACATTTTCTATGTGTAAAAATTGGTGATCCCAAACTAAGGCAATACCGGCGCTGGCCCCACCCGAATGCAGGTCAAGTAAAGAAAGGGTAAGAATATGTTTATTGGAAGCCGCGGAGTCCACTTCTACGAGAAATCATTGGGATTTGCTATAATATGATTGGGTGAGAGCAGGGTTTGTTTTGGTTAACGATAAGCTGACAAGTGAAATATTAAAACATTAGTACCGATTTCTGATTTGAATTGTAATTCAGCTTAACGCTCAAGAGCCAACTTGGACCAGTACGGATGCCACTGGAGTCACTTACAAAATCGGACAGTGGTTTATTTGTTCCAAGATAGGGTGGTCCAACGAGCATGGCGAACGAATAACCTGGATTAAAACTAATTATGCACCTCTCCACCGACCCATCTTACCTGGTGGACCATGACTTCTCATGCTCACTCGATCAATCGTGCAACAAACAATAGGCAAAACGCTACGCCCGATAATAAAATATTGCGGAACGAAGCATCGATTCAACTGATGGTCGATGCAAACCTATTAAAAATAAAATTTATTTAATATAGATACAATAAGTTGCCGGCGTCGGTGGTGCAGAGGTAAGTGTGACTGCTACTTGGCACCCCAGTGGGTCTGGGTTCAATCCCAGTCGAAGTCGGTGGTTTTTCTAAGGCGAAACAATCTTGGTCACGTCTTCCTTCGGAAGGGAAGTCAACCGTTGGTCCCGGTTCATAGTCATGAGTCGTTAGGTAGGAGTCGTCTCCCTGGCGTCGGTGATTGTCATCATGTGAGGAAATAGGTTGACGGAAAAAAAAGATACAATGAGTAACAATTACCTCACTTTTGATTGTTATTTTTTGTATTCTCCCCAGCGCGGAAGTAACGATCTTTGATAAAGTTTGCAGAAGCAGATAATTTCTCATCTCCATGCAATGCGCTAGGAGCGGACATTATTTTATTGCTAGAACGAATAGACATGGAGAGAAAGTGTAATGATAGTTCCGTATAGGGCAACGGCAGGCTTTGAAATTGAAAGATACAAGATTGTAAACGAGCGGAGGGCATTTGAACGGTAGTATCCGATCAGGCACATAACCCTTTGTCATACTACCCCATATTCCCCCCTTGCCTATCCTGCATTAATACGACGGAATGCAACACCAATGACGTCTATATAAGGTCTAGCGCAATGCACTGCCTGCTTGTAATCAGGAATAAGGTGCGACTCAAATTTCTTTAAGTAGTCCCGTGCACCCTTGTTGTGCCGTGCGCTCAAAGTCGCACATCTCATTTAGAATTTGCTCTCGTCTCTTTGGGCGTTAAAGATTGCACTCTCCCTTGTCGTCTCTGTGCAAACAAAAGGGCCAAAAAAAGCAGACATGGTGGCAGGCCCGACTAGTTTGTGAATAAGGATTTTAATTAAAAAAAATCTTCTATGAACCCATACAATGCCGCACTAGCATCAACATTTTTCATTATGCCACAATTTACCAAAGCATGAGCCAAAGCACAGAGTAAAGCACTGAGTAGAGCACTGTGCATTTCTCTTTGTTTCTGAAAGAAAAGTGCTTGTAGGGCTTTCTGTCTCTCGTGCTACAAAATCTCTCGCACGTTCGGTTTGTGCGCTCTTCTGAAACAGGAGACGCTAACTTGAAATTGGATGAAGCACTTGCCTATTTTGCACTACTCTGTGTTTTTCGACAATTCCTGCTTGTAATGGAAGCAAACACAATGTAAACATTGAAGAGCCGACGAGTGATGACGTAACACTATATAACTTTCTCTGAGCGTGCATGGATTCTGATGGAAAAAATTGACTTAAACGTTCATTATAAATGCTGAATTGTGGAAATAATCGTGGTATTCGTGTCATGAGCAAATTAGGCTCATTTCGCTAATGCTGTTGTGGCAGCTGGGCCCGATCTTATATAGACGTCGTTGATACATCATAGCGCGATTAGCACGAAACCACAGAGAACAAAAATCCAGACTCAAACATTTTTTCCTCAATTTACTGTGTAAATTTTAAAAAACAAACCGTTGGAAAGTCAACGCCGCCTAGTCTAGGTTTCACCAAACTAAAATTGACAGACTATCAAATCCCAAGGCACGCAGGTGGCGCCATCAACATAGGATTCTCCAAGACTCACGAAAACAAGCTGTAATTTTAATATGGTAGTTTCAGAAATTTACACACGGAAGGCATTCTAGATTGGATGACAGCACTCCTTTCGTTCGCGAATGCTTTCTTCACTTCTCTTATTTAAGATGATGAACACATTCGAACCGAACGAGGGGAATATCAGTACCCGAGCAGGATCGAATAACTTAATAACTGGCCTTGGTATTAAGGAGCTCAGATTAAGAGGTAAAATACCTGAGGATAATACCATAACATTGTTCCCACAATGTCATGCGAATACCAAATTGAGGTAAGACAATACCAGAATAGTACCTCTCAGGTAGTCCCAGGTATCCAAAATAACAAGTTTTGTTATTCGAGAGATATTTTGCTTGCAATTCTTAGGTAGTTTGCTTAGGCATTTTATCTCTTGATCTGAGCTCTTGAATACAAAGGCCAGTTATCAAGACCATAGTTAGGAATTCATATGTTGTTGTCTCCTCGGGTAACACTGCTGAAAACTATTCCAGGAAAGCATACACAAACACAGCACACACACACACACACACACACACACACACACACACACACACACATACACACTTTTTCTCTACCGGTACATCCTCTACTTAGCATTCTACTTACACGCCGAACGGCAACTCTAGCTCGCCTGATATCCGCCCACGATCCGACATTTTTTTTCGTACTTTTAATTTTCCCGAGGGAACAGTTTTACCAATAAACACTACGAGAACTCGGTCACGTCAATAAGAACATCATAAACACGAAAAATCGGAAGTAAATTTGAAATTTTCACGGGGGAAAAAATATTTGCTGTCATCATCGAACAAGGCACACTTCGATCTGTACATAGAAATGTTACAGTCAGATGCAACCTAGGACAGGACCTGTCAACTCAGAGATAGATGACCTCTTATAAATTTATGATTGCCATGATACGGGGGTCGCTCCAATGATGCCAGATATGTTTACACAGTAATCCCATTGAACATAGAGTAATTAAAAAAAATTCTTTTGTCGTTCGGGAAATGAAGCTGTATCAAACTAAACGTTAATTGATAAGGTTTCATTGATGCTTACGCTGCAAATTCTGCTGTGGGAAGAAAGCTTGAGCAAGAGAATGTCTTCCTCGCATGCGTTTCTAATGGAGGCGATCACCTACTCTCGGCGAACAATTGGATCTCTCGGAAACCGAGTAAAACGGAGACCCGGATGTGACACGTCACTGCGACCAATTTTTTTCGATTTACACTTCATTTCGAACTGATTTAAAATAATGCACTGCAAAAGTGAACTGTTATTTCCGCATTTGCTCTACACACCAAATAATATTAACTGATTCCAGCAATAGTTTTTGCAGGAAACACAGCAAAACACTTGTTACTGATATACCAGCATATCTTAAACAAATAACTGAAACACAGCATCAATATTTACTGAATATCCTTCACCATTCACATTTATGCTATTAACCAGCATTCTTTTTGACATTTTGTGGTATCCAGTATTATTTACCGAAAATCAGCAAATATTTTCTTACTGATTGTAAATCAGTAACTAATATTTACCGAAGACCAGTAAACTATTTTGCCTGTCAGTTTGATGGATTGCTGATAAAAACGAATGAAGCTTTCGTGTCTCTTTGTTTTACAAATTAAGTTCTTAGTTTTAGATCCAACTTTATTCCACCGGAATGTTTCCATCAGCTAAAAAGGTCAATTACGGTGCTTGGAGTACGAATGTAATACTTGGCAAGTTTACACATCTACATCCAAAAATACCCAAACGTAAGTAAAATAACAAAATGTGAATTTATGTGTATTGATTGATGTTATTTCCTTCGGAACGCTTACTTCTCATTATTAGCGAGAAAAAATCCATCACGTGGTGCAAAATGCATCAACAAGGGCACACAAAAGATTGCGAATTTACTCGAAAAAATTGTTTTAATTTTTCACATCGATTGTAAAACATGGGCTTCTTTTACAACTAAAATAAATAAAAAGCTTAGTTTAATGAATGAGAAATAAGCCGAAAACGTGTTTTTTTTTATTTATAAAACAAAACAGAAAACAAAACATTAGCTGTGCTGTATTTTCAGCGAATACTGTAGTTTGCCAAAAATATAGCAAAATTATTTGTGTTGATCTGCTGCTGGTTTATCCAGCAAATTGTGAGCATTTTGCGGCAGGCTCAGTATAAGAGCTGTCACTTTTTTGAATATCAGTTTTGCTGGTTGATCAGCAATCTTGGTTTTGCTGTATGCATTGCTGAAATTACAGCACAAAAAAATCTGCAAAACTTTGCTGTTTTCCAGCAATAAAAATTTGGTGTGAGTTGTCACAAACGAAAAAAATGAAAAAGCAGTGACTACTAGCAACACCGCCAAACCAACAACAAACTGCCTGCTTGTAACATAACTCGACGGAGGCGGTAGAGGCGGTTGTCAAAGCGACCAATGAAAAACGGTCTTTTTTGACAGGTAAATGGTCTTGTTTTTGCACTAGCAGCTGGCAGGTACTGTCCTAGGATGCAACCATGTATAATGTAACATAACAATATCGACCTCATTCGCATTACAGTCTCTTGAAATTGCATGTTAGATTTTGAACGTTGTGTGCTATTTACTAAATTAGGTTTAAGTTTTACATCTCTACTCAGCAATGGCGAATTGGAAAACATGGACTATTCTTTACCAATTCTTAACCAAAACTGGCAACTATTCCGGCATTTATAGAATTTGTAAAATTGTAACACAGAAAACTACATACTCGGCCTACTGTTCCACAGGTTTTGATTTAAAAAAAAATCAGTCAGTTTCAAGTGAAAAATTTCCATTCAATCTTGGGCTATTGGTAGAAGAGTGGCCCAAACATAAAAATCAACAATTCATCATCCACAACCTCGCAACATGCACCATTCCATTTGAATTGAAATAGATTTACGATTCGATTATTTTTCAACTTTTTCGGAGCGTACCTGGCGCCCGCCTTTTCCCACAGCTGATTGTTACACTCTCTCGGATAAAACATCGTTGCGTTATGTGAGAAAAACACAAGCCTTCTTGGTAAGCCAATATTCCCGTTTGTACCAAAAAAACGGAATCCAAAAAATTGACTGTCCTTAGATCTGCTTGTTTATAAGAAGGATATTTCCATTTCAATTTTTTTGTTTTGTTTTGTTCATACTTGCTCAGTTTGGCTTAAGATGCAGTCGAAACAAGACATGTTTTGAGAGCGCGTTGTACAGTTTTTCGAAATATACAGAAATCTCGCCATTAAGTATACGGTTCAACATTTTAAAAGCGAAAATGTTGCGGCATCGACTGTTTACCATATATTTAGACCCCCAACAACTACTCGCTGGCAAGGTAGCACAAGACCAGCCAAAATTATGGACGCTAAAGGACTTCGTTTTCTTTCTCGTGTCTGAAACAACAAGGATTCACAACGAACAAGGAGCCGACGAGATGCCACAAAATAGTTTAACTGTTCTCATTAGTACATCGGCAAAACACTGAAAAGAGTCGACAAAAACAAGAGCCCCTGATTACACTGAGAAACAGATTTCGTCGCTGCAATCCCGATGCCACTGGTTGATAAAAAAATGTTCCGGAAATTGATTTGTTTTGGACGACGAACTCCAAGTAACATTACCAAAACCATCCAGCTTTATTATTTTTTATTAAAGTTTTATGAAAGTCACTAGAAATCAATTTGGTTTTATTATGGCAGCAAGAGCTAATAGATTTCATATTTAGGACAGGTTTATGAGAACCTACACAACTTCTTTACAACGATCTTAAAACCTTGTCTTTCAAAATTCCTTTTACTCTTATCAAAGTTTTTATTTTGACTTTATGAACTCGTGAAAAGCTGTTTTAAAATGTTTAGGACTCATTCGTATTATCTTATTATGGTCAGTGAGAAAAGCATTTTAAAACCATTTTGCTTCTTTTAAATGCATTAAACGGCAAATTGGCATTGAGGAAAGTTACCAAATGACCAAATAGTTTTATAGTAGCTATCGCGAAGATAATTTGGCATTTTGGCAAAACTGTGATTTCTTCCAATCGCCATATTGAAATATATGAAATCATTTAAATAAATGTGGAAATATACCAAATTTTAACTGTAATGCAAATGAACTGTTGATCAGAGATCAATTTTGGCATTCTTTTAGATAACCTCATTGAATTTCATCAATTTTCAGGAAATTCATGAATAAGTTATCGAATATATTTGTTTCAATTTAGTCCTTGTTGGTGCTAACAGGCTGAATCTCCGAGGCGCATTTATTTTTGGCTCTTATGCCAATATTCACCATAAATTTAAATGTGCATATGATTTGGAGCATGATACGCTATAAAAAAACTCAATTTGTTTTGGATGTTTTGCTACCAAACAAAATTTTCCGCAACACAAGAACTTTTTTTCTAGAAATTAGAAGAAAAATTAGTATTCTCCATTCTAATTTCTAGTTACAGGCATTCCACTAAACAGCTCAAACCCTCTAGGATTCAACTTTTTTTCTTCGATATTATTTACTGCTAAATGAATCAGAAGACCAGAGAATCAATCAAAGCAGAAAAACAACAAACCAACCACGATATCACCGATCAGTTTGACAGCTGTGGCCATTTGACCCTATGCTGGTTCTGATGGCAGCCTATAATCAAATTTATGAAGGTTCTCAAGTGGTCATAATGTCTTTCATTAGTTTATTTTTAAAATTTTTATGGTCTTGAAAAGGTTTTATTAATTTGATTTCACAACCGCCTATAGAGTGGGCCACTAGGCTGATGCAAAATTCGAAATATTTGCTCCCCTAAGCTTAATCGACGCCAATTTGGGTCCTGATAGTCCCCAAAAAATTTTAACAAATTTGGTTTTAATTCGGCTTTGCACACGCTATTCAAAGTTTGTATGGGAATTAGTATGAAGAATCTTAAACCTACATTTCCAGATCCCTAACATCTTAATATTATGTCCTTAAACCAAATCTTATATACATTCATATAGTGTAAGTTGTCAACTATCAAAATGCCGAAGATACCTGACATGTAAATTCTATACAAAAATAGTTTAAAACCATAAAATCGACTGGTGAACAAAAATAACTGAAAAACCACGAATTGCAAACAGTTGATTGGTAGAATCAAGAGATGAATTCGCAAATTTGTGATGAAGGCCATACAACGCTTCTGTTCCGACATCAAACGGATGCTTCATCGAACTGACGTGATTGGATAGTTTCTTAACAAATCAAATGAACAAAATATGTTATTTGAATTAATGTTCAGTTTTACGGTATTCCATTTGAAAATTTTCCATTACTACATTACGTTCAACTCAACTTAAACTCAACGACCATTCGAAGAAATCAGGTGCGGTTTAACGCTAAACTCAAGCTCTTAAAATGATCCTGCCATTGATCAGCTGAACCGTTGGAAAGACCCAACTCCAGGCAATTGTTCTTGAATTAAATGAAAGGGTGGAGGAGGATGAACAACCGCATCGCATCCGCGTTAGCTTTGTTGTTATTCTGATGATATTTTTGCGGAGGTAGAACAACAACACTCTTCATTTATACGCTGCCTTGCTGAGGTTGATGTGTGCGCAGCGCACCCTTCGATTCGAAATCCGCTCCGCTCCTTGAAGCCTGGCCAACTTGACTTTTGTGCGATTGTTGTTCGTTCAGCTTCAACACGGTTTTATGTTTCAATCGAAGACATTATTGAGCCCCGGAAAATCGAAACAAAACCACACCTCCACATTGGTTCCATGCATTTGATAGAAATGCGAGATGCATTCGAGCTGATAACATTTTGATCGGTATTGTCGATCCTCCGATGAAGCACATGTGAGTTCCGGATCTTGGGACCGCACTCGGAGAATTCAAGTGTCGTTTCAACGATGATGATGATCAACAAACCCCCTCTCCCTCCTCCCTCTGCTCAAGGGATTCGATTGCGGAAATCTGATTGAGATGCTGTGTGAATGCGATCCCTTCAACCTTCAATTGTTGTGTCACTCAATGGCCCCGGGGTGGGAAGATATGCAACAAACATTGACGATGTTCACATCGTTTGTTGGTTGCAATGATTCGGTTCATAATGACGTCGATTTCGTACGGTAATTGCTATGTTTTAGAAGTGCTTACTTCCCAATTTACGACCATTTTAAAGACTACCGTTCAGTTTTGAAGCAACCCGATCAAATCTGAATCAATTATATAGAGAACTTGGCAATATCGAACAGATTTTCTCGTGCAAGATTTTCGAAGAAAACATCAAATACTCCCTCCGAACAACTTCATCCACCGCACCAACTGATGGAAGGGCGGAAGGGATTCTCGTGAATCCGTTAAGTTATTCCATACCATATTCGTTCCCACTCCTCGAACCTCTTATTACCGGTAGCCGTAGAAGAGAACAGTGCCCTGAGAAAAAAAAATCACCATCGGACAGAAAATGTTTCGAAGGCGTAACACAGGTAGCCGAGCAGAATTATAACCAAGAAGCTGCCGAGTCCGAACCCGAAATGATGTGTGTACGGGTAGTGTGTGAGTGAGTGCTGCTCTGCTTTCGGCCGGTGTCGGTTCGTCGCTTATTCTCCACGCAAATCCCTTGAGCGAAAATCCAACAAACCTCCGCGCTTTCAATCCATTCCGAAAGCGATTGGAAGTATATGTTTTCATCGAAATTAAATGCAGCGCCGCCGTCAGCCATCGGAGATCGTCAATACCCATTACCCCTCACCAATCGGTGTTCTGTTGCCGAACGATATGCATTTTCCTGGCTGGTTATTTGCTTCACCCTCCTCCGTCCGTCCCTCCTTTTTCGAAAAATAATAAAAACAAGCATCGATACACTTCAATCATGAATGCCACGGCTCTGAACCTCCACCACCAACGGCAAAAGGGAAGGGGGAAATTGTGAAGTTCGTTGTTTGAAGGATTAGCACGCAACACACAAGGACGAAGCTGGACTTCATTACCTCCGGGGCTCCTGGACCAAGT